>JAFBJU010000381.1:200646-434990 GCA_016785305.1 Colistium nudipinnis | reverse complement strand
GTACTGCAAAATATACATTGGAGCAAATCGAATAATGGCAGTGGAAAAACCAGCCAACAGTGCAAGAAGTGAATTCCAAAAAAGAAGAAGGTGTGCAGATTGTCCTATGCCAGTGTGTGTGTGGTGTTGTGCTCCAAAAATGTGCAGGGGAGCAAACACCGGTGCAAAATTGTCAGAAGTAAACATCACTGGATGTGCAAAAAAAAAAAAAGAGGTAAAAGTTGTAAGTGTCATTGTGTGACGCAGTGGGGGGAGGGGGGGGGGGTTGGTGGGTTGGGGGGGGGGGGGGGGGGGGGGGGGGGGGGGGGGTTGAGTGTGTCAGGGTAAGTGTGAGGTGTTAAGCAGTCTGATGGCTGAGGGGTAAAAACTGTTCCTCAGTCTGGACGTCCTGCTTTTCACACTTCTAAACCTCCTCCCTGAGGGCATGAGTGTAGACACCCCCATGTTGGGGGTGGGTAGAGTCCTTAAGAATGGAGCACGTTCTCCTTTGGACTCTGCGGTGGTAGATGTCCTGTAGAGAGAGCAGAGGTCTCCTGACGATCCTCTCAGCCAAAACATAATTTATAAAGCTGTTTCTACTTTTTATAACTTAAATTTGCCCGAATGTACTGAAAACATTGAACAGAAAAATAGTTATCTTTCTCCTCACAATTTTCTTTTTACCAGCCCTGTTCATCAAAGCATTGGAACAACTGGAGAACAACACAAAGGCGGACAGCCAAAATAGATGGAGGAGAGTACCATTGAGGGGGACAGTGGCTGCCGTAACACATTTTGTCACACAATTGTGAGTGTGTGTGTCAGCAAGGTCCTGTAAACAAACTAGTGGCAGTTAAACGTCTCTTGAACTCCTCGTCCCCAGTCAAGGGAAAAAATGTCCCTTTGAAAAATGTGGCTGCGACTTATAACAATAGATTATTTCAGAAAAAGTAGCCCGTCTTGTGAAAGAGGTTATGTAGAAATTGACTGATAAAAAAACATAACGGTTGAAGTCAGACAAACCATTTCAACCAACGAACATTTAAGTCAAATAAAATGTTCAAATGGCATTAGGAAACAGATCTCCAGTCCATCTCACCCAACACTTGCTAAAGGCCACTGCATTGGCATGATCACATTAAGCCCCCTGTAATCTCCGGAGTAGATGAAAGCTACTTAACAAGCCGCCTTAAGCTCTTCAGCAGGCTTTCTGTCAACCACTGGGAGCTCAGTGTGCACAGACAGACCCACTGACCGACAGACCACAGCACAGGAAAGAAGCACCACCAGCACTCTGAAGCTGATTGGGGGAGATTTACAGCCTGGCATACGACTGGGTGGAAAATAGGAAATGTGCCAATAGCTTGTTAGCTCCTGGCATGTGCACGCTGTGTAGCACACTAAGTTTATATGTTTGGCGCTTTGGCAGCAGATGTCACTTTGTACTGCTGCTGTATGCTGACTAACAGAAGTTAATTGGTAACATCTTCAGAGAGTGATTAACAGATCAGCCATAAGAGACAGACAGAATTACTCCGAGAAAAATGTTAAAATAGAGATGGAAACACACACACACACACGAGCGCAGAATACAGATATATAGTGTAGGAAACAAATAATTAAATGAAGCAACCTTTGAGACTAATGGCACCAGCTCCAAAGCCTGCCACACACCTCCTTCCATAGATTTAAAATAGATCAAAACAGACTGGCGGAGGATTTGCTGGCGATTTGATTACATTGTTACAGTAGAGTATTGATGACATTGTCACAATTTCAACAATGTCTGATGAAAGCACCCGTAAATCCACAACAACCTGCAGAATTTTTATCTTCAAAAAGAGAAGTGCTAACATCTGCTGGTTAATGTTTTAGAATCCTATCAGAAAGACAGATGTGCTCTGAAGATAGGAGCAGCGATCAGAACCGGAGAAACCAGCTCACACAAAGCACAATCTTTGCCCAACTCTCTCACACAAACACGTGTGTGAGAGAACTCAACATCTATATTTACATGTACTTAAGTAAAAAGACTATTCTTGGCTCTCGGCATGTCATACAAACAAGAAACCTGGTTTACTTTCTGTCTTGAGGGATTAAGAGAATCAAGGTTAACACAGGTTTAGGATTTTTACTTTTTTTCCTGGTAGACAGGAAAAAAAAAGGTAAGATTACAAATATGTTTCCCCAAAATAATCACCTAAAATAAACTGAAAAGAAAAAAACGTCCTTTATTTCTCTTAAAATGAATCATTTGTTTTACCTTGATATCTTTAAGTAACTTTGAAACTCCACAGTTGCATTCTGGTCCGAATGGGCAAAAACGGAGACTTATCGTACCAATAATGCAGACACACAGTGTATGTTGTCTGGTCTGTCTGTTGTAGCCTTTCCTGATTGGCCACCCTTGCATCACATTACCTACAGTATTTTTTAGGAATAATACAGGCTGGCATCAGCCTCAACCACCAGTGCTGAATGTGACAAAGATAAAACAAGCACTGTTGACCTTTTTATGGTTGCAAGCAACAGATTTGTAGTTGTATTCTGCATTTCCAGGACAGACAGACCCAGATTTATATATCAGGTGTGTTTATTTTCCATTGTAAATAGCGTGATCTTACTCTACTGGCACGTGCACTTGTATAATCGACCTTAGTATATACAGTATCATGTTTCCTTTTATATACATTAGACTGTTTTTTATTTTAATTGCAAAGACAATATTATGAACACTCAATAATATTGCTTTGGTCATATATATATATATATATATATAGCAGCCCTCACACAACTGGCCAGAGCTAATGGCACTAATAATCATTGTGACATGTCTGACAGTACCTGTGGTAATGCCACAGGTAGACAGCTGCTGCTGTCTTTCAGCAACCCAATGGACTGTCCTCACATTCCAGTTAATAAGGATAAAAACAAATGTCCAGAAAAAGAAATAATGAGAAAAATAAGCTTACAGTCAAGTGCACTGAATTTTAAAGGTAGAATGAGAATGATGTTAAAGAAAAGTCAAATAAAAAAAGGTTTCTCTTTTCCTGCCTTACAAAGTATACATGAGAAGTAGAAAAAACATCCATCCTATTTTCTTTTTATTCCAAACCATCAAACTAACAAAATATTAAATATTGAAGAGATACTGAAAAGCCTATACGGAACACTCCGAAATGCTCAAAAGGCACTCCAAGCCTCTAACAGAGGGATACAACATGCACACAATCGTACATCCAATCTCAAACTTTTACATTTATGTTCTTAGCTGAATTGAATATTTGAGAGTGATTGTGGTACTTCTGATAAAAGCCCCATTTGATAATGCAACTCCACACTACTCGACATCTACTCTCATACATTATTTATGCCCGGGTCATTTTTAGCCCCTTCCTTTTAACAAATAAAATAGTAATAATAGAAAACATTACTCTGAGCTTTAGAGCTGTATTTAAATGGCATTTGAAATCCCCCTTTGCTGAAAGTGGTCGTCCACATGTCTGAAGGAGAGAGATGGGCTTGTGTGTATATACGGTATATTGTTGTGTAGGTAAAAACATATCAAACATCGCATGAACACACATTTATCGAATGTAGAAATGCGCTCTATGCTTCTTTTATTCTTTTTTTAAATCCAACTCTTGTTGAGCGGCTTGATGTTTGGTTATGTATATTGTTATGTTAAAGAAAATTATAGGTCTTATCTAATTGTCCCATCTCCTACCATCCCTCGCTCGTCTGTGGTCAGACAATGTCCGCGGAGAGAGTTATGACAGTGAAGACATACCGACTGGACTGACTATTTGCTATTGCTGTCCCTCATTTATATTATTTTCTGAAACTAAGTGGCTGACTGCAGAGCAGACATTCTACTTCCTGGACAAGTCCATATTGGAACGATCTTGTGATATGAGTTTTAGGCATATTAGTATAGAAAAATAGTATAGAAATAATTAATGTTACGTATATCAATCTGAAACATGCTAACAAAACAAACATTTGCCACCATAAATAACTGTGTCTTTAGGAGACACCGCAGTGTATAGATATTGCACATTATATTGCTTCTGCATTCAGCTTTTCATGTGTCAGAGGGAGATTGTCTTATTTATTTTCATAAAGTAAGGACCAGCTAGTGCTTCGGAATGGTTTTCCTTAATTTTTGACTTACAGGAGGGTGTCCCGATGGATAAAATCATTACACCTTCATTCAAACCACTTCTTCTCTACCCAGGATTTCTGACTGCAACAGGTGACACGTTTAAAAAAATACCACCAAAAATGAGCATATGCATACATGTTATTGTAGTTATGTTTCTTGTTTTCATATGGTGTTCGGTTCCCTATAGAATAGGAATAATGGGTAATCTAACTATAAACTCTAACTTTAAAATAAAACAGGTAATCAAATAGATAATAAGACACCGTTGGTGTAAAACGTGGTTGTAATTTCTAAGAAGTGAGGCTCCTCCACATGAAAGAGTAAGTAAATGAAGGAATAAATAAATATATATATATATATATATTTGCATGTTCATGTCATTTCCTTGCAGTCCAAAAACTATACTATGCTGCATCCATACGACCAAGGCAATGTAGGCACCACAGGCTACACACAATACTGTAGATTTATCCCTTCTGTCTACTACACCTCGAAGCTACTTCAATCTGTTTGCCTCTTCTTCCCTCTCACTGAAAGAACCTGTCAGGTGCTAAGGTCCCCCCCCCCCCCCCCCCCCCCCACCGCCCCCCGAGGCTCAAGGGAAACAGTCATTCATACTTACTACTTAAACAATTCAACAAAAACTAATAATAGGGCAGCATCACAAATTATAAGGACATGACCTGAGCATGGGCGATTAAATAATAAAGCCCCTAGTAGTTTTTAGACAGTAGTCAGTAAAGTTTTTAAAATGAGCTTACCTGTTTTTAAAGCTAATTACCATTTCATAAACATAGAAAACATATTTTGTGGGCAGTCTTGCCGGCTTCATTAAGATGGTTTGTCTGAGCGTAGTGCTGAGCATTTCTTTTGATCCAACAAAATCGCTTGCCTTTTGCAACGCATGGACACATTAACATGGCCACGCATAAAAAAAGATACAAATGCTCGGTGAGCCACTCAGTGAATCTGGAGAGTGTATGTGACGACATGCAGACAAACTATTTGAAGAGACACATACAGACATCTTTCTAAAGATCATCGCTTTTTTGTTACCATTATTTTATAAAGCTACACTACCCCACAGGCTCCCTGAGGACTATTTACAAATTCAGAAAACAAGAAAGGTTTTATTGCAAGCTATGTCGGAATTAATTTTGCAGAGTATGGACATTTTTTTTGCCGTCCCCCATTATGCCTCTGCCTCAGTTTGGTATTGTTTTCTTTGTTTCTGCTCAGTTTTGGTCCACCGTTCCCTCCCTCTTCCAAGTAAACCTGCTCGTCTCTCAGTCTGTCTGCAACAGCGCTATGCTGTGTTAAAGTATGCTAATAAGATTGCAGCATATGGCTCACTCCTTATTTAAACTCAGCCATCAGTGAGACAGTAAGCCACTGAACTCACCACGCATCCTGTCTCCCTACCTGCCCCTGCTGCATCACACCACACTGATCTCTTAATGAGGCTCCAGCCTTCTCACAATCAGCTCAACACACCTGGCCGGATCACTAACTTATACTTAATCACTTCAACTTGAGCTTCTGTGCTAATACCTTTATTGGACAATGTGCGACCAGCATTGTATAACATGGGGTTAACATTGATTTACAAGAAAAGGGAAATCACAATCACAAGTTATTTCCGTGCGCACATACTTAGTGCATTATTCCCTGCATAGGCACACAAACAGATACGCATTAACCCACTGGCAGGCTGGTATGTAGCTCTCGTCCATCATACTGTGGTAAGCACTCTGTCACTCTGACAGTCTTGCTTTATTTGGTGATAGGAGGGTACAACCTTGCCTATCTCACACCGTTAGTCACAGATTTACAAGTGCACACACATACACACACCAATCACTGTCATGCCAATGTAACTCTGGCTGATGCATTCTGTATGGGTTTAGAGGGATAGAAATATATATTAAAAAAAATCCAGCAGGTTGTATTCAGTTTTGCTTTGCTTATCATTATATGTAATTTAAGAACTAAAAGTAATACAGTGGACATAACAAACACATTTGCATTCGTGCACCCTTTATTATATATATATATTTCTTGAAAATATATTTACAAGATTAGAAAATCCTTCCTGTTGAAAAATTGAGAAAATATCACACTATCAATAGCATCGTAACACTTTTTACATCTGTAAAGAATGTGGAACATTTAAACGCTAACTGAACCGCTTTTCATGATATAAAAGAAAGAGAAATTGTGAAAATTAATGCCTATATTTTACTGCAGTCAAAAACGGCCCCTGGATACTCTACTGAAAGAGAAATACATTTAAATAAAACAAGAGTTGTGATGGATTCATGTAGCTAACATCTCAAACTCTAAGCGTTGTGAGGCTCTCGTTCTCTATACGCATAACTGCTCTGCTTTCCCTGAGGGCTGCTACAGTACACTTCAGAACAAAGGGAAATAAATGGCTCTAACCAGTAAGACGGTGTGTGTGCACAAAACATCTGAAACACACGTCCAAATATAACTTCAAACAGCTCTCAGTCAATGTTTGTTCACCTCGCTGTCTCTCATTCCCAAAAGACACATTGCTTCCAGTATACAGTCTCACTCAAACAACTATGTTTACTTTAGTGAGGCCAGACAAGTGACACAAGCTTGATCAAGGAAAAAACACACACATTTAGAATCTCTAAATATCTTTCTCACGTTTACTTATATGTTTCCAATTTTTTTTTTTATATAAAACCCTCTCAAAATATAATATACAAAGAAGACAATGAAAGATGTACAAAACCAAACAAAAACAGGTCTGACTTTTGTCAAAAATAATAGGTGACAAAATTCCCTTTTTCTTTTTGTGAATTTAAAGCAAAGTGACAAATTTCCAAAAACAAGAAAATTGAGCTGTTTTTACATGAGCGGTGCATTTTGTCATCCTGAATGCGCTGTATTGTATATCTTTATATAATGTACTGTACCCCAGCATCAGAGAAACTATTGTTTTTAGTTGTCAGATAGGAACTTGTATCCACAAGAACACCCTATACTGGTTTTAGAATCCATATCTCTAGTATTACGGCTCTAAAGAGTGTAATCATGATCCATGAGTTATATTTTCAGTTTTGCGATGTCTCTCAGTGGTGTTTTATTTGCTCTTTTCTTCCTTTATTGCTTTATTCATTTTGCCCTTTCAGCCCTTTCCCTGTTGACACTTTAAGAATTATTACCCTGTTTTCTAAATAAAGCATACAAAATAATTGGCTGCGTTCAAAGAAGTAAGCTTGAAATGTGGTATATATGATGTCGTTTCTCTTATTTGATAAAGCTTTAATGAGACCTTTCCAGATTAATGCATGAGACTCAGAGAGAATGTAGTATAACTAATCACTGATGGTGCTTTAAAAATAGTATGGAACTGCATTTATTGGGTCTTAACAAAACAATGTATCTGATGTGGAATTATTATTATTTTGCAAGTGTATAGTCAATAAAGATGCATTTATAAGAACACTCCCAGAGAAAAGGCCTTCCATTTTCTCATTACAGCATTCATCTTGATTATAACCCTGTTGATTATGCAGCGACTGAATGAATGTTTCTGTTTTAATTAGATAAACATACTACTTACGAGCTCTGTGTGTGTGTGTGTGTGTGTGTGTGTGTGTGTGTGTGTTTTTCTCTGACTCACTGTCCAGCCTCCTCCATCTGTGGTCATGTCACAGTAGACCTGGAAGCCTGCAGGGTGGTGAACTGGGAACACAGAGTAGATGCCATCCTCTCTCTGACCACTTGCGTACAGATCACCGCAGTCACGTGGGCGTGAGCCTAGGGAGAGGTGAAAATAGGGAGGCATGGAATAAATGAGGTGGCTTGCAGAGGCAAAAGACAGCTTGCAGCAGTGAGGTGAGATCAGGGCAAAATAGAAAATGAGGAAAACGTGACAAAAGGCTAGTCAACATTAAGGCCATTCTACTGTGTGTCATCCTGTCAAAATAAAACTTGTCAGCTAACTCCATTTTCTGTTATGTTTTCACAAAATGATGGCTTGAAAAAGAATAGGGAAAGCAGCAAGGAGGTAGAATCCACCTGGGTTGAGAGGGAGGACACGCAGAAGATGGACTATGAGACCACGCTGGGACAGGGGAACACGTGAAAAAGATGAACTCCGAGCAGGTCCAAATAAAGAGAGGATGTCAGGGGGAAGGAGCGGAGACTTTGACTTGCGATACAAGATTGGGGTAGAAAGACCAAAACAAGAGAAAGGGAGGAAAAGGTGTGGCTCAATGAGGAGATATATAAATGTGAGTGATACAGCACAGACAAAGAGTTTGGAGAGGGTATATATTAGACAGACGAAAAGAGAATTCATGACGAGTTAGTACATAGAAGAAGTGACAGAGAGACAGAGGGCTCGTAAGCTACAGCAGCAGCAGCAGCTTTGACTGTGACTGAGAAAGCCATCTCACACTAGGGATATACAATCTATTCCCCGGGAAGCAGGAGAGGAACTGTGTGTTGAGTACAATGTCACGGATTATGCATGCCGGCCTTCACCGGGTCAAGCTCCTGAATCTAAAACAGCAAGGAGAGTTCTCGAAAAGGCCATACAATATTTTTTTTTCATAGTCTCTGCATGACATGGAATGTCTGGTCTCCCTAAAGCTTTTTCCGTTTTATGCGTGTAAGCTTCCGCTAATAAGCTTCAACTTTCATCACCGTCACACAGAAAGGATAGAATGTCCTTTTTTCGTCACAGGAAACTCAAGCTGTCTTGACTCCATGGGGCACTTTAAAAAGACACTATCATCATTATTTATATACACGGTTCTCTATAATAAAGGGCTTTCTAAGTTTTATTTATTTATTTTTCTTTAGAACGACTCCCATAGAGATCTTGCCATTAACTGGGCAAGCTTTAGAGCTAAAAATTTAACTTTCAGATAAGATAGATAAGATAAAATGTTATTGGCTTAGGGGTGTAACGGTTAATGTATTTGTACCGAGCCATCAGGGTTCGTACATCACGGCATGCAGTCATACGAGGAATACGACAAATAATGGAATAATTATTCAAAAACAAGCAGTCACTCCTGGCAGAATTCAATGGTAGGGCGTTATACGTATGGAAACACGTCAGTTATGCTAACGCATAGTAGACGGCATCACCAAGATGTGCACTGGAGCCAGGCTCTTATTTATTTTATATAGGAGACGATATACAGTTGTTGTGCCTTTTAAACACTCTTATTATTTATTTTATAACATTTTCAAGACATTTTTTTGTTTTAGATTTTATTTAACCTTTTTTCTGTTTTGTTGTTCAGCCATTTCAAACAATATGGCCTATCCGAGCTTGTGTTTTCCATTAACATCTTGCTGAAACTTGCGCTACTGTCTGATTACAATAAATGAAAAGAAACAAATAATTATCCATTTGGGACTTCTTGTTAATTTTTCCTGTGAAATTGAACTCGTATCTAACCGTGACCCCAAAACCGAGGTACGAACTGATCCTTGACTTCTGTGTAACATCACACCACAAATTAACTTCACTATATAATTGACAGTTTTGGAGTCACTTATTCCTCCTGTCATTTCAGAGGCTGCCACTATCCCATCCTGCCTTGCAGTAGTTATTACTTTTCAGAGTCACTACTATTTCCTGCCTTAGGTATTCACTTGTGTGCCCCCCCCCACCCCCACACACACACACAGACACAAACACAGACAACCTGCTGCACATTTTGCCCAATTATCCAGGCTATCTGTTGCCTGTTTCTGCCTGTATGGACATACAGTATGTGATTTTTTTGGCCCCATTTACACCTGGCATTGACATGTGATCCGCATCTCAATACAACATCTGCCAATATCTGAATAATATCACATGCCTTTGTATTTACCAAAATTATTTGTATTTTAATAGCTTTTTGTAAGGGAAGCCTTGTTAGCTGCAGCCGCTATTTGTAACTATTAGCAGCCTTGCTTAAGATTGCAAGCAGAGGCAGATTTAGAGGGATCTAAATGATCACTTCTTTTAAGAATAGGGCCATGCCATATGGATTGCATTTCCATCTGGCTGAGAAATAACACATTTCTAAAAACATTGCAATTGCGAATTGATCTGGCATCTAATTTAATTTGATTCATCCAAGGATAGTGGGCACATTTCAACGTAATGACAGAATGCATAGATCTTAGGCTCTGTTTTATGATTGATCGCATGATGCATCGCCTGTTAAACATTATTTTACTGCCTGATTCCTGAGCCTGATATTTTTACCCACAATGCTGAGTGTCACTCCCACCTGATGATATGCACTTATTGTGACAAAGTAAAGTTTTGTTATTGAATAGTCCCCCTGCCCTTGTGTCCGTAGATCTCAAAGATCCCCGGTCTAAAATAAATGTCCTTTGATAGTTTATAAACAGTTAAAGGTTAAGGCTGTTGATATTCTCAATTTGTCTTACTCTCAACAAATTCCCTGGAAACACGAATGGGTACAAAGCGGCCACATCTCTCAATACTTCCGACATTCTGAACTATGTATGGTGCTAGAATTAATTATTGAACATTATCACTTTTATAGCAGCAGAATGTGCTACTGTCTCAAAAGACAGTCTGTATTTAAAACGAAATATGTCACCGATTGCAATGGCCTGATTTAATGATGTGTTTTAATATTAAGTAGGGGATAGTGGTTTATGGCACAGAGCAATAAGCTCAAATATAATAGTCTCTGAATAAACAGAGAATGGCTTTTACTTGCTGGTGTGCATGGTTTACAGTGGAATGGGTCCTTTGAGGAGCGTTCTGAATCACATCTGCATGTCGACAAAATCTTCAGGCCCTGACATCGCACTGAGCTCATTTAAATGCACCCTGCCTGTCCTGTCTTGAGGTAACATTTCTCATTTAGTCTCAAGTATTGCAGCTCGTTTAAACCATGAAGATCCATTGTGAATAATTTATAATTATATCATTTATACAGCAGCAAAGATAATAATAGTATATACATTTATGGAATCCATAACCAGAACTTATAAGATTACTGCTGAAAAACAAATTCAAAAATGTAGTGCACATTACTAGCCCGTAAACGCATTAACACCAACGATTATTTTATCGCGCGTTAACTGCATTTAGAATTGTTTTTAAGTTTGTCTCTCAAAGGCTCTGAATACACACACAAACAGATGATGGGTCGCAGGAGTGGGATGTTGATCAGTAGTGCCTGGGGATGGGCCTCACTCACATGTTTCAACTAATGAGAGCATTTGGGGGTCGGGGCCTAAGACGGCTGCATTGCTCATGAGCAGGAGGAAGACTTGGAGCGGAGTATTTCTCCATAAACTCGGAGGATGCAGTTAATGTTGTCATTGTGTAACTACTCAACCCGCATCACTAAAAGTGTTATTTTATTTTGTGGAATGAGATTCTCAGTCAAGACATCCAGAACAAACATGGACGTCACAGACTAAAAGTCCCCAGCACAGTAAATCCCAACAGTGTACTTTTTTTTCTGCTCCACTTCACCTCACTCTAACAGTGGCTCTCAACTGTACTTGCCTCGGGGCCCAAATTTTTCCCTGCATGATACCCAAACCCAAAGTTATTTAATCGCAATTAATAGCATTATTTCCAGCGATTAATCACGATTAAAAACGTAATCGTTGCCCAGAACTGGAAAAAAATGTAATCTTCCCAGGAGTAGGACTCAGTCCAGAGGTTTGCACACAGACATACATTATTTTATATATATATATATATATATATATTGATTTGTATGTCTTATTACGTACATATAACTATCATTTCATTTGAGACTTGGCAGTATAAAAGATCCCAACTGTGTAGACCTTGCACAGAGAATATGTAAAGCTCTGTCCATGGTGCTGAACCTCGGTCAATTTGTTTGAATGTTGTATAGCTTTACCCTTGACATTTACATAGCTTAAGGATATCTTTGCTTTAAATAGATCAATGTAAAGCACTCTGCATACTATAAATCTATGAAGCATGCCTGAATCTCAACTGGCAGTAATTAATTATAAATCAAATAACAGATATACTGCATAGCAGAATTGTCATTGCAAAGTAGTTAACATGGCCTAATTAAGAAATAACTTATAAGGTATTTCAATCAAATCTAATTCATTCCTGGGTTCGATATAAAGTGCAAAATCTACAAACTGAGCAGGATCAGTGGAGCCTGTCTCTGCAATGTATTTTTTTCAAGACGAGGCTGTTATCGCTTTGCCTCTTGTATGTCTGGAACATAGACACTATCATGATGTGAGATGAGGTAGTCTATCAGTAAGAACAGGGGGCCTAGAAGGCCTTAACAATAAAAACAAAGTGGTAAATTTGGTTTCAAATGTAATACTCTACTTGCATCAATTAGGCTGATGAGGCCTCATGCAAAGTAGGCTATTTATCAATCACTAAACGTCAGGTAACAACTGCAGTTTCTAATGTAAAAGTGAGTAAGAAAGTTTGAATATAACCCATTGCATGTCTTTGCTCTCATGTTAATACATGTATGAGGCATATATTCCCAAGTCTTGCCTCACACAGAAAATGTGAACAAAATCTCTCTTATTCTGTTACTGTATGCTACACATGACCAGCATTCACTCTGCGCGCCGTGGCTACTGATGTAAGGCAAATTCAACCAGGGAATGCCATTGGGTACACTGTGCCACGGTTAAAAGTCTTCCAATGGGACGGTGCCTCAGGCCTTTCTCTGTCTCTAAGCAACACAGCCCAGTGGAAATACAAATCATTTCTCGTGTACAGTAAAATATTCCACATCTCCACCAAGGCCACTGGTTAATGTGGATGAGCTGTGGCCCAGGGAAGCATACAGATATCACCGGGGGTAGGTTGGCTCGGATGAATATGTGGTAAGATGGATGACAGTTGGACCACACTGGAATATCATTTAACAGAGTAGTGGAGTGCTGCTAGAGCACAGGGAGGGAGCATGGTATGCTGCAAAATACAATGGCAGACTGTCAAATGTATACGTAGTGGCCCAGTGAAGTATATATTATATATACAGAGACAGAGGGACAAATTAAATGCCAGACAGACAAATCTACAAACAGAGAATCCATTCTTTCCAGTAAAGTGCATATAATGAAGAAGGCCACATCACTCTTACCGTTGGCGCAGCCTTTGAAACGAGACCCTCTGACGGGTGCCCTCTGCAAGTCGGCCTTGACACGCGCCTTCAGGCCCACGTTCTCCTTCTGCATGGCATTAAGAGCATCGCTCACTGAGTTCACTACCTTCACCATGTTGATCTGGCTGTCTGACAGCAGCTGAAACACAGGGGAAGAAAATAATACACGGCTGTTAGCAGGGAAGCTATACCAATCTGGTGTCATTTACTTGAATAAACTGCATCATTTTTATCACCTATGATTATTTATCAAAGTGTACCAGGCATCATCCTCTGGCAAAGAGAGCTTTCAATTTATTTCTATTAAATAATACAAAAAAAAGTTGTCCGGGGCAGAGCTAGCCATTCCTGCGCTAGATTCAAATGCTATTTGATTCAAAGGGCATGCGCTGTCGAGTAATTAGGTAAATTGCGGAACAGAACAGACTGTTCCAGGCCTTTTGAAAAAGAAATATATTTGTGTTAATAGTAAGTGATACCAAGAACATTTTTTTTTCCTGACGGAAGAAATAGGGAAATTCTGTGTTTCTCCACCTTCTGCCCATGGTGATCAAGGAAAACATGATTCTGAATAGCTCACTTGGACTCGTTTTAGATCCTTTAGAGCATAATCACAATAACCATTTGAGTAACATAACCAACCAGGAAAAATAATAAAAATGATCACTTAAGTATTTATTCATCATACTTTATCAGTAATGCATGAAGTGACTTAGCAGATCTTGAGAATGTCTTTTGACCATTTGAGACCATGAAGAGAAAATTAGAACTTAATCTACTACACACTGGACATTTTCTTCGGCATTTGATTCCATGTAAAAATCTTGCAAATGAAAGACATTAGAGAAACAGACTTAGGCTGTTCCTTCCAGTAAATAATTCCAATCAAGGGCAGTTGTCAAACTAGACTTGATTGTATGACAAAGAGTGAATGTGTGAAGAAAGTTTGAAGATAGATGAAACTATATAAAAAAAACGATATCGGCAGTAGAAATCAAAGGCTGAGCGGGACATAGAACTCTAAAAAATTCAAATTAAAAAATTCAAATTATTCTAATGTTCAAATTGGTGTATATTTAAGGTGTATATCTAATATTCTTTATGACCTACGCTATACACTATTAACCACTGGTAGTACTTTAAGAACCGTAAGAAATATACAATTGAAGGATTCCTGTGTCGAAGACACCACATACGACTCAATTCCATAATGCACTTGGGTAAATTGTGTGAAACACAAAGGGCCCTGTGGGAAATGCGTTGATGAATGTGTGCGCTAGGATTGGCGAGAGAGCAGGGTAACCTCTCTGATCTGTTGTGGTCACTTTGTTTCCTGAAGCTCTGTATGTACTGTTCATTGCGGAAAGGTCGTTTTCGCACGATGCCCTAGTTGGCCAACACACACACACGCGCAGTATTTTAAAGGTTTGAGAAATATTCCTCTTCCTTATGCTCGGGCACACGCGCAAGCTCTCACCTCCTTATTTCCTTCCTGCATTCACTGTCATACATACGCACACTCAAAAACACACACACACACAGACCTGGGGTGTCAAAGTCACATATCAGGGGGTTCAGGTTCCTCTATCAAAGGTATGTGTGCAGCTATATTCAGGTGTTACAGCTGCATTAGACAACTCGAGTAGCCTTTCTCTGGCCTCAAAAACAATGTGACATACCTCTGAAGCACCGCAAGCTGCACTGCAATCATATTACATGGGCACCAGAGCTTTAACCCACGCACCAGCCAAACGACAAGACACATGAAAGCATAAGGAAAATCACACGCATGCATAAACAATACAAAATGACCCATTGTGCACAGCAGCTAAGCAGGATACACATAATATAAGTACTTTTTCTTTTTTTTCCCCGAATGTGTCCCAATTCTGTTCGGGAAGCAAACGCGTGTGTGTGTCTGCGTGTGTGTGTGTATGGGATGTTTTAACACATTTTAGGAGATTTATAACATTTTCAACAGTTGTGTACTCGTTTTCATGCAAACTTATTTCTATTATAGTATTGTGATATATTTAATGGGTACACACTGTGTTTATGAAAGTGTGTGTGTGTGTGTGTGTGTGTTTAAACTGAGAAGCAAAAGCAGTAGTGTCTGCAGTTGTAAAGCCTGGCGCAGAATGACAAATCAATTAGGATCCTGATGTAATTAGCTCTCGTAAGGCAGTCTTTACATTGTCTCACACACATCAGTTACACTGCAGTGCTAAACACACGTTGGTTTTATGAGCCAAGCTTTAAAATCCAGGCAAATGAAGGTGTTTTTAGACAGACTGGTTTTAAAAGGTGCTCCCTGGTTTATGAGGTGCACCTGGACTCTTTGTGTGACTGAAGTTAATTGCGTGTTTCGTGTCCAAACATGAGTGAGTTAACCATGGCTCAATTATTTTGCTGAACTGCACAGCAAAATATGTTTTCGTCGGTCTGAATCGGATATTTCATGAAGTAAAGAATTATCCCTGTTGGTTTAAGTCACAGAAGAGGAAGGAGTTGCACAGCACCTCTCAGAAATGATGCTGTCCAGTCAACTGGAGCCAGTAGGAGCTAATGGGAGAAGAGAGAGGAGCCGTCACAGTCGGACTCTCTTTCCTCTTGACTGGTGCGGTCTTTGCCAATTGAAAATAACTCAAGCACATTTGTGCAATTCCGTGACGCCACTTGGAAATCCAAGCGTCAAAGAGGTTCGAAATAAAATTTGAAAAACGTCTATCTGCTGTACATTTCCGGATATCTTATACATACTAAAATGGTCCTGTGTCAATGTTTCTGACAAAAAACAATCCTTTCCTGTATGTAAAATGTAAGATTTTTCTTCAATTGAAGGGGCATCCTACTATTGTTAAAACAATTACAATAATTATTGATTATGAAATCTTCTACATCGAAATCTTATTCCCAAGAAATCAAAAAAATATTGACGGAATCAGTCTATCCTGAAACAGTTTATCCAGTAGGGGACTCATTGTATCATTTATGAGTCCCTTTTTGTTTTTACAGTTATGTTTATAGACTAAATACAAACTCTAAATATCATTATAGATTATCAGGAGAAAAAGCTTTTATATTCTTTTGCAACATTTCCTCATATTAAAACATATGCATGCTAGATTAGTACAGCGTCAGGGAATGTTTTCATAGCAAATATAATTCAGAGAACCGCAAATATTTGATCAGGCTTTTGCCCATGTGTTGTTAAGTATGGGGGGAAAAGTCCAGCAGTGAGATTAAATTATTTGATGGAATAAAATGTTGTAATGCCCGACTTATTGACCTTGACTGACTTCAGCAATAGTCGCTAACACAGTCACACTTTTGTCTTACCTCACCTTAACATATAAGTGTATGTATACTACACACTTTCCCCATGATATTATTGTATTAAAAAAAACATTAATTTGTTCTAACTTACATTATAGTAAATCATGAAGGGATATTGTAGGTGCAGTGCAGGTTGTTACAAAATCAACCCCCCCAAAAAATATCAACAACCTTTAGTATAATTATTACCACTAACATACTGTAGGTTTGAACTTTCAAAGATAAATTGATAAATGGAGAAGGCCACCAAAACCATTCAAGAGATCTCTATGAAAAGACTTTATGAGACAATTGTGAGGATGATAGACTTCAAGTACTTTGAGACTTTTGAAATTGTTTGATTGGGCATTTGGTGTATTTTCTGAATTAATATAAGGTGTAATTTGAGATGATGATCCTTTTTGTTAATATATAGATTCAAGCAAGCAGCAACGTTAATAGCATTTTAAAGTTAATGAGTTAAACATGTGACAAATGACAAAAAAGCAAGAACAAACTAATCATCAGAGGGTTCTATCAAGTGTACAGCAAAAGAAGGGAATAAAAACCTGCACACCTAGTATTATATAAGACCTGATTTAGAGCAAACATTAGAAATGAACCTCAGCTCGGTTGTTCCCCTGGAACCTGAACTAAATGTTCTGTATATTCCACTATTTTATGGGTCTTTCCCATCAGCTTGATTTATTCCAATGCAAATTGGTGTGCTTTGGTATACCTTTCAATTTTGGACTTGGAGCTATAAAAGGATGAATAGGTCGCTTTCTGAAAAATCAGAACTGATTGGTCCTTTGCAATTAGATTCTCCTCCTCACCACCTCAGGGGCTTGTGGAAGACTTTTTGTCCACGTGACTGTTCTTCCTCGGTGGCGGCTCAGTCAGAACTATTACTAACATCGGCTCTGTGTCACCGCATAAATCAGAAGTCCCGGCCACGGGTGGCCAATAGATCACAGCGTCACACCATGGTGTCAGGCAGAAACAGTGGATGTGCACACCACATGGCTTGCCTCCACAGAGGAAAATCAATCACCTGGAGTTTCTGGGCTGCCAACACCACCTCCACTTAGCCTCAGTGCCTACTACACTATGCCACCTACACCCCATTAACGACAGTGAAGGGACCGGATCTCTTTCCGCTTCCGTGGTGTTAACAATCAGCATCAACGGTTACTAAGCCCACGGAGACAGAGCCGACCAATCGAGTGAGTTGTTGAGTGATTTATAAACAATGTTGAACCCTGAGCTCGGAGGTCTGGTTTAGGAAAGGCTTGGCAGGAGCCAAATGCGTTTAGTTGTCTGAGCTGTATAGCTGGCAGCTACGAATTGTATTTACTACAGAATAGAGAGGCTGTGCTTAATGGTCCGAAATTAAGAGCATGTAGTTCAAAGATTTTTCACACACATTTAGGAAATTAAATCAATGTAGACAGTGTGAAACTAAAGGATGTGTAATTATGTTTTCATGTAGAGTCTGTCAAATTAATTTGTGGCCACACCATGTTGTGAATTGAAGCACAAATTGAAGGCATTTCTTCAAATGTGTCCTCATCTTCAAACATTAGACTGCATGATTCACTCAAAGGAACATGGGCCTTATTTGCACTTAAATCTAGCCATTACTGCGTACACAGTGCAGAGAAAAATGTGTGTATATCCGGGATCAGAGAAGCAGATGGTGTTTTGTTGTTTGTGTACTCAGGGAAAGGTAGAGAACAAATTCACTAGCAAGAAAAACTTAAACTTGACTTAATTTAAGCTCTTAGATAGATTCAATCTGCGTTGGCTGCTAATTCCTGGCGATAATGCTGGAGTTCTACTAGCAAAATCTGCTGTCTTCATGTCTGTGTTATATTGTCGTGACTATTCGGACTACTCTGATGTTTAGTGTATTCCCTCTGATGTTACAGCAATGTCTGTGTGTGTGTGTGTGTGTATGTGTGTGTATCTATCTTACCTGTATAAGGCGTCCTTGCTCTGTCTGCAGCGTGTTAAGGTCTTGACCCAGGCTGCCTTGCCCCCTGCGTAGAGATTCATAGTCCATTTTCAGTTGTCCTGCGTGGGCGGACAGCTTGGCCACCTCCTCAGCCAGACTGACAAGCAGAGCTCGATCTTGGCCTTTCACTGACTTCAGGTCAGAGTCGTGGTCAGTTAGCGAGTGAAGCAGTGAAGTTTGCACACCCTCCAGGCGCAAAAAGTTGCCGTTATAGTCGGGACAATTGGGGTCGATGAAGATGTTTATGCGCGAGCCATCACCTCTCTCAACAGTGACCAGGGCGTTAGCTTCATCCTGGTTGGTGGAGATGTGGGGTAGGCCATCGGACATGGGAGGGGCCTGGTAGTGATTCATAAAAAGGATGGTTCCGGTTACAGTGACGGCCAGCAACACAGCCACAAAGAGCAGGATTGTGCAGAGCAGGTAACTACAGCTCATCCTCTGCAAGCAGATGGAGGGAAGGAAGGAGGAAAGGAAGGGAGATAGGAGGTGAGGAGAGATGGAAAGAAGAGAAAACAAATTTATGTTAGGATCGCAAATACTTAAACACGAAAGATTGCAACATAACACCAAGAAAAACAAGAAACAGAATTGCCTTGCATTCATCACTGGGGATATTTTGAATGCCAGATGCCTAATGTTCAGTGATATAACCACATTACCATCAAAACATTTCTTCTTTCTAAATAATTGATGTAGCAACCGAATGATTTTTGCCAGCCCTGTGGAAACTGGAATTTCTCCAAAACAAATACAAAAAACAGACAATAAATGTCCAAATACACTGCATGCCACTTGAGTAGGAGATGGGGGGATACTACCTTGTGTGTCACTTCTGGGAAACACACAGGCGAGGCACCAGTGTTCTGTCATTACAATTCATAGACAGGAAGGAAAACAATAAAAGCCTGAAACAGCCAGGAAGAGAAAGTTGAAACGAAAGTGACTCAGGCAGCCAGTAGGGTGTAAAGGTATAACGAAAAAGAAAAGAAAAATAAGGCAGACCTGTACCAGTTACATTGTCTCCAATAACTGAACAATAAAGGCACTGCATGATGGCCCATTATCCTCTGCCGCCATTCAGCAATATGACCCACCTACGTATGATTAGCAATGCCGACCCCTCCTTTTTTCTTTCCACCAAATGAATCAGCGAGTGATCTTTTTGATTTTGTTTTTTTCCACACCGGCGGATGTTCCATGAAAACGTGTGGGCAGGTATGAGTGAGATTGTGCGTGTTATCTGTTTGTATGTGGAAGTGTGATTGAGTGCAAGCTCATTAATATGTAAATTGGCTGTACAACCACAACAAAGCACACATATAGACAGCTAATGGTCTGCTTCACAAGGTTTATGGTTCCTTTAATGCAAGGAAAATCGTTTTCGTTGTATGCGGGAAATACTCCTATCCACTATATGTTTCCATCGACTTTGAGAAGTAATAGGCCCCCAAATAACAATGTGGGGGTTGACATGTGTTATCTGTAACTGACAACGGCTGTGCAGGGGATACACCGAGTGGAACTTCAATAGAGCTCACAAATTTAAGCCCTCCTGGTGTTTGTTTGTTAAGAAAAAACATGACGTTTTATTTCAGAGCTCAGGACGATTTCTCCTCAATCCAACAATGCGTATAAGTAATTGCACAAAAAGGGGGGGTTCATTTAGGGCCCCTGGACAGTTTTTTTTCCCCCATCGGCCCCATCTGTAGCCCCCTTGGCTTCATTCACAACCCACATAGTCAGACATGTACGTGGCCTCGGGCAAGTGAGCTCATTTTGCTGAGCCTGGTGAGTCACTGCTGCATGCCTTTGCCATTTTATGTGCCGTTCCCCACATTTTTTTTTTTATTAAAAAAAACAAGGAGACACTTTTCTCAACACCATTGATTGGATAACACAATAACTTAGAACATATATCACTGGGTTAATTGGGGACTGACTAGAAACACAGATTTCTATACATGGAGATGACACCTTTATCGCATTTAATATGATGTTGATGTGCAGGGCTTTACAGAGTATAACTATATACACTATCTAAAGGCACCACCTAAACACCATGCCAGTCATTTAGTAGGTCAACGATTCCTCTTAAAAAATGTTGACAGCCAATGATAATTGACATCCTCGCTTATATTGAAGCCAATTAAGTTTTTAGTGTGGGTGACAAAGTGAACATGAGGGAGTGAACTAATGAGGTAGATATAGAAATATAGGGCATTGGCCATTCCAGCTTGTTGCTGTGCTATGTCAGAGCGTCTTCAGTATTGATCCACGCAGGACTAACATGTCATCAAATACATTTTATGGATAAAAACAGACCAAACCCTTTCAATAAATACTTTTGAAGTGTTTGTGATCTGTGTTGGAAAGACTGATGAAAAATGTCTCTGGTCATTAACTTTGGCTATAATTATATACGCTCATGAGAGGAGTGTGGCTCAATGTTAAACCTACATGTTATATTTTAAATTCTGAAATCTAAAAGACAACTTTGTGAGGTGTACTAGGTACCTTGATTTAATCAATGCATTACTGTTTCTGCGCCAGCCAGCTTTACGGTGGCGTCCGACGCATAACGACTCATATTGGAACAAAGCTCTTTCTGCCCCACTTGCAACACAGCAGAGCACATTCACATATTGTACATGACAAAACTGGAGGACTGTTGTGTCAGAACCTTGCCACTTCTTCCTGTTTTCTCACCCGAATAAATAATCAGAGAAAAGCGCTCCAGGGAAGCATTGTCACACATAAATGTATTTTTTTCCTTGCCCTAACTCAACGTGTAGACCCCAACTGCACTATGAAATCTCTCCTTGCATGTCAAACAGTGTTTTAGTGAGTTTTTTTTTTTGCCCTGTGTAAGTGGGTGCAGGTGCAGCTGAGTGATTGTGACTGGGCTTGGCTGTATTTAAGTGTGCACGGGGATGTGTGTGTGTGTGTGTGTGTGTGTAGGTGTGTGTGTGTGTGTGAGTGTGTGTGTGTGTGGCAGTGTGTGTCTGTGTGTGTGTGGCAGTGTGGCAGTGTGTGGTAGTGTGTCTGTGCTCTGCATAATGTGTATAATGGCCTCACTCTGCCGAATGGCAGAAATGAAACAGTTTGAATGAGCTCTGTCGCCACTGGGGCCAAGACATCAAAACCATCATTGGCACTGCATTATATTCATTGCTGGCATTCTAAATACTAGCACACCTAATAAGATATATAATGGCCTTCTTAATGCTGACAGCAAGAGACACACACAACGCTGACAGACATCAGCACACTCTAAAATACAGTACATACACAAGAGGAGCACATTCTTCGCACGAAACCTTTTACATAGGCACCATAGTAGGCACAAAGTTGTGTTTATACATGTTAACCTCTAAACTACTAAACCATGACTGAATGTAACTAAGGCAAATTAAGGTAACCCATATATATACAGTATGTGGCGCTAAGGAGGCAAGAGCGGAAATGCTGACAGCTTATATTTAAGCAAGTATGTTTAGGATGTTGCATTTTTTGCAAAATTAAATGATTCTAAAATAAATAATGTGGAGGTCAAACATTCAAAGTCTTAGTGAATGACGTGCATTGCTTAAGTCTTAAGTTTTTCATTGGTCAGTAAAAAAACAAGTTGCAAAGCAACCTGCTTCATGCCCCAAAGGAAACGCCAGCTCTCAGTTTAGCCCAAGAGTTGTAGTAGAGTTATGGCCATGGGAATAAAGATGCAGGCAGCCTTTTAACCATTGTTTTTAAATGAGTCTCTCAATCTCACAGCAGGAGCCCATTCAGGAATTAGGGTTTGACTTCCATATTCTCCCCATTCTCTAGTCAAGCCACACTGCAGGATTTGAAAATAACTGAGATTAATTCTTAAGGAGAGAAAATTCCAATACAAGAGCATTGGCAGACAATTATTGGACAACGGACAATGCTCATTAGGTACGAAGAAGGAAACCAGCAGGAGTCTTGCAGGTGCTTTCTCTCTCTCTGAAACCAAACACACACTAGAGCACACACGCACACTCTCGTATTTGTAGAGAAAAATACATACAGTATATACACTTGAAGATCCAGTCGATGCTGCCCAGCTATTGCACATAAATGCATATTGAAATACTGAATTGGCCCAGAATATAAATACATAGAAAGACATATATGTGAAGCACATCATTTTAAAACGTTTTTCACCAATCCCAGTTCCATTTAATTCAATTCCTGAAGCATGAATACCACTTTCACATCAGTATGCAATGCATAACTTCTGCCATGTAATCAAGCTCTTGTGTCCTGTGCATCCATGATCACTCGGCGCAGTTCAAAGAATCTGCAGGGCTTAATCCCACTCTAATTCTTGTGTGTTCGGGTCCTTGAGCTGGTGTTGTACCATAGCTGCTGCTCGCTGGCAAAATGTAATGCATAATATGCCATAATCCTTTGCACGGCCACCAGCAGAGCAGTGAGGACGCAAATAGTTATGAAAATGGTTGTATAAAATGGTATTAGTATAACTATCAGTTATACCAAAGTCCCTCTGCAAGGGAAAAAGTTCCCATTCAAACACATTCCTTACATTACCTCTCTGGGACCAAATTGACAGCATTTAATTTGTCAAATCGATAGGCATTATTTTATGTAAGAAAGAACAACATAAATAGTGTACCAAAAGTTGCAATTAAGCCACTCATTAACATTAAATTAACATCTAATAAAACGATGAGCAAGCATTCAGGTGTGCACACATGTATACTTGCCTGCCTGTACAGAAGCCTACATGCTATTTTGACGGGCCCTTACCTTGGCCGGGGTCTCCCTGGCAGTTTCGGAGTCTGACCAGCGATGTTTGAGCTGGGAGGAGCTGGGTACACACTCACAGAATGTCTGCATGGGACAAACAGACAGTGCCACCAGTGTTGGTGTTTGTTCAAGTCACATGTGCAATCAAGCGTGGAAGCACATGCCCACAAACACACATGCATGCATTCCAAAAAGTACACACAGAGGCACGAGGTGGGATTCTGAAAAATGAAAGGACTGAGTGCAGCCCATTTTTGAAGTCTAAAATGTTAAACAAAAAATCACTGTTAAAAGATAAATGGTGCTGATAAACCATAACTCCCAACACACATAATTGCACAATGGCATAGACAGATCTGAACAGCCACTAGTACACCTCCAAGGTATTACTGAATGCAATAGTTTATGACAAGCTCAATGCGTCTTCTAGAGCAAGATTTACACATCTTCAGTGCACACAGTCCTTTGACTCCGAATAAATGCGAGAGCGTGAACAGGAAAGCATTTTGAAATGCAGGGAACTGTGGGTGTTTGTATGCAGTACGTAGATATTGTGTGCTTCAGTGTACAGCGTGTGCCGCTTTGTGCCACCGTCTGCTTTTGTCTGAGAGTAGTTGTAGCAGCTGTACAGATAAAAGCAGGATAATTATGAAAGTGGGAGCTTTCTAGCTGCTTCAGGAGAGCATGTCATTCCGTGACCTTAAGCACTGTTGCTCCCACTATGGAATTGCTCCATTAGCCTGGGACAATAACACCAACACAAAAGCATATGCACACACACACACGCACACATACACACACACACACACACACAGGGGCAATCATCACACACACACACAACTTGCCACTTGGCTGCAGCAATGTATCAGAACATGTTTGTGACAATTAATGCGACAAAAGTAAATTGTTTTCCTGTTGGCAGCTCAATAGCTCTGACTTAAGTTCTACTGAACCGTAAAGGGAGTGTATAGATTTGTGAACACACATGAACCTGTGCGGCAGTGGTTGTTTTTTGGTATGTTTTGCCTGTTGTCAGTGTATGGGAATTACTGCACATGCTGTGGAAATTGACATTGTTATGATGACTGACCAATAGTTCACCCTTTTTCTTTAGGGATTCATGCGCTACAATGTGTAAGACTACAATAATGGGGCCAAAGAGTGAAATCAAAAACTTGGGAGGTGGGGGAGTGAGACATTGGGGAGACTTGGTGAGAGGTGCACTGATTTCTAATGTTGCAGCCTTGGTGCCTGACAGAAATCTCTGTCTGTTCTGCCTGAAAGATTGGAGAGGTCTGTGTGTGTGGTCTACAGAGGCGCTACAGAACCATCATTACTAAAACAACACAGACTCCACAGTGATGCAGCTACGTCAACCAACAAATCAACTACACAGCACAGGAAACTGGAATTAATAATACGTGTAAGAAAAAAAAGAAATTAAATGTGGTGCCTCAATTTTAAGCGAATGCAGAGGTTTGCAATTGTGCACGCGGTGCCAAAGTTACAGTACGTGCCTGCTCAGTTGTAGGAGAGCGAGGCATAACACATAAATGCTCTCAGAGGTTGTGTGTTGCAGCTGCATCCCACTCAGAGCACTGACACACTGCCTTCCCATTACACTGAGCAGCACGTATCAGAGCTTTAGTTTTTTCATCCCCCGCCTGCTAATGCTCACATTGGGTTTCTTTACAGCCAATGCACGCACGCATGCACGCTTCCTCGCTCGCTTGCACGCACACACACACACACACAGCAAGACATCAGTGTGGGGCTGTGGGGCTTCTTTTTGGCAGTGGTCCCGGTGTGCGCATGACCGCTTGGCAGTGTTTGCCTAGTTCTAATCCGACTCCTCAAATCGCCAAGAGAGAATTTACACTTAATAGAATTTTTGGGGGATTTTTATTGCTTGGACCTCGTACACAGATCCTATCTGATGAGCCATGTTTTAGAAGATGGGAAGGGCTCAGAATAATCCTGGGTGTGACTAAATGTTTAGTGCGCACTATTGGAATGTTTCTTTCTGTACGCCGTTTGCCTATGTGTGCATACATTTTCAGAATAAGGGATCCCAGGAGTATCAAAGAATGTTCGACTGGGTTGTTCTTGGTATAGAGTTTCTGTTTGCTGAATAACCTTCTGCCTTAAAATGTGTGTTATACATTTGCGTCTCTCTGCTCATATGTTGTTGTAATATACATAAGCTAGTTTCGGGCTGGGCAAGTTAACGCTTTAATTAATTATAATAATAATTATTATTATTTTACCGTGCGTTTGAGCAAAAGATTATATCAACAAAAGTGCTATAATACTCAAACAAAAAGGTTGCTTTTTAACAGAAGTATTTCGTTTACACAGTAGCAGCTAAAACAATTCTTGTAAATCTCACCTTAAACATAAATTAATGTAATCAAGTTAAATATAAAACCAGCACATACTGGTGCATTATCATTTATAATGATTACAATTTGTTTATTTAACTGGTGCCATAAAGATTGTTCTTGTATCATAGAGCAGCAAGAACAGTCTATGTTCAGCATCAAATGTCCCTGTGAGGTGAAGTGGTCACAGCTGGGATTAACTCTGCAGGGGACTTTTTAGTCTGTGAAGTCCATTTTTGAACTGGATTTCCTTTGGAGAATCTCCGTCAAAAAAAGAACCAAAAAACATTTTCATCGATGCAGGTTGAGTAGTTACACAGTGAAAAAAGTATCTATTCAGCCATGTCTTTCGGCCCCGCCCCTAAATGCTCTCATTGGTTGAGAAGCGAAGATGCCCATTCCAAGCCAATACTGATCAACATCCCGCCTTTCCTGTAAGCCATGGCCTGTCTGTATGTGTATTCAGAGCCAGTGAGACACAGACTTAAAACAATATATATAAAAAATTAAAAAGCAGTTGACGCGCGACCATAATAATAACTATTATCAAGTGCGAAACTGGTAGAAGATTGCTAATCACTATTAAGAGAATTAAGAGGGATTAAGGAATGAGTGATTTTGGACACAACCTCACTTTTATCTAGCACTGATCATCGCTGTTTTTTTTTAAATTGTAATTAATTTCTTTTTTTTTTTTTTTTAATAAACAACCAGCTGATGGTTCCACCAGCATTGTAACTAATTAAATAGATGACAAGTTACACCAGGCAGTAGCCAGTTTGTGTGTCTCTGCAAAAGAAAATGCCCTCACTGCTGAATAGGATGACAGAGGTGTTTACTTTGTCAGCATCTGTATTCTGTTCAACAGACCACGGACTTTTGGGTCTGGATATTTTAGAGGGCACTGACACTGTGGATGTAATGCATGGCAGCTTTTGCAGACATCAAAGGGAAAATATATTCCAGCTGATTGCTGATGACAGACAACCACCCCCCTTTTTTAGTGCATGGCCACTGGCACATAAGTGGCAGTAGTAATGACAGACGCATCGGTAGTGTACTTTTCATGCATTCTGTCCAAGTCACATGCACTTACTTTAATAATGAAGCTATTAAATGGCTGCCCATGAGTGTTTATCTTACACACATTCACAATATTTCCCCTCTTTTACTAATTAACATGTACAAACCAAGAATAGGTATATAGGTGGCTAACTCATATTATGTGTTAAGCTCCACAGTGAGTTTTTTACTCATTTGATTTAGCTGGTCGACAGTACGTGGGAATCTACCGTCTGTGTCGACGTGTAAGCACGCTCCACGACGTCAAACAAATCCTGAAATGCAATGCACTGCATCAGCTAAAATGTGTGTATGCAAACAGCAAGAAGGATGCACTTAACCTTCGAAATAAGACCGCATGCAGAGAAAAGGGGAAGGGACAAGAGGCCCGCGGCAGAGCGGGGAGATGAGTTCAATCCTAAGAGACAAATCACCCGTTCTACCCTCCACTGCTTGTCCTTGGAGCTCACACTGCAATCACACAGAGTGAGTCTGTCACCCACTGTCCCTGAGATGCCCACAGGCACTATAATGCAAAAAACATACTATCGCTATAGCTGCTTTTATAAAAAACACCATCACTGTTCAAAATGGCTGCTTTGTGAGGCTGAAGATTTTTAGGATTTTATCAACCATATTTACCCAAACATTTTGCACTTCTTCACTTGACCTCCTGTGACGTTTTGTCTAAACGGTTCTGAATTGTTGCTGCTGTGCGATTATATAAGGCCTTTTGAGACATTGAATGCGATGGGATTTACAAATAAACTTGCCTTGCCTTGCCTTGACATGAAATTAACCTCTCATGTGCAGGGTGCAGTATGTATGTAGCATTTCCAAGTAAAAAATAAAATGCCAAAAACAAGTCAACAGCACACGCAGACACACACAATGCACATGCAGCTGAGATGCATTCTGGAGGGGGATTCTTTTGGAAAGGCAGCACTTCTGTCACAGTAAAACATTCTCATTATGAAAAGAGTGGTCATCAAAGAAACATAGTCATTCTCACATGAAATAGCAAAGAGGTAATTACGATGTTATGAGCTGTACCTTTGCCATGACTTATACAAATAATGCTCATTATCCCATCCTAACCTCACAGACATACAGTATATCTCCAAACCCCTCTCCGGTCCTTATGTTCTTTCTGAAGCTGCAGGCCACTAACAGTCCTGTATGCAGTCGCCAGCGCGTCTACGTGCAAGAGTAAAATCATTGATACCCAAGATCCACAAATATCCAAGAACATCAACACATTCACACATCTTTATGCACACAGACACGCCATTAAAATTCAAGATGGATCTCCACCCTACAGCCCCACTATTTTAATTGCAGTGTGATAAGAAGGCAGACCCTCCTTTTAACAGGCAGAAATGAAAAGCTGCTTCTCCTTAATGTATACATTTGCATACTTTGCCATGTGCATACGGGCACTCATAAATAATACATGCATTTTATGGATACTGGTGTCTTTATTTCATGGTACTGCTACCTTGCAAAGCGAGTTATGGTTGTAGCCTTGGAAACTTATCGTGGCAGTCTTACAGTTTTTGTGGATATGTGCGTGTCAATGTGTATTTGGTGCGAGTGTGAGTTAGAGTGTATGTGCAGTGCTTATACAGTTATAAATTGCATGTATTTGCACTTGTGTGTGTGTGGGGGTGGGTGTGTGTGTGTGTGTGTCGGTGTGCACAGCGTGCACAGCGTGACCAAAGGATGTGTTGGTTGAGTGCTATTGGGTGGTAAGTGCGGTGTGTTCAATTTTTCCCTGAGGGGAGGTTGTGCTGTATCAGTCCTCTAAGGTCATTGGTTTGGCCTAATTCAACTTTCCTTTTGTAGACTCAAGTTGTGCAATCCAAACAAACATATTCGTTTCCTTAATAGGTGCAATTTCCCACCTCTCTATGTTTTCTATGCTCATCCATCTGCTCTATCCTAAAAAGCGACAGTCTGACCAGCAAAAAGGGTAGTGCTACAACTGTAGTGGCACTACTCGTACATACAAAAGCAATTTCCTCCAGGGCCTTCAGTGTAATGGAAGGATTCTAAAATTCTGTGCAAAATAACACTTCTGAAGCATTTTTTTTTTTAATGAGTGCCATACATACTGTAAAATGGGGATATGTGCACATTATGAATGGCTGGCATACTCTGCTGCAAAGTGCTTGGGTTTGATCACTGATTTTTCAAGAGGCTGAATCAGCAACAGGGAAATATTTATGAAATAATCTAACTTGTTGAGAATGAAATAGTTTTGGTGCTAGTATGAATATGATTAAATGCTTTGAAATGAAGCTCTCTAACTGCCAGAAATACATTTACTTTAAGAAGTCAAGAAATAGTAAAAAATGTAAAATAAATGAAAAAAGATAGGGCACCATGCATTTAAGTTAATGCTTCAGTCACCAACAATGCAATCTAAGTTGTAACCGTGAAGAAACAGAACTGAACTGTGATGGCGTTTGTGAAACACAGGACGTGTAGGTAGGAGATCTAAAATGCAGGGACACTTAATTCTGAACGGCCAAGATCTCAAATCAGCACTTTGAATACCTGGGAGTGAGGAACTGACAAACATGAAAGCAGAGGCACTGGCTTGCTCTCCGGGTTTAAGGAAAAGACACCACCTTCTCTGTAATTTTTTTTCCCCCGAAGAATGCAATAGGCAATGTCGAAGAATATATAATCAGTAAATCAGAGTAGAGTGACAGCATAAATAGACTAGTTGAGTGTGGTCGGGTGGTATGAAAAATCACACTCTGGAAGCAAAACATATGCTGTGTTTACCCAAATGGTAAAACAAATATTATTAAACGCTCTATATAGTGAATAATGGGAATATATGTTTTTAGTACACTTGATGAGCAGATAGACAAAATTAGTCCATAAAGGATTTCACAATATTCAAAACTCACGATGGTATTGTGACAGATCCGTTTTTTTAAAGCAAGACTGCATTACTTTTTGACTAATAAATCAACGCAGCGCCCCAAAACTCACAGCCAGCGTCGCTAATTCTCACAGTCAGCCAATTCTACTTTTATTTCACAAAGCAACTAACTGCAAGTGATAATTGGCAAACATGTTTATGCGGTCAGCCCATTCTCAAAGTGTGTAAACTTTAAAATGAAAGACGCACAGGAATTTAATTAATGCCGCCCTCAGCAGACAGTTCCTCTGGAGTTACGAGATTAAACCACTTCATTAGTGTCTAGAGAAACAACTGACAAGAGATGAGAAACGCACAGCTTGGGAAGGGATGAATGGGGAGGACTAAAAGCCTGCTTTGGTAGTGCTCGAAAGAGACACTTTCAAGGCAGTAATTATGACGAAGTAAGAATGCAATTATTTTTTTCCAGAATGCCGGAAGGCTCTGAGTGGCAGCTAATACTGATGGGTGACAATCTAATAGACCACAGAGACAAGCAGTGCATGGGACTTAATTGGTGTTTAAACCTAAGTGACTTGTCTGAGCACATCCAGGCTCTTTACCAAATGTGCGCTTGCACCCCGTGATTCTTCCTGGCAGGATGTGACAAATTTGATCAGAGACAAGCAGTGTCAGTGGTTACGTTACACTATGTGACAGCTCACAGTAAGAGGCCTGAGGTATTGTGAGAATTTAAAAAAATAAATAAAAAGCCTAAGCCACTACTGTCACATTCCCCAGGGATCCTGTTTAATACCAAATCCACAATTAGATAGAGTTCCAATCTGAATAAAGAATTACACAGGTGACTTGAGGAGGTTTTGTTGCAGACTGTTTGATATGCCTACACTATGAACATCTAAATAAATAAATAAGGAGGAGTACGAAACAACAATCACAGTGGTTTTACTTTCTCAGATAAATAACTTGTCTTTATTACTGTGATTTTGAAAGTTGATTTTGGATTTTCTCCTTTACAGTATGGCAGGAGGCAAAGAAGTGCTATCTCACTCCAAATGAGTTTTCTCACATGAGCCCTAGTGACAGAATAAATGATCCACTATAATGGATATACCACTTTGCACCTTGTTGCTGCGTTTCCCTGGGCTCTAGTGTGAACACAGCTTTATGGGAAATGAAGCATTCTGTGTATAAGTCCAGCGGGAGAACGGTAGTGATGAGTTAAAATGTCTGGGCTCCCAATAGAAGGTTCGGTCCATGGGAAAGGGCCCACTTTAAAATGTTTTCCCTCAAATCCTGTGTTATCTCGCATTTGCTCTCCCTCCTCACACAGTCATTTCCTTTCCTTGCTAGTCAGCCAAAAAGTCAATTCACAAAGCTTAGTACTCTGATTGAAATCATAAATCCTTTTCATTCGTTTGCAGATTTTCATTTTGTAACATCTATTATTGGGGGGGGGGGGCAATTGAATGCTCAGTACACACAGTATGCAAAGGCGTTTAGAGTATGCAACTGCAACAAAAAAATATGAGAATAGAGAATATCTGCATAAGCAAAGTCAAGGTTGCGTGACTGTGGCTAATGTGACAGGTGTGACGAGAAAGCCGAGCTTCATGTAGTGTAGCGGGTTACGTTCTCGCCACCCCAACACTGTGATCAGCGTTTGACCCATGACCCAGCTCACAGATAACTTGTAATTGTGACAAGGCACATATGGCAGATAATTATTCGGAATAATCTGTTGCCATGGTGATGGCTGACCCTGATGGCCCCGGATGCACAGGCTTCATGTCCAGCCTTGTGGCTGCAGGCGGTTTCGCCTCTTTGCCCTCTTAAAGTGCTGGGGATTAGAGATGTACATTATCACTTTAATCTCCTCTTTAACCCATTCAATCAGACCCCGCAGAGAGCACAGGCCCGGCCACTCTGCTGAGCTGCATATGGCCACGGACAGACGTATGTTTTCCTGCCCCAGTATTTTATGAAAGCTTATAAAAATAATTCTTCATTCTCTTGGAAGTGCTGTCCTATCTCAATAATCCGAGTCAATCCTCATCCCCATCACCCTAAGTGTATGCCCGTGATATAAGTACACCAAACTACTATTGAGCTCGGTCTCCATCTGACAGTCTTCTTTTTTCAAAATGGATAAACAAGCCTTTTCACTCTCGAGATATGCAAAATAGAAAACGAAATGTACAGTGGAGCGTCACTCAACGCACACCCCCTGCTGTCTGTACATGAAATGTGAATTTGTTCTCAATCATAATTCAATGGCAACGGCAACATCATTTTTTTTAAATGTTCATCTTGAAAGTGGCTCAAATCAGTCACAGCAAAAAGCTATTATAAAAGGCATTTTGTAGAAATTACCTACTTTAATATGTTAATAATTGTGTCATTTTAAACAGACGCTCCATTTTAATCCATAGCCATGAATCAGGGGAAGGTAATCGTATTTAAATTTGGTTGTTTTACTGATGTCTAATCCAGCTATAGGCTGACAACAGCAGTCATGGACTACATACAAGAAAAATAAAGCACACTGCAAACATATCACAGCTCATGGCTGGCTGATTACAGACAGTGGGTTTACCCCTGAGGTAACGCCAGCAAATCACGACAAAGGTTGTGCAGCAGTCAAGATCCTATTTCTTTGCGTGGTCCTCCCCGCCACCCTTCATCCCAAACCTGCCATGGTCTCTTCATACTCCTCACAGCTGCTCACAGCTGCTTGCCTTGACCAACTTCGCCCAAAGAGTTCCTCTCCTCATTTTTAACACATTTACAATAAATCAATGTGAGCTCAGGGGCTGTAGGCATAGTGTGTTTCTGATTGATTTCTTATGTTAACACATTATAGAAGCCTCGAGGAGCCTGCCATATTCTAGTCCCCAAAGTGGGCGAGGCTGGTAGAGAAAGAGTGCAAGGGTGTGTGGGAGCTAATATAAAGACACTAAAAACCTAAACAAGCTTCAGAACAATTTGTGAGTGATTATGTGAGTTTTATTTCTTCCAGAAAGGTTCTCTCACTCTGTAGTCCATCCCCATCTCTCACTCCCTTAATCTATTAATCATTGCATCTTTGAGGAAGATTTGACTAAAGGTGGCAGACAAATGGCTGAGCCGTGTGCAGTGCTGTTTGCTGTAAACAGGCTTTCACAATAGAGTATTTTAGACTGGAACTACCAGTACCCAAGATATATCTGACAGCTTAGCCAGAGAGTGCAATGCAATGCAAAGTGTAGGCGTAAATAGTCCGTTATCTTCAAGCTATATCTAACCTGTGCATTGAGATGCTATCGAAGACTTTACATTATATCTGACCAACATGCAGCCCAAAAGCACAAGAGAGATGTGGAGGTGGAAAGGAGATAACAATAATCTGGATATTACAGCATGGAATTGATGACTCTGTTGTGCAATAATTTAGAACTGAGGTATATACAGTATAATATGAGTGTACGAGAACTCTGGAATGAGATGTAAGATTTTATCTCAGTTCAGTAATATATAGATGGAAAGATTGATATACAGTATATATATTTTCCATTTACATCCTCCTCCAAAACATATTGCACATTTTAAAAATATTTTTGCTTGATCATTGTACATGCATTTTGCTTTTACACTATAAAAGTGTGTGCGAATGCATGTCTCTGGTTTGATGTGTCCTGCTCGCACAGGAGTGTCTGCATGTGCGGCTGTTTGTCTCTGAGGAATGTGTCTGCCAAGTTCCACAACATCAGCAGAAACTACTGGTCCGCAGTACTCGACATTTCCATATCCAATCTCATTCAGTTTTAGGTACTGCAGACTGGTGCAACAATCTCATTGGTGGAAACGAGCATAACCAAATGTCGCAAATAGCTTGTTTCGACTGAAGCCATAGCAGGGGCCCTGTCCTGAATAGAGATGCAAGTTAAAACGTGCAGAAAACACAATGCTTTGTTTTTGGGCTAATAAGGAAAAACGCAAGAGAGATGGTGTTTTTGACAGCACCACTTCCCAGTTCTGATAAGTTGAATTTTTTTTTAATGGGTTATGAACAATGAATGTTTCTTCCCAAAGATAAAATGCATTCTAGCTATGCGAGAAAGGGATTGGATTTTTTACAACATCAATCATTCCCCTACATTTTCTTTGATTGATTTAATGTTTGAATCATTTAAAGGGAGGTTTTGGGAATAACAACAAGTCATGGGGGCTAGCCCTACAACTCTCATTTATTCAAATGTGCCACATTCCACAACACATCTGAATAATGGCACAAAGTCTGCCAGATTGAATTTTTGATGATGAATAAACAATGGATAATAGTGGGTAGGTCTGTTAATATATTAGCGATAAGTTTGTAATAACGGTTTAATAGGATAGCTACAATAAATGCATCTTGTTGTGACTCGCTTACTGTCCAGTTCATTTTGTATGCATCATTTAATATTTTTTGTCTCTCTGTCCTCATTCCTAAAGTTTTTCTTTCCACCCCACCAGCCATCTAACCTCTTGTCATACAGTTTCATTTTCACTCTGCCGGAAACAAAAAATATATATAATTTCAAGTCCAGAGTAAACACAATGCATTTATCAGAGGAATCTTGTTTTTCTTTTTTGCATTGGTTATGCTGAAAGTGTGGAGATTTGACTTGGTTTTTGATGTGTGGCATCAATTCAACTTTCATTTTTTGGCTTGTTAAAAGGTGAGGTACCTTTCCCAGAGCCTGGAAATTAATCTGTAAAATAAACCTGACATGGTATATTTTTTGAATGGAACATTTCCCTGAATGTGGCTTGGGTAAGGAGGAAATATACTTTTCTTTAGTTTGCATCTAATTCACAGTACAAACAAACTCCCGATACAGACAACAAGGATTTCTCATCCTTCTCGTCAATTAATGCCGCCGTTAACCTTGAGTCACCTGCTGTTGCCTGGACTATAATGATGCCTTGATGTCTCCTCTGTTAGCTTAAGCAAGTCATTAGCAGGTGAATATATGACGCCCGTTTTTAGCTGAAACGACTCCCTTTGGCTCAGTGGATAAGCAATAATGTGATTTTGGAGACACTACAGAGTAAGAGTGAGATCGAGCAACGCCGCTCAATCGGAGGCATTTAAATACCAAGATAAAAAAGGCCCCCAGTAGACCATCCAAACAATCAGCTGTGGCTTGCTGCAGGGCATTCGAGGTATTACCACAGTTTACAGTGTGATTGTGCGTTAAACTGCGGAATTACATTCTCTTCCTCCCCTCCTGTCCCGTAATATTCTCCTGCTCCAGATGCAGAGGCCGGGGTAGATTGATTGCTTGATTAAACCTCTCCATTTATCATAAATTATGCACTGGATTTTGAGAGTCTCATTAATTCCCCTATTATTTACTGTTCAGCCTGCATCCTTAGTCAGACAAGTAACCCATCAGAAACTGTGTGTGTGTGTGTGTGTGAGTGTGAGTTTGTGCGTGATTGCACGCAAGCACGTCAGAGTATTTGAGCATACTGATTAACGATGTGACCGGGGAACAAAAAATATGTTCCCACGTTGCGAGTATGTCTGCTGAAAATCAGGCACGCAATCTGACGTCTCAACTTGACCAGGTCTCTAGTGTCCCGTTAATGGGGCTCTTTAACTCTTGGATTGAAATCACTGGGAGAAAAAATTGGACCCTTCTCACCGAAGATATGGAGAATGTGTCCAATCTCTCAGTGGAATGGGTCCAGCTGGTTTTCCATCAGGACGACTGAAGTCCATTATACGTCTCTCTCATTCCTCACTCGCCACTCTACCTCTTCTCCACCCCTCTCTTTTTCCTCTCTGGCACACCTCTCATCAGCCTCTCAGGTCATTTCCAATGCATTTTTAATGATGATTTAATGGAGAAGTGAACGACAAATTGCAAGACGGTGATATTGCAAGCCTTCAGGCACAAACGTCTTAAGGAGAATATGAACATTTTGCTTTTCTTATTTATTTATTTTTTTACCCACGTAACTCTCGTTACTCTTTCACCCTGAAGAATTACACACATGCACCCAAACACGCACACACAACTACACACTACATCCTAGGCACCCCATAAACTACACTATAACCACTTGCTAAACTCAAACCCTTACCCTAACCTTGACCTAAAACTAACCTTACAACTTGTTTTCCACTTTTATTTTGAATGATTACTGTCCTGTAATGTTCCGTTGTACACGCATCTCAGTCCTCACAACAAGAGTAAACTCTGGATCACACAAACCAATGCACTTGCACTTGCACTTGCACTTGCACGCATGCACGCATGCACGCACGCACGCACGCACGCACGCACGCACGCACGCACACACACACACTTTGAAGATAGAAATCTAATGCCTTAGCCTGCCCAGTCTTCCCCTCTCTCTCACCCTCTCTCGCACTTTTAGCTCTTTGACTGTGAAACCCTGCCCACCAGGTCAGCTTGCTGACACATCTGTCAATAAATGCCCTGGGAGGCAGAGTATAACCTTGCCCTGCAGTGCCTTCATAATGTTCCCTACGCAGCTTTACTTTCTTAACATCCATTCGGAGACACAAAGAAACCAACAGCGGGCGCATACCTGCATATTACACCCATGCACATATATTGTAAATATAGGTAAGTAAGTACATATATTTCTTGCACACAAAGACGCACAAAAACAACAAAAATGACCAAGAATCTTTGATCAATTATAGTTGCAATTACTTTCTGCTGCAGCTGTTGTTTTGGATGCGAGTAAGCCCTCGGTGATGCTATGGGGTTCCGTGATAAGGCTTGTAACTGATTCCAGAGTCGACTGTGGAAGCACACTGCCTTTCTTCCAACAGCTACGTGTGGTATATCTGATAACAGAGCTTCGTTGGAGGTATGCGGGATTTTGAGCAGCTGGAATATATCTGCGTCATCTTGCATGTGCCCCCAGCTAGCCTGCTGTCTGCTCAACACTGATCAGGGACCTACTGTGATTCATACATTCACTTTCATTTTTCAGTACTCCGGCTCATATTTGTATTTATTCCTTTGCTTTTTTTTCCCCCTTTTGCAGCTTTTACTCTTGTTCTCGTCCTTCCCTCCCCTCTGCCTTGTTTCCTCTCAAGGCCTTCTGGCCACCTTGCACCACCAGAAATCTGATATTGAAATATACTGTCCCTTCACGTCAGCAGGAGATATGGAATGGGAGAAAATGAGGAAAAAAAGACACTGGAGACAGTGAGGGTCAGATAACGAAAGCAGATAAAGGATGAGCGAGGGCAGCAGCACGCAGGACAGCTGCTGTCATTTATAACCTTCACACCAGTAAAGCCCCGGCTCCATCTGTGCAGAGGGAAAACTAAGCAAAATAACACACTGCTCCATTAAAGCACTAAATGTAAAAGAATTCTTCACTGGCATAATGACTTGACAGTAAATGGCCTCGTTACCACTTTGATCCACCAACACAAACACACTCCTCTCACACAATCATACCTTCATTATAACAATAGGCCTACACTTCAGCGATTTAATTCCAGAATGCACCCAAAAGCAAAAGCCATGCTTTTCTACTATTCTATACGAGTGTATACCGTGGATGTTGGTGAATCAAAAAAATACAAGGATCAAAAGAAAAGAGGCAATTAGTAAAGCATCAGCGTGTGAGACAAACATGTCTACTGAAGATGAAAAACATTGTGAAGTCTTTGGAATTCATCATGGTGCATGCCAATATAAAGGTAGTGCAGTCATGAAGAACAAAACCATGGTGAAATCATTGACACTGATTTTTCAAACTGAATACCTCCCTCCAACCCCCCCTGGTCTTGTTCAAGAGAAACACAGATTTCATACATCAAATACCAAATATGCACACTGTTAAATTGATACTGTGGCTTGAAAACATTTGTTGGTGGGTGCTTCGGGTCATCCCCGCAATCAGTGGGGGGCAGGCGAGACAGAAACTAAAGCTGTTGAGACTGGCTCTCCTGCCGAAGCCGGACCCCCCATTGGGAAATTACAGGCCCACTGAACCAGGGAACTCTCTATGCTCTGCTCCGCTTCAGTCCACACTGGCTCCTATACCTCCAGCCAGCTCGGCAGGTTCATTAGTTTGACAAGGGTATCCACAGTAGCAGACAGCCCACAACTAACACACAGTCACAGTCGTCAACTCTCAGTACACTATTATACTGGGATTGAAAAGCTATTTCACATCTTATAGGCACCGAGCGGTAAAAATGATGTCCGAGTTATATAAACCTCAAGTGAAAAAAAAAAGTACTTGAACAATAAATGACAGCATTGTTGGGAGGTTTAACAATTAATCTAAATTGTTACTTGGGGCTGCAATTCTGAAAAAGTTAAATACCAATGTCTTAAAAAGCTGCAGCAAGTTAATATTTAAGCTGTTGATTGTATCAGCTATGAAGGCAATACCCACTTTTACACAGTTAGAGTTAATAAACAGAATTAAATTGCATAGTAACTATGAATTATTTGATAAGATTTGATTTGAACAGAATTCTAACTTCACAAATGTATGCCTCTGTCAAGCAGTCAGGTTTCAGTTTACAATTATGCCTCTCCTGACTCATGTCATATATGTAATAAAGACTTTTAGGACATTTTATTGTTATTGTAAGAATTTATTTATAATATATCAAGTGTATTTTATCATAATATAAATTGAATGAATAAAAACATGCTTTACGAGGTCACCTAGACTTTGACCTTTGACCATCGGACACCAAATACTGAGGCCCCATACAGGTCTGAACAAAATTACAAAGTTTGGGAACCCCTCGATTAAACTGCATTACTTTTTATTGCATAGGTGTACCTTAGGCCGGTCACAATAAAAGCCCACTCTAAAATGTGCAGTTTTACCATGAAAATAAATATTTATTAGGCATTGAATGGAGGGGGTCAGAAAACCAGTCAGTGTCTGGTGTGACCACCCTTTTCCGTCATGGAGTGGACACATCACATCTCCTTTGCATAGAGTTGATCAGGTTGTTGACTATGGCCTGTGGAATGTTGGTCCACTCCTCTTCAACGGGTGTGCGAAGTGGCTGGATATTGGCAGGAACTGGAACACGATGTCATATACACCGATCCAGAGCATCCCAAACATGCTCAATGGATGACATGTCCGGTGAGCTTGCAGGCCATGCAAGAATGTGGATGTTTTCAGCTACCATCCTGTGGCAGTGTGTTATCACGCTGCAACATGAGGTGATGGATGAATGGCACAACAATGGCCATCAGGATTTTGTCACCGTATCTCATGTGCATTTGAGTAGTAAGTCAGCAGAATTCCACCAATGCTGGTTGTCCATAACATACCGTCATACACATCGTCTGCCATCTGCCCTGTAAATTGAAAACCAAGATTCACCCATGAAGAGAACACCTCTCCAAAGTTCCGGACACCATCGTGAGGTGAGCATTTGCCCATTCAAGTCGTTAACGAGGACAAACGGGCATCAGGTCAGGTCCCCAGTGACGACGAAGAGCATGCAGATGAGCTTCACTGAGACAGTTTCTGACAGTTTGTGGAGAAATTCTTCAGGTTATGCAAACCGATTGTTGCATCAGCTGTCTGGGCGGCTGTTGTCAGAGGATCTTGCAAGGGGAAGATGCTGATCGTGAAGGTCCTGGGCTGGTGTGGTTACACGTGGTCTGCAGTTGTGAGGAAGCAAACACCTTTGGAGAAAGCTAATGGTAGAGAAATAAACACTGAGCTCTCGGGCAACAGCTCTGACGGACATTCCTGCAGTCAGCATGACAATTACACGCACCCTCAAAACTTGCATCATCTGTGGCATTGCGCTGTGCGATAAACTGCACATTTTAGACTGGCCTTTTATACACGTATGGAATAATGCTGTCTAATCAGCATCTTGATATGCCACACAGGAGGTGGATGGATTATTTGGGCAAAGGAAAAGTGCTCACTTACACAGCCTGTTTAAAGCCCTCCCGTCAGGCCGGAGGTTCAGATCCGTCAGGACCAGAACCACCAGGCACTTGAACAGTTTCTTCCCCCAGGCCATCTCCCTCCTTAACAAGAGGCCCTAACCCATCATGGACACAAACAACCAAATAACCATCATGCTCTGTACTCCATGCATCTCTACCCATGCTCTGCACTTTATACATAACTAGTCCTGTCAACAACTGCATCTCATTACCTGCACTGAACATATGATAAATGCTGCATTCACACTTGTACTCCCCGACTCTTGGACATGGCGATTAAACACCGCCACACACTTAAACATTGATCACTTATTACAACCCTTGCTACCTCTTATGTTTCTTATGTTTCTTATGTTTTTTATGTCGTATCCCACCCCTTATGTTTTGTGCTTATCTTATGGTTTATGTTGTATGTTGTATGTTATATGTCGTATGTATATACACAAGCGCTGTACACCATGTAAAATTCCTGTGTACTTGTACATTTGGCGAATAAAGAGATTCTGATTCTGATTCTGATATTTAAACACATTTGTGAACAATATTTGAAAGAAATGGATACATTGTGTACATAGAAAAAGACCTTTGACTTTAGCTCATGAAAAATTGGAAAAAACAAAAGTGCTTTATTTTTGGTCAGTGTATGTTTGAGATCATTATTCTTTCCAATCCAATAGACAACTGCAATTAGATGTCTTTTTTTCCTCAGCAGCAATTATAAGTCATGTAGAAAGATGTGCGAATGACCATCCCCTGAAGTTTCTGCCTTTAACCAGTTACCACATGTGGGATCGAAATGACTTCAGTGCGTAGGTGCTAAAGAGTAGGTGATTAGGTAACTTATTGATTGTGTGGTTCTGATGTGTTTGTTCATTGTTATGAACTGAAGCTCGGGGTATAAAAACACATCAAATGTTATACCGTATGTGTGTGCGCGTTTACATGTTTCATTGTGTGTCTGCAATCCAATCTGTGAGTTGGCAGCTATATTTTCCTCATACACAAACAGTTCTTTGTAAACTTTGGGGTTCCTAGGGTGTTATTGATTACCTCCATCCAGAGTGGGCAGCCCCAGCACCTCACAGACTCTCTGTTATACTTGATGTGTGTGTCTGTGTGTGCATGCATGGGCCACACATTTGGAGGGAATAAAAACACTGTGTGTGTGCTTGTGTGTCTGTCATACGTAGAGACCGTTAAATCGAGGCAAACTGCTCAAACTCTGTTCAACGCTCATTTAAAGAATAATAATACCATGGAAGCCGTTGCAAAAATCATACCTATAAGAAATCTAGCAGGCAGGCACCCACCAAAGAAATCAATACATGTGTTTTCACAGCACAATATTACATCCCATTGTCTTTGTTTCTTTTCTGAGAGATGAGACATTTTCTTATGAGCAAGAAAAAGTCATAAATTGTAGGATGTTTTTATCCCACTCAGTTTAATATTCTTTACATTCTGAGGGCAATATTGTTGAATAGTAAACATGAATCAGTTTCAGTTTTCCCTATTAACATTTAAAGGCTGTAACATATGGTAGCCATTTTGGTTCTACTAGTTTCCAATTTCCCACACGAATTAGGATTTTTTTTTTTTTACAAACTTCGTTTCGGGCTCTGCTGCATACAATGAAGTGACTTTGGTTTGAAGGCTACATTTAAGTGTGCAGATGAGTCTGCATTCTACTCTTGCTTGTCTCCATCCATTCTAAAATGGCACGGACGACAGCACACAGACATCAACAAATCAACATGCAGAGTTACCAGACAAATAGGAGGGCCTGTTTGGTAATGTCAAAACAGAGACCACAAGGGATCTCTATTACCTGATCCCTCCCCACTGAGCCCGAAACGACTGTGTCAATGGCACCAGGCTGAAGATAAACGTTCAGTGTTACTGCTCTCCAGATTACAGAGAGAGACAGACCCACACACAAACAGAGAGGGAAATGTATTTGCCTCTGCTGGTGACAGCAAAATAACAACTGCAGAGGAAGGGGACAGGTAGATGTGGGGATCACAGACAGGTAGCAGCATTCGGTCATCTCCAATTTCAACAACCTCTCATCTCATCCCACCTCCACCAATTCTGGCTGATGGGTTGTTAGCTTATTAGAGTTTTATTTTAACATTTTTCCTACAAAAGCAATGGTATAAAAAACTCAAATATGATATCATCATATCCAATGATTATTTTATCGGGCCATCCTGATGATCAGTGATGATTATTTGGTTATGATAGAACACAAATTAAAACCCAGCTCAGACATACAGTATACTTGCTGTCCACATGACCTTTAAGTAGTTGTTACAGGCCCTCAGCTGCAAGTGGACAGCAGGCTTAAATATTAGTCATATCCTCCAAGTCACCGATCAGGTCCCTCTCATAAGGGTTACATTAGAATCAGCCAAATGTGATATAGGAAAGATGAACTGCAGCCATGTATTAATCAATACTGATGTAATTGTACCTTATAAGCTGCAACGCTGTTAAAAGGGCCACCGTAGAAAATTTGTGGGAAATCATCAGATGCACAAGAAGCCAAGTATCACCTGACATCTGCAAAGCTTAGCAAATCACAAAGTGCCTGCTGAATGGCACAGGATTGCCAAGGAACAACATGGAGTAAACACATTTTAATACTGTAGTATTGGGTGAGGTGGTTTGATTTAAAGGTGGAAGATCATCATAGCAATCATATCAAATCTAAAAAATATATAAATGATATATGAAGTGTATTAGGCCACTGGTATTTCCCCATGTTACTTTTCTCAAAACTCTTCATTGCTCTGGACATACAACTACCAGCTATGTAACAATGGAACATTTTCTAATCCCCTCCATAAAAAAAATAGACTTTATGTGTAGGGGCTGAGATAAAATCCACATCAGCACATTCAGCTGACATTACTTCCCACTGATGACACATTAATAACCAAACCATCCTCAGGCTCATTAGGCCAAGGTAAATCACACCGTCTGGAAAGGATCCAATGCTTTAACTGTGCCCCAAATCCGATTCCAGAGCAACCCTTTCCCCCCCATGGGCTGCCAATAACTCTCTACTGACCTTGTAAAAACACACCGACTATTCCCCAAAGTGAGCTTCGCCTGACTGCAACGCCACGCACGTCCGCTCCCGTTTCAATTCATCCGAGCGGAAGGAAGCCTAAATAGCGCCGGAGTGTTAATAGCCAAGGAGGATGTCCGTGTGCCCCTTTTCAACACAGGTGCCATTTCCGTCAAAGTGCGTTCAATGAAAAGAACCGTCCAGATTTACGTGGGGATGGAATGTGAGAATGCTCGGGTGAAAGGTGCAGCAGCGGTGCACAAACGTAAAGTATATTGGCCTATATCCTCGCACTCCTTCTAACCTCTTGCCTTAACTTCAGCATTACTCTCCTCATCTATTTCTCGCTGACACATCCATGCCTTGTGTGACCACAGAACAGGGAAGGCAAAATCATGCAGATGATAGCAAGGATATAAGACATACCAAGCACTTATACAACAGGACATAACGTTATGCTGCCTGCATGTTTGGTCCCGATAAAGGCAGCTGCAATATTAGACATGACATCTGCGTGATTACATTTTTGGTGGAATAAATGTATCACTTTTCGCACACAACTCAAGTCTTACCTCACCACCTACTGTCTCAACATTTATGGAGTAGTCAATCAGCAGAAGCCCCAATAGCAGGTTAGCTTAGCTTTATCTAACTTGCTTCTGTGTATTTCAGCAAACGTTAGCCGTGTGTCTTCTTAATTGTCGATGTTTCTTTAAGTTAGACGTCGGGCAAAAGCATTTTTCTCACCAGCTGCCGCCACAATGATGCTGAACAATCGGACTCTTTTAATGTTACTGACGTATGTTGTCAATCAAAGTGTCACGTGTTGGCTTGTTGTGGTGTTGTGTTGTAAAGTGAGAAGGAAAGTGTTGAGATGTCTGCTCACTGCAAGTGTATCTGCTGCATTGTAGTATTATCCCGTTTCATCTTAAAACGAAATCCTGCTAAGTAATCCCCGTTGTGCAAAATATACCAGGAGTCTGATTACGTCTTTTTATTTTTACTGTAATGGAATACTGTTACTTTTTTTTTTTTTGTATCATAATTACATTTCTCGCTTACATGTACTCTGCTCCTCCCCAAGCCAGGTTTAGACATATTGACAGGAGCAGAAGTGCCAGATCTCAGGGAGTCGCAAAAGGCTCATTTGCAGACACCGTCTCTATAGTGGAGAGATTCACATCACCGAACCCAGCATGGTACACACACACACACACACACTGCACCAACAGATGCGCCACTCCTCACAAATGCTCACGGCCCAACAGTGCGGGTACAGTGTACATACCTGGTTTTTATGCCGAGTGCCATCTTCGAGTTCAGAAGAGCTGTTCATGATTCCCCATCGGTCATTTACCATCCTACGGAGAAACTGTGCATCAGATCCGCCTGTGTGTTCCAGGCGAGAAAGAATAAACCAGCGCCTTGGGGGGGGAAAAGTCTCTGTAAATGATGTATCCTATTCCATAGGGTTGAAAATGAGCATTCAACGTGGAAAAGAGAGGAGCACAACTATTTATGCAGTTGAGCCACCGTACAGATTGCGCGCCGCAACGGAATTTCAATTCCTCCCGAAAGTCTTTTTCTTTCTTTTGCTGGCCGTTATTCCAATTCCCCATATAAAAATATTGTATTTGTGGCTTGCAGGGTTTGTAACTTGACTCACATATGCAGCAGAATTACACTGAACTTGAAAAACAACCCTGAAATGATGCGGCACGGTCGTTTTTATTCCATTACAAAAAAAAAAATCGACAGAATCTTCTCCGGCTCAGATTTACAAAAGGTGAAGACGACCTTTTGGTTCATCCAGGTTTCCAAGATAGTTTGGAGCCGTCGACCCAGCCCAGGCTGTGACCAAAAAGAACAGGTAAAGGCGGGATGGGATGGGGGCGCAAAGCCGTAACCGCGTCCTTTTTCCTCTCTCTCTTTCTCTCGTCGAGAGGACACCGACACCAGCGCCCGGGGAGGTTGACCAGAGTCTCCCCGGTTTACACTCTGCTAGTTCACAGAGATGCCTCCGAGCACGCGGGCGCGAGGAGATCACTGAGCTCTGCTTGTGTGCAGCAAGGGGCGCGCGGTGCCTCCAATTGTCAATCAATGCGTCCCAGTCGTGTGCGCGCTGCGCGTTCCAGGCGCGTTTTCCTACCCTGCGCCCGTCTGCCCTCGTCTGCCGCGCCGCTGCCTCTGCCTCTGCCTCCTCGCTCCTACTGCACGGCGACCCACACAGATCGCGGCAATTGTCTTAACACCCAGACGGCACGCTGTCTGTGTTTATCATGAGTACATGAAACACAGGAAACGGAAGGCTCCTCTAATAAACCCGCCGCGGAACAAATGCGCCTGAAGGTCGCAGCGCATGAAAAACAATTCACGACACGTGCCGCGTAAGTTGTGTACCTGACTGGGTGTACTAATGAAATCAAAGTGGTAATTACCGGGTGTGACATCACCCGGCGCTCCTCACGTGAGTGACAGCCCTTAGAAGTATGGGGCTGTGTGATAAGATAAAGAAGAGAGGAACCTTACATGTAGAAAAGGGATGAAAGAGAATATCGAAGTAAAGCAACTGCCTTGTTCGTTTATTAGAAATCAGACTTAAATCCACCAGAGTCCTTCCCTTGGTTTGTTTATTGGAGGCGTGCTGGTAAAATACACACATCCCTGAATACGCTGTGTAGGGGCATCTCATTACAGTAACACACCACTGAGAAAAATGTAACTTCAAATCTAATAATGGAGGTAGATGTAACAGATAGCATTTTTTTAATGATTGGTCTCAGAAGCACGATTAAGTTTGTTATACTTTATCAAACTGGATATATTCCCACTGTTTATACAACTACTTATTACTGAAAGGTATTATTGCACGTAAAGCAAAAAACTGAACTTGATTATCAAGTGTCTTCCAATGTTTGATCTCAAGATATTATTTAACCTACATGTTCCTACATAACTTTTATCAGTACACTCAGTTCACAAGAGACAGGCATCAAAGCAGCACAAAAGACCCCCACCCTGTCCCCTTTTTTTGTACACATTGTCATCGCTGTGAATACCGGGCCCATAAGAGTAGAAGTAAGGAGTATTTTGTGAACTGACATATACTTTTATAACTTTGATAAAAAAAAAAAGCTTTTGCTCAAAATAAGAAGGTGAATGAATTTCCTATCATCAAATGAAATTGAAAACAAACTTTGTTCCCTGAAAGTTGTATTTTTTCTTCTTTTTGAGAATAAGTCTTGAAACATGAACAGGCTAGTGCGGTGTTTAGCATGTGTCACAGTGTTCCATGTACCTTGTCTCTCTCTGTCGCCCAAAGTCAGCTGGGAGCGGATCGAGCTCCTCCCAAAACCCTCAAATAATAAGCAGTATGGATTATGGATGGAAATGTACATATTTATTGAAAGCTTTGTCTAAGAGGAATGAATTCCCTGAACTGGGAAAGTCAGTTAAAGATAAATACAATTGTCTGAAAATACAAAATAAACTAAACCAATTGTGTTTGATTCCATACGTTTTTTGTTCCATGTTTATTATGTTTGCATGTCTGCCCAGGTTATAAAAAAGCAAGTTAATCTTAAATCTCTTTTTCCTGCGTGCCCTGAGGTCATGTTTCCTATTTGAGAGAAAAAAAGCTAAATGTTCAAACATTGCACATTTGCTTACAAACTTCAGGGGGATTCAATTTGCCCTTTATCCTTCAGGCTTTATGACAAAATAATCCAATGAATGAACCAAGACTTCAGTATCAAAGGAGGAGGTGTGAGAGAGGACTTCCAAATGTACAAAGGAGCCAAGACCAAACACTGCAGAAAGAAGAAGCCAGTTCACATCCACTGATGGTCATGTCTCGGTCTGATAAAGTGTGACCTTCCAGATCTGTATGCCGGCAGGCATGTATGTGTGTGCTTGTTTGTGTGTGTGCTCACCTGTGTGCTCAGTTCTGGCCACATCTCTGAAACCTGATCAGCATGAAAGATTCAGAGAAATAGGAAAAGTCTCACAGGACATGCAAGCATTTGTTTGTGTGTGCCCTGCTGTGGTTCAAGCTCTGCATTTGGTTCAGTGTTGCTGTATGAGATTGTTTTCCCCCACTTGGGTTTTTTTTTTTTTTTATTTTCACGCATGGAGTGGCGGCCGGACAAATCCACACAACTGTGAAAAACCAACAGAGTGAACCGCCTTTCCTGAAATGCCAAGCCTATAATTTGCAAAACAACAGCGTAAGACAAAAGAAAGAAAGGACAAAAATATTAAGAGAAAAGAAACAATGGGGGTGAAATACGGAAGGATGGTAAATGATAAAATATGAGATCAATCGTGGTCACACACGACAGCACAGAATGGCATTGAGTTGGACAAGGTTACTGGAAAAGTATAGAAGAAGAAAAATAGAAACTAGTAAGAAGCGTATATGCGTATACACAAAAAAGATAGGCTACTGCACAAGCAAGTTTACATGGGCACGGGTAGGCACAGACGAGCAGAAGTGACCACCCAACTACACATAATAACATAAAGTGTCATATACTCATCAAAATAATTGAGTAAGAACCCAACAGGGGGACACAAAAGGAAACTCACCAATGTGATTTTTATGATTATGGCAATATGGTGGGTGTCTAAACACATAGGACTAGCATACCCTCTTTTCGGTCTTTATTTTTCTTTCCAAGCCATTAAGTACCACTCTGTGCACTGTGACAGTATTTATCTCCACTTCCATCCTCGGCGAGTCACATGCTTTTTTGCCTGTTCAACTTCGATGTCACAAGCCAATCTGGCGACCGATGACGATGTGGTATGACTCATGTACTTCAAGTTGGCCGTCGTGATCTTGTTACAGCTCTTTTGCCTATTGACTTGCCATCAGGATGTCTCAGTGAGCCCCAGAGCCGTGTTTGTTGAATGGTTTGTAATTACCCACAGGCCCCCCCTTGGGCAAGGCTCCCAGGCACTTCTGCAAGCACATACCCGTGAACCCATTCTTTTGTAGATTGGATAGCAGACGGAGAGCTGGGAACACACACATCATGAAAGAAAAGAGTGTGTAAAACTGAGAGACTTACGACAACACTGAAGCAGTTCATGGCATTATTCACTCGGGATACCTTGATATCATGTATTTATAAAACAAGGATTTTTTGTTTTATTTCATTAGGGATGTACTTCCACAGTGGTTTAAATCCAATTTATACCTCTTTAGGGGATTGAAGATTAAGCAGGCAGGAGGTAATCCAAAAATATGTGTTCTCGTAATTCCTATAATTCCATGAAGACTCTCTACCCCCTACTGGGACATTCTTATACCTGGGATACAGCGACCTTTAATGTGACTTACTTGCTTTCCATTAAATCTCTTTGAAGCCCTGAACCGCAATGCCTGTATTTGGCTGATTTCCCATTTGGACATAACTATGAATTGTAATGGATCTCCTTTAAATGGAAAAATCTTGAGAACCCCCCTGACATCTGTTCTGACATCAACTTTGGCTTGTATGTATTGCTATTTATTATGAAACTGAGGGTTTCTATAATGACACATTACACATATGCAATCACAGCTTTGAGTTTATTCACAACACACAAAGGTGGAAACAATGCATCATCTAGGAGGAGAGGTGGTCTTGTGGTGAGGGAGACAGGCATCGGACCAGAGGGAATTTCCTCTGACTTGTGTGTTTGCATGTGCATGTTGTGTGGACGATTAGCAATTCTAATTGCTAACAATTCTAAGTGTATGTGGGGATTTCTATGCATATTCTCTGATGGAAATCAGGTCTCATGATATTCTGTGGTCTGCCCCCTACTCTCATAATTTAACTTTAAAATCAAAGCCGAGGAACGGCTTGTAATCTGCATTTGAATGATTGTGATCATTTCTGACGGCTTTTTGAATCCACCGGTGCAATCCCAGAGTTTTGGAAAGGGACCCGTTGGAACATGTAAGGGAGGTAGCCCCTCCTGTGGCGCTATATCATAATGTGTGTGAAAAGAACAACGTTAGGAGATTAAATTCTCTTATCCATCCTGTCCACTCTCTGGTAAATTCAAAGAGTCAGAAACAAGAGAACAATTTAAAGAATGTGTAAGAATCACAATCACTGCAGTCTTGCTGCTTAAAATATTGATGGAATTGACCCCAATTTTACTTACTCTGTTTATGTTAGAATAAACTGAAGTTACAGTTGTACAGTCTGTAAGTCTGATTAACTGCACACTCTACATATGGTAAAACAAAGAGGAACATTTCAGGTGTCAAGTTTTGCCAGTAAAGTTCGTTAATAATTTGCTCTGGAATTACACTGGAAGAATATTTGGAGCCGGAGGAAACAGAGACAGAAATATAATGCCGGCTTGAGTGGTGATTTAAATACAGAAAGACTATCTATGTCCTTGCAAAGCAAGCATATTGGATGTACCTTGATTAATAAAACACTTAATTTTCATTTCTAAGGTAAAATGGCAAATGCTGACAAAGGAGAAATGAGAACAGTTACACACATTATTGAAACTGCTGCGCATTGTAAACAATTTAGGGGCTGACAGTGAGTATATTGATGAAGTCAAAGGAACATTATTAAGTTTGATTACACTTGTTAAGGAGCGTCAGGATGACAAGGTAAACAAAAGGATAAAAAGGAGGTGCTGTACTTTAGTGTGGAAATATAGCTATTTACAATAACACGATGTTTGCACTATGGGCCTATATCAAATTCCTGTCAATCAGAGACTTAGACCATTAGCCTTAACAACTAATCATGCACTATGTATAATTCTCAAATGTTTCAGAGTTGCATTGTGGGTAATCTAGGTACTGCTTTTTGACAAGAACAGTGTGTGACAAAATATCTCTGCTACCTCAACCTGAAACATTAGCTGCAGTTTTTTGTATGTAGTCGCAAGTCTGATATAATTATACCAGTGTTATTAAAGGAAGGATCATGTTAGGCATTGTGACTAAGGTCCCTGCCCATCCAAGAAAGACAGGTTTGATATAAACAACTAGTGGTTTATGAGCATAAAGTGAAATGAAAGTACACATCCGGACTGCACTGGAAAAATTAAGTTATATCAGCAATAGTCTCCGAATTAATACCAACGTGAGGTATCTCTATCTATAATTATCTAGAAAATGATAAATTGCAATTATATATTTGATAATAATGAATCAATATTTTCATTAAAAGAAGCACATTTAAAAAAGTTATTAAGACACATCAATCTATTGTCCACAGCCTGTTTTGTTCCCTTTATGGAACCTAATGCAAAATCCCAAAGAACATACAGGAATGCAACACTGGCTATGTTCCACCTCTTGGCATTCCTCCAATTAAAACCTTAGTTTTTGGTAATGTCAGTATCCTTTGATAACCCACAATAGATGAGTTTTGTTGCAGAGACTAAAACAATAAATACAACATTACTTTGTAGAATATATATATATATATATATATTTGTTTCCAAAATGATACCACTTTATGCCATGTGGATAGAATGGCATTAATTGAGCGCATATGTTATAGGTATTTATCTTTACTTCATTATTTTTTGTAGTGCAAGCACATGCTATTATTAGAAAGTTATCATGTCCACTCCTCCTGCTAAACGACACAACTTGCCCTCAAATATGTACCACAATGTCCACAGCTTCTCTTAGGGTTTGACTCAAGCCAGAAATTATAACGCGAAATTTCATAGCAATATCAATTCCTTCCTCTGGGACGATGGAAATCCATGCTAACTTTATTGTATGGACTTTAACTGTTTTGAACCCTGACCTACAAACTTGCAAAGTTTATGAAAAACAACCCCTCTTGACAGTAAGCAAACCCAGGGCGGAAAAATAAACAGGCTGAAGCTTAATAGCACTTTTGCATCCTCCATTTTTCCTCCTTTTAGAAAATGAACTGCACCACAAAACAGACATGGTTTGACAAAATAATAATAAATTATTTCTTTTTCCAACCACTTTTTTTTCATAAATTGAAATTACTTTAAATACACATTAATATGACTCCAACATATTGTTGTTGGCATTTTATACATGGCACTAGGCCTAGTTTATATAAAACACAATTTTATAGTTGGGCGTCCCTTCTCCATCTCTTCGTTTGGGGTCCTTGGCCTGAAAAACGTAGAAGACCCCTGATCTAAGGTCTGGGAGTAACATGTCATCAAGAATATACCAAATGTTTTCACAAAGACACATGCAAAAAATGCAAATACATTTTTCCATTACAGGTACCTGTAAGATGAGAAAGGGAGTTTTTTAATTATCCTTGCTGGACACCAAACTGTAATCTCTCCACGTCACCAAGTTTCTAAATTAGTGCTGGGCAAGTTAACGCATTAACTCATTAACACCGACAATTACTTTTTTAAGTGGGGGTAGGCGTCATTCACTGTAGTTGTAGGAATGGATAAATGAAGTTAATATTATAATTGTGCAACTACTCAACCTGGATCACTGAAAGTGTTATTTTTCTTTTTTAGACTGAGATTCTCAGTCAGGAAATCCAGAACAAACATGGACTTCACAGACTAAAAGTCCCGTGCAAAGTAAATCCCAACTGTGTCCTTTTTTTGTCTGCTCCACTTCACCTCACTCCAACATAGTGGTTCTCAACTGAACTTGCCTCAGGACCCACATTTTTCTTTGCATGAAGTTCCGACCCAAACTTATTTGTTGAGGGGGTATGGGTAGGCGCAGCGATGCTCCTGTGTGTGTCATTGACGGACATGTGCATCTTATAATATATCTAAATATACAATGGTGCAGCTTTATACAAAATGACACCACATTTGTATTTTTTTCAATCTGAGTTTTTTGTTTGTGATTAGGGGTTTTAAAAACATATATCTACTGATTTGCAAATATGTAGCACAGCTGAATTAGCATTGATACTTCACTGAGACACAGTACTGTCTGTGTTTAGCAATGTCATGCGTCATTCATTTTCAAAATGGGGGTCCACTGAGTTTTTCAAAAAAGCTTGTAGGTAGCATTCTAAAAAGAAAGAACTATAGATAGGTAAAATTTGATGTAGCTACAATATTTATTACAATGCATATATGATTTTACCGGTCTTGCACTTTGTTTTATGATTGTAGGACAAACATAATTTTATCATAAAAACGGGTTTGGTTATGGCAGCGATGCTGCAAAGTGACATCATCACAAAACAATAGCTGTAAATTGTGAGTAGTGTAATGTATTCAGCTTTCCAAAACTCCCAAAAATGGGAACTTATCAAAATTGAAGGGGGAAATGATAAAATAAACTAAGGAGGGTTAATGTTGCGCAAGTAACAAGGACAAACTTGTGTTTTATATATTTTAAAGATATCCCTGTAAAATACATTGACAGTGTCATGAACTGCAAAACACAGACCCAAATGCAGGACTCAGAGGCAATAGTTTTTCGAGAAGATCTTTTAATAAAAGAATCCGATCCCAAAAACAAAATCACACTTTCGTGGTCAGAAAGGTTCTCACAAAAACGAAATTCACTTGCAGTGAATATTAAATTCATATTAAATACATTTTCATGACAATAGACTTTCAAATTTATGTTTCGCAACAACAGAAAATCAGACCGCTTCAAATTATGTTTTTTTGTACATTCTAGCTTAGGGGTTCTCAAAGGTTGCCATGCCAAGAACCCTATAAGACACAAACAGAGCAGACAAGTCCATTTGGGATGATGTACTCATCTAAAACAAGTAAAATGTCTCTTCCTGTGGTCCTACCTTCAAGTGCTTTGCAAAATAAAACTAATGTATGCAAGCAATTCTGTGGCATTCGATACTTACGTGCTCTGATCCTGCTTCAGAGCGAAATATTTACTAGCGCTCACGTGCCCCAAAAGATGAGCAGATACATCTTGATTGATTGCTATACTACAAACTGTTATTTTTTTTATTTCAGTGTACACAGTATTTAGTGGTTGGGGATATCCAATAATCAGCTATATACATACAGACAAACAGTTTTTATCTCCTTGGCTGGCATTGTCACCACGGTAATGTAAGCGAGGAACATCATTGTACTGTATACTGTGCCAAGAAGCCTAGCGTTAAAAGTGACATGAGGCCAGACCAAGTACAGAGGAACATTGTCCGATATAAGCATACAGACAATGTAGAAAACAGCACTTGTGTCTACCTTGATAAACTTTCCCATTGAAATACCTTTGTTTTAAAATCATCATAAAATCATAAATCGTAAATTGATATTAAATTTGTGATGAAATTTGTTCAGCTGCCATGTGGTGACAGAATAAACCCCTGGTCAGTTTCTGCCAGGGGGATACAGCAGTGCAGTTTGCAGGCCAAATGAGAGATCAGGTAAAAGTTATACTGTGGAAAAGCAGAGTCAGGTAATGTGTCGTTTGAAAGTTGTTAGCGACAAACAACTGCATTTTTTCCCTTGATCATGCTGTAGTTTTTATGCCTTAGAGTGCCACTAACGTTGCTTTTTAATACGTTTTGTGATACTGCGGAGAGCACAGAATTCCTGTAACACTAGAAAGCTTTATTGGCTCTGGGTGATGCTTTGGCTTCTGTACTGAGGAAGAGACTGTCCCCAGGCCATCAGCAAGAGTTTGCAGCGAGAAAAGGGAAACTATTCCAATTTGGGAGAAATATGTGGAGGATTACAAAAATGTTGGTCAGATGGAGGCCTGTATGGAGCAAAGCTTGGTGAATGATACTTTTATTTTACAGACAATGATGAAAAACTCTGTTTTGTAGCAATACCTCGTTTATAAATGCTGAGTGGTCTATTTTATACTAAATTTCATTTTCCTCCTGCTGCACTGCCAGCTGAAAGAAAATACATGACAATCAAAAATCTAAATAATAATTTGACCTAACTGTTTTCCAGTGCATGGTAAAGTAATTTAAAGTCTATAAGCAGGTGGTGGCATGCTGGTCTCTTTATTCCAAACTTTTAGCAAAAATGAATTGTACGAATGAATTTTAAACAACTCAATATCATTTTCAGTATTTAAAAAGGATAGATCTATTTCCTTTCTATTTTCGGGATGACAAAGACAGGAAGTGGTAATTAGGGAAAAAACAAAAACAAAATGAAAGGACAAATCCAAGGCTTTTGTTCTGCTGGACCAACTGACATCCATACTGACATTTTGAAGTCCAACAAAATAACAGAAAGCACTTCTGATGTTGTCCTTCATATAGTCAATGCACAAATCACAAAACAGTATGTTTTTGATGAATGGTGAGTTCTTTAAGATAACCCTTTTATTAAAGACAAACAAATAACTAATGATAATGAAGATGGCAGTAATGCATCCAAAATTATTTTTGAAAATAATACCATTACAGGACATAAATCTGTAAAAAAGACATATAAAAGTGTGCAATGTAAGTCCATATTGGATAATACAGTGTAGTATCTAATTCCTATAAAGGAAAAAAAGAAACACGGCGTGTATGAACACAGACTTCATTGTAAAGTCATTCAAAGTAGGAGGTTTGCTTTGTAAGTACCAGTTTGTGTTGAAATATTTGTGAAGAGAAATGAAAAGACACGTCTAAACTCTTTTGTACACAGCCACGATCAAGGATTGAATCGCATCATCAAATCAAACGCTCAAGAAAAAAAAATAAAAACAATCTTGGACGCATACAAACAGTCCACTAACTAAAATAGTCTGACGCACAAAATTAGCTGCCTTGGGACAGTGAAAATCAATTACCCCAGGAGTCCGCTGGGTGTTTGGGGGGGTGTCTTCTGTTCCTTCCTGATAAGAACATTTCTATGCTTGATTTGGCTATGCCAAGAGAAGATTATCGCCTGGCAGGAGCAGTGGTAGGCCTCACTCATTAAGTGGTGGGTTATTGCCAGTCCTCAACACCAGAGCCAAGGTTTTAGTACATTGTAACGGGGGCTGGGTAAACACTCAAACACACCGGAAATGTTGGCTTCCTTTATTTATACGTAAATAAAATGCCCATTTTATCAGGGATTATTTGTTAACTTTGATCCTATTTTTAACCGCAGAGGGTACTTTTGGGACATGTGGCAATGCTGCAGTAAAGGTATGGATTTTTACAAAAGAATGTACGGAGGCATCTGTTTATCCTTTAAATAATGAGATATGGGCTATTACACTGGCTTCCCTGTTGCTGTTACCCATTGTTTCCTTTTAAATGATTTATGGGATTTAGGGATTGTTTCATCTGCAACAGGGTTTGTTTAAACCAATAGAGAATCCATGGATGGATTACAGAAACGAAACAAGCTGTCCATTTGTGGTTCAAGATGATAATTGGGCTCACATGAGGTAACAGTCATTTAAAGATACTTTTCTATCAATTATATTTTGTCAACCTAATTTTATCCTTTCCGTGCAATGAAATTTAGTCTGAGTGAGAAAGACACAAAATGTAAGAGTCCATAAAAGCCAAAAAATAAGTCTTACCTCCAAACATCAGTTGTAATCTGTTGTAAGTTGTACAGTTTGAATTTAGCCTTCAGAAAGGAGAACGGAAGAAAGACAAACTTTAATAGTCCCTGCCTGCACATGCATAGTGAAAACACACAGACACACACACACACAAACACAATCGGGAAATTGATTCTCTGCATTTAACCCATCTGGGCTAGCACAACAATGTCCACAGTGAAGGCCCCAGAGCAGTGAGCTTCCAGTTTGGATGGCGCCCGGATTCCAGATTGTATATTTTGGGATCGCGGTTGGGGTTGTGGGGCCTCCCTGGTGGACTAGTGGCGGAATATCAGCAGAAGATATTTACCATTACATCATTAGATATGTTCCTGTTCTGCCCTTGAACAGGTTCAGGTAAAAAGGTTTCCATAATGACACAACGGCACCAGCCCTGGTCTGACAAATGAAAAAGCCTGTCATGTGTAATTGGAGTGTGCGCCATTGTGATGAGCCACTGGGACCCAGAATAAATATAACCTGACAGTGTGAACAAGGGAGAGAAAAGGCTCTTTTGATCCCTTATTCATCTCTCTCCTGTCACTGATAAGGCTGGCAGGGTTGGACGATGGAGGGATGATTTTCCCCAAGGAGAGCTAGAGGCTACACTGCGGTGTCACAATACAGACTCAGGGAGGCAGAGACAGACACGTAAGATGAGGGGGGTGAATTGGAAGAACAATGGTAAATATTAGCGATTATAAAAAGCATTTTCTTGTGGAAATGGAGGGTAAAAGAGGAGAAAAGGAACAATCTTTCCCACTGAATGGAGTGTGGCGCACAGTGGATATATTTTATGTGAGGAGCCTTTGCAGTGTTTGTTCTCCTTCATCCACTGACTAAAGGTCATAAAAAAATACTGTTAATCTCAAGATTTGACAGAATTTCCTCCTACAAACGCCCCGGTAGTATTGGATGCTTTGGAGTGTTTAATGTGCAAACAGCTTTCTGAAATTGAAAAGAGAAAGAAGTGACAAGGATTATGGGTTTTTGTTTTTTAGTTTTTCGTTTGGGGGTCATAAGGAGAAAAGGAGAGAGAAGTGTGGAGACATGGCTCTTCATTGCAGCATAATTCCACTACGGTTGGTGGCTGCTGTGAAGAGGAACCATTAGAGGTGTAATCAGGACAGATGGATGAGGATGAGGACAGTCAATGAATGATGGGAGATCATATAGCTGATGCTGTGTGATGGAGCCATAGATTGTGACACAAAAAAAGAAAAATGAAAAACCCAGTGGGGAAGCACTATAAGGGAACAAAATGACACCTGTCATGGAGGGTGTCTCAATTGGTGTCTATGGAACAGGGGGCGGCGGATCCTAATGCAAAGTCAGATCAGGCGAGAAAGAATGGTTCAGTGATTCCGATGTAAAACATGACAGACGTGCAGGCCGACTGATAGCCAGAGAAAAGGTAAATAATTCTTGCTCTTCTTGCCTTTTTCTCCCCTTGCTCCCTTTCTTTTTTTTTTAACCCCTATTCTTCTCCTACTGTGTCATTTCCCCTTCTGATAGTAGTCCTCCACTTGGACCCATCAAACAGGATCAAGACCTTGTTCAAAAGGGTGTAAATACATGCATTGCATTTTTACTCAAGTACTGTTAGCAAAATGTACTTAAAACCAAAAACCTATAAACGTTGTCATGACTTTCAAGGAAGGAAGGCCTTTTTTCAGGGGAACTGTTTTATCAAGAGCTTCGTTCTATTCAGTAAAAATGTTAAATTAAATCTGTAATCTTAAGAGACACAATATGTTACAAGCAATCAATCCAGGCTCTGTAGACCCCATGTGGGGTTGAATTTGAACTAAAGGCTGGATTACTTATTGACAAACAAAAAAATATAGACATTCGGATGCCCAGTTTGACTCGTAAGACCCAGTCAGGTCAGGCATTATATTATAATTATATCTTACTCTAACCATGCTCATGGCATTAGGGTGTCACAGTCCCTGGTAGGCGAGTGCTAATCACACATTTATTGTTTGTTTTTCATGTGCCATCTCTGGATGGCCTGTTGGGAAGTGGAAAAAAAGCAAAATAGGTCTTCCCAGGTCTACAAAAATGACTAATGGCTGAATTCCATTTAGCTGTTTAGTTATTTTTCTACACAGTCATGTCTTACTGGGATGCTTGAAATGAACAGAGCCATCTTTCGTGTTATCAGAGTACCCGGTTGATTTTCTAATGTACAGCTGGTTTACAGCAGACGAACATGGTCAGTAGCTGCTTCTGACTGATTCATGTAAGGAACTCGGACTAGTAACTGTCCACAAAGGCTGCAGCTGGGGCTACACCATCATCAATACCCCATGACTCACCCTCAGCTGGCAGTGGAGCCATGACCAAAATGGTAGTTTGGTAGTGGGCAGAGTTGCTTGGTCTTGTTTTTCCCACCACTGAATGACTCATTTGATTTCAATCCATTGCTCCCGGGCAACTGACTTACCTTCACATATTGATGAGTGCTACGCACATCTAATCACATTAGCAAAGAATTACTGCTTGAGAGTGAATAAAGAATGAACACACGTACACACAGGAACACGCACACACCTACCAAGATGACTAAAACGGACAGATGAGGCCCAGCAGTGTGTATGCACACACAGAGGTTACGTGTGTTGAGTAACCACATGCATTATAAAGACAAATAGAATGCCAGATAAAAGCCTCTGGCCTTTCTTTTTAGAGTAGGAGGAAAGGAACACCCCATGCTCTCGTCTAATGTCCTGACATATTAATGAGAGACTAATGCACATTTTTAGTAGACTACAGCAATTGCACAGAAGGGAAAGAAATCTACTATTTGATTTGTTTCCCCAAAAGAAAATATTCATGAATTATTTCAAATAGCTAATGGTCTGATTCATCTTTAACCCCATGGCCTTCATGAAAGAAAAGACAGATGAAATATACTGGTTCATAAAGCGACTCAGTGTGAAGACGCATTGGCCTAATGCATACTGTTTTTGGAACCTGATAGAATATGGTTAAGTCACGAATCATATTTAGAAAATAAATATTGTTCTGGGTTATTCTTTACAATGAATTTAAAAGTAAAATGATTGGAGAAACATCTTTTCACACATGTTATCCAAAGACAAATACATACTTAGACAATAAATAATTTGCCTCCATGGTTAGAGAAGCTGAACATAGTCATACTCCACCGCATCGTATCAACTGGGTTAATAAAAAAAAACCTACTGGTAAACACAGACCCTAATTGACTTTGTATGATCCTTATTCACAATACTTCCGCTTAACCTAAAATGCACCACATTTTCACCTCAGAGGTTGGTTAGCATGACCTCTGCTTCAACCTGAACACCACTCTCCCAAGCCTGCTTATTTTATGTTGGGAATTTCTGTTTTGGTCTAGTCTTGTAGCTGAAGAGAGGAAACACTTTACTTTTTATTTGCTTTAAAATGATCTCATTGCGATTTGCTCTTCATCTCCGAACCGGACACAGATAACACAGGGCGCCACAGGAAAAGGTACAGAAACAGTTTTAATCATGCTTTGTCTGCCAAAACAAACACCACAAAACTGACTTGAAAGTTCTTTTCAAGAGCTTGACAAAAGGCTGGTTTCTTGATACAGGGAACAAGACGAACTGGCACAGGAAAGGGGAAGACAAGGACTTTTTAAGAATGAGGTACGTAGAAGCAGGCGGAGACACTCAAGGTGCGGAGAAAACACTGACGAAAGACAACTAAACAACAAAAAATGAAGTGATTTAATAGATCAAACATGAGTGAAACACACTCAGCATAGCTTCACATAACATAAATCACGTGACATGACAATTAATTTAGCATAACATAAATGACGTTGCATGACACTTCATGCATCCAAAAATATTTTTCCAATTTGTCCACTATTCAACATGATTTCGGGGCCTTTCTTTTAATGCTTAATTCATCTAAACAGTGTTATTTGAGTATAAGATTAACCCACACACACACCTTGAAATTAGATGAACTTGCAAGTTTTTGCACCTAAGTCAATGCTGAAAATATACTGAAATACTATTACAGGGGTGGTTGCAGAAAGTAAGCATATCTTTCTTGGCTAAATAAACAACAAAACTTGAATAAAAACTCTCCTCCTTTTCACAATTTCATGGCAAAGGTTCAACCAGATGTCAGTTATTTTTTAAATTTGTATATTGTGGTAATTTGCAGACATGCCTTTGCCCTTTCAGTTTTTTTTTCAAGGGGAATTTCAGTAAGCATCACTAGCGGAACAAAATATACAACCAAGTTTTGAATAAAGCTCATTTGAGGTAGACTTGATTTCCCACTCTCATATGACATAGACCATTTTTTTTGCATTTTAATTTTTTAATTCCATGATACTATAAAACCTAGTGTTGGTGAGCCCCGTTTTCCAGATACAGCTCATCCTCACACTGATTGGATGGAGTTTATGTAACTTGAGATGGCTCAATTTGATTGGAATTTACACAGTGGCAATCAAAACAATTACGCAGGTCAACATGTTTAAGCTACCTGTTCTTCACTCACTTGTGGCCTGTGTTGATAATCCCTAAAGTGTGGCGCTGTGTCAGCTGCGACGCGGTAAGCCACTGAAGGCTTACTATGTGTTGATGAGGAGTTTTTCTTTTTAGAATAATTCAGGATCCATGTATGGATTTTATTGGCCGCTGTAAGTTCTTTACTTTGATCTACATGGTTAAATCTAGAGCTCGTATGGTGGAACACTGTGCCATCCAAGCTTAATTCATCAGCTAAAAGGGTCATCAGCTACCTTGTGATGGGCTGAAATCTTTTGAATAATAAGATGCTTGTAGCTGATCTGGTGGGTATGTACATTAATAAAGTGGAGCCAGCTAAACATGTGTACCACATGAAAAAAAAACTAAAAATGACTGGACAGGTCTCTAATAAATGTCCTTTTGTGGAATGTGGTGACACTACACACTTGCATAACAGCAGCTGTGGAATATTTGAGTTTGTGGCTGAAAGCTAATGCTTGACTTAACAAACGCCACAGAGATTCCTCTATCCTTGCATATTGTGAGCAATAAACTTTTGGTTCCTCCAAAAAATAAGCTGAATTCTTTATCCACTCATCCACATGACCGCTTCATTGGTATTCCTTCCAGTGAAACGCCAACTGCTGTTTTTTCAAAATTAACTGCCGAGTTCAGGTTGGTAAAGTGATCATGCATATGTGCTCTTGAGAGGAGCAACAATGGCATATTCAGTAATGCCTTGAGGCCTTCAACCTAATTGGTCTCAGAGCCAATGTCACTTCACCCATTTTTTCGTAATTCACTCTGCCTAACTGAAGCCTTAGAAGGTCGTGGAGGTTAGGGGTTGATGGAAGTCACATACAAACCACATTTTGTCACTGTTCGGCATTGATTCATTTCTGCCATCTCATGACCTTTCATTTCCCAGGGGCACATTTTGATCAATATGTAAGACAGATGTTGATGACCTTGATTTGACCTGCCCTGTCAGGTACACATAACTGTGTATCCACTTTAGGCTGTGTGTGTTCATACACTGAAACTGGCACATTAACTTTAATAACATTTTGACTTGGTGACTTTATGGTATAAGGTTTGAGTTGTTGTCCTGTATAATGCATATCACTGAAGTCACAAATGTATGCCATGCCATCACAGTGACTGTCATAGAATCTCTCATTCCCTGTTTTAAATTAAATGTCACATTATATTTACATTGCTATACATAGCCCGTGAAACTATTTAGTATTGAACAATTAATTAATGATCTTTACCATTGAATGCAGGTTGCTCAGCTTTTGTTCTGCATTTTGTTTTGTAGAAAAAATAATAAGCTTCTTTGCATTTGGAGGATTCTGTTAATTGTTTTGCTCCTTTTAGCTGTTAGAGGTTTTATAGCCCAAAAAATTACATTTTATTTGAAACTAAAATTCACAATCATCCGAACAGTGACTTCTGATTCCTGCAATTGACCCTCCTACTGATTTAGCAGAATTGTTTGTTGGTTTTTGACACAAAAGTGTGTCACCCAAAAGACAGCCAGCTGTACTGAGAGATGACCCCGCTGAGACAAAAAACTCTGTTACTGAAGTACGACAAAGAATATATAGATGTTGTTTAGAGTCTAAGCGTTATTTTTGAGTAAACCAGAATACCACAATCAGAACCAAATGCTTTAATGAAAAGATCATAATAAAATATTTCTAATAAGGATTCAAGAAAGTACTCTTTCTTGCAAGCACATTCAATAGAGATAAAGGGGGGAGCTATTCGTCCTACATTTCAAATCTTGCTATGTCTTTGACAGTGTTTGATTTCCACTCTCTAAACCAGTGCTTCCCAACCTTTTTTGTTTATTGTACCCCTTGAGCTGGTCGCCAGTAGCCCCTCACTCATCTGTGATGATTTGCCTAAATGTGTTTTTGTATTATACCCAATTGCTCATTAAACAAAGAAAAACTCACTTCTAGCATTTTCAACATCCTTTAGGTCCCTACAGCTTTTAATGAGATACTTGAGAGAATGTGACTGCATTATTCAAGATTGTTGCCTTTGAAAAAGCTGTCAATCACCTGAAAGATTTCTTCATTAGTTGTCTGTCCTGTTAGCTTCTTGAAAATAAAATATGCGCATTTATGTCAGACTCTTCAGCATATTGTGCTGAGGTCAGGAGCTGAGCCTCCCCACTCACATCTGTCACTTCATCAACCTTTAGAGCTAACTGACCATCTCTTTATTTTTTCAAACACCTGTCAATATGGCCACAAAAATATTAGTACACATATCAATCCGACGGCAGACTGTGTTGTTTGATAATGGCATGTTTTTCCAGCATAGTTTTGGCTGGCTTCATGGAATCATTCATATTATTATTTTTTATTTATTAGCACTTTGCCACAAAAAAAACAGTGGCTACGGTAGATCATCCGATGTCCAAGTACATCCATAATAATAAATGTTTTTCTCACTGAACTGCCGGTGTTTGGTCCGTTTGTTGTTTCAATGGGCTCTCCTAAACCCTGCATGTTTAACCCTGCCCAACCATGCATCAATTTTACCGGCACTTTGCATGTATGTGTGTCGGTACTCGTGTTCTCTCCTCACGGCACGGATGGGCATGGAAGCATGTATGATAGAGTTTGGTTATTTGACACAACATATAAAAAAGCATCATGAAGATTGAACTGGATAATAGCTGCTGTTGTTGTTGCTGCTGGTTAAGAAAGGGGCAGGATTGCCCAGATGGTATATGTATTGCTCTCTGAATATGATATGGAATCTCACCGTCTTTTCACCTGAGATTGTGGTCATATCACAGAATAAACATCTCTCAATCTCTTATTTGTTTAGAAATGATATAATTAATTATTTTTATTTATTTCAATGAATTCATCATTGAAATAAATACATTAAACAAGACAAAGGGTATTTTATTTTAAACACAAAGCTCCCCAGGTAAATGTATATCTGTGTACCTCCAAATCATAAGAAGGTTAAAAGATAATTCCCAGCTGGTAACACATACAGTATAAGGCAGTTACTCAAAGTGATTCTGACAGTAGTAACGCAGCTGTTTGCTGATACAGTTCTGCCACACTTTAAAACGAGCCCGCTCACACCACAGCTTTGCAGCTTCCCCTCATTCACTGGAAAGATGTATGAGCTTTAAAATTGTAGTGCCTGTGACAATGTCACTCCTCAAAGTGGCATGCAGTAATGCACGGCTTAATTATGCTTAACAAACAAACTTAACAGGGAGTTGTGATTTCTTTATAGTATAATGGAAGGAATAACGATTTAAATGATCACTCATCCCTGTAATCCTTTGTCAACCTTAGTTTTACTTCACTTTTTTGTTTTTCCTTGTCCGGGAGTTCACTGTAAGGACAAAAGCTCAGTGTAAGGACAGGAGTTCAGCGTGAGGACAGTGCATGTGGAGTACTGCTGTGCGCACTCACTGGCACAAATATTGCTACCTGTATTTACCTGTTCAGTAAATACCTTCAACCCCCTGGACTGACTGCTTGTTGAACCACAAGGCCTTGCTTCCATGTGTGTTAAAGGAGGTTTTGTAGGTGTTTAAAAGCTGGTGAAGCTGGGCTGAATAAGTATAGCTACTAATAATTTTTGCAATTGTGAAATTGTCCAGATAGTCATTTCTTCATGGTTGAAGAGGACCACATAGTTTCACTACTGGGCTGATGAAGACTTTAGCCAGCAAGATTTTCAGTATGAGCCCCAGAATTGGTCATAATGTGGGAGTAGCCTGTGACAGTAAAGTTGGATATGGCCTTGGCTCAGGCAAATATTGAGCCAGACAAAACACAAATATGGACAACTATCTGTTATGGTTAGAGTTTAAACAAGAACTGGGCTCCAATACAGACTCAGACAATAGTTGCTGGGATGGCAAAAAGACAGGTTTATTGGTAGGCGTCTTCAGAAGAGGGAGGGAAGTAGGCAGGCAGACCAGCAGGGTGAAGTACTGGATGAGGTAGGGATGAGGATCCAGAGGCACCGAGTGTGGAGCAGCAATGAGGAGGCCCCGTCGAGCAGGAGGTCCAGAATGAGGCACGGAGGAGGGAACCAGGGACGCAGGGGAGCCACAGACAGGAACACACTGGATTGCAGCAGACAGGAATTCATAATGTTTTTAATGTTTGTAATATTTTGCCCCCTTCAAGTGTTTTTAGTTTTGTATTATGTCGCATTCATTAATGACATGTTTCATTAAAGAAACATAATGCAGCATTCCCCGGCATTTAAAACAGCAGCTTGGAATATAACCAGCACTGACAGCAACAACTTGTAGCTGAGAGATATTTCAGGTACGGCGTCTGTTTTAGAATCCATTTGAAAGGTGTTAATTAGCCTCTGGTGGTGAGCAGTTGCGGGCCATTATCATCAATGCAACGGAACCCCGAACCCAGATTTCATAGATTCATTGCATGCCTCCACAGAGAGAAGACATTTAGGATTCATTTCATCATCCAGATCACAAGCCAACAGCTCTTTGGCCAAGAACGTGGGGGGTAACATCTGAGCGAGCTGTAGCCTCGCAGTGTGTGAGAGGGGAAGGTCTTCAGAGAGTAGGGACCACAGGGAGACAGTGAGAGCGGGAGAGAGAGGATAGAGGTTTTCGACCACCTGCTGGATAGACAGTGTGGTCAGTGTAATCAGTAACGGATCACTAACCTTTACATTAAATCACTTTACTGATGCCACTTTGAATCTAAATGCCAGGAACATTGCCAAGCACTTTGTGAATTAGGAGAGATACCTGTAATCAAGTGCTGTAAGAGTTAAGTGTAAATGTAAGAAGCTTTCAGTTTTCACATAACCTTGTTAAGTAAACCCAACAAGTCAAAAAGAATACAATAAATCAGTTCCATACCATGTACTAGGGTTATTGTTTTATTTGTACCCTGAGAGTCGGAAGGAAACAGCAGTACTTTCAGTTGATAAATAACTTATTAAGTATCAGCTATCACATCACATTGTTGGAGTGGGATTTCTTTCCCGGCGAGCTCCCTCTATCACTACTCAGGTAATATATCAGAGAAACAGTGACAGAAAATGCTGATTTTACAGGAGAGTTACAAAGCTGTCAGCAAGTGCCATCTTTTTGCTCCAAGTCAGCACTTATATCTTTGGCTGTTTGGATCTTTCCAACCCAAACAGCCACGACGAGATATTTAGAAAACAGATACAGCCACCATACTTCATCATCTACACTTCAGAAATCCTGACAGCCATCACTCAAGGTGGAAACTTTTCAAAACCTCCTGGTCTGTAGCGCAGCTAAATTCTCTCATTTGACATGCAATTCTTAGGCTCCTCTCATTTCTCTGTGAATGCCCCTTAGCACAGCGTTTTCTTTTTAATTGGTGCATAAATCATCTTCATCTGACATGAAATGTTTCCATATTCCATTGTCTTTGCTCCCTTCACAGGAGAATTCAAACTCTTACTGCAATATAAATTATATAGGGGCTGATTTTATATTGATATATGATCGTGGTCAGACCTGGCCTTTGCCTTAGCATCTCTTCGCAACACTGCACTGTTCAGGTTATGATCGGTTCAGTAAATATATTTGATGAGAATCTTTATTTCATATATTTTTATATGTAATGCAATTTATCATCAGGATATTGACTGTGTGTTTGTTAAGCTTTTCTACTTGCTTTAAAGGAGGCAAAAATAGAAGTAAAAATTGGCACAATTTAGATTATTCATATTACCAATGGATATCTGTCCGACTCAAAACACTGAGGATCTAAAGCAATTGCCAACAAATTGCAAAAAAGAATAGAGAAAGCAAACCAGCGCAAACAATATATATAGGATGCAGCCTTACTGTTCTAACAGTTTAGATAACAAACAAATACTATTAATTAACAGGGACCTGTTTAGGCTGGAAAAAGCTGTAAAAATGGTCTAGCACTAGGTCAGAAAAAGTAAGCAAGTATTTGGTGAACATTGATAAGATTTTTTGCTAAACAAAAAGGTATATCCCTCAGAGGTTTGTGGAGAACAAAACAGAGCTTAAAGGGAGAATATTAGACTTAGGTTTTAGATAACCTGCTGCACTACGACCATACTGGGATTCAAGTGAATCGTGACGAGAAAGAAAATGAGACCAAATGAAGATCAATGCATGGTACTCAAGGCCGTGCACTTTTACTGAAAACCAAGGACTTACTGTGTTTTACTGGTTAATCAGTGCCTTGAGCCACACCTTCGGTGCATACATTATGGATGTTTACAACAGAGCTGCACTCAGTCCCAAAAGCCTGCAAGCTTCCGCTGTCTGAGAGGTTGCCATTGGGACAGCTGCTCATATAAACTTGGCAGATGTTAGTGGTCTCTGCTGAGAGTCTCTTCGTCTTCTCACACTGTCTGTTCCTGCTTGTTTTTTCCCCCTATATATTTAGGATGTTAATCTGAATATACCTTTATCTATCCAATCCAATAGATGATAGCTTATCCATGTCTATTACAGCTATAGGAGATCCTAGACATACATTGTTAAATGACATATTACTTTACTGGTCTTTCTTGCAATACAGCTTCATAACAGAAAAGAACAATAGATATGCACATTGAATATTTTACTTCATATTTGAATCAGACTGGCAGGACACAACATCTAATATTCAAAGTATAAACCCTCAATGATTCTTACAAAGCAAAAGAAAATCTCAAGATTTTTTGTTTTTCCAATCATTTTATGTAAAGGTGTACAATAAAGCATAATGTGAAGATGTGTCATATACTGTAAATCCTCAGACTCTTAGAGTGGAAAATACAACATGTAGCCCTTAGACCACAATCTAAACATTGCATAAGGTTTATTAGCATATACTAACAAAGTTTTATGGAAAGTTGTCACATTTCATAAACAAAAGCAACTTATACATAATATAACAACACAGGACATATATTGGCTACTTTACAGCATGACAGAAGCACTATAAAATGTGTGTGGCTCTTATCCACTTCAGCATCAACAGCTTTGTATCCACTACTTGAATGTGTTCCACACAAACACAAAGAAAATAAACTAGATATAGGAGAAAGTTAGACATCTATGAATTGGCAAGGTTATCTCTTCTCCCATTTCCTTGCTCACTATTATATTGCAAAGTGAAATAAGTTTATTTTATAGTTACATGCAGTATATTGAGCACCGAGTCCCCGCTGCTATCTGCTAGATCTACTATCTATGTACTACTGTAGCATTTCTCAAATAAAATAACTTATACCTTTAAGAAATAACAAAACTGATAACTGTCATTTCAGAGAATCTTTCATTTTCAAGAATGAATATGAATGTGCAGGTTGCATTAAATGTATGAATTCTCCCTTCTGTATGATATCTTTTTTGCAGCCTGATGTTAACAGCGTGCTGTGGATGCACACATGCATATTCCTGTTATGCCTGAATTGGGGTAGCCACCATTACTGGTGGAAGCTGTAGAAGCATCTGCTAAATCCTGTAATCCATCCAGATTTTAGCCTTGGGAGCATCTGTTGCTGCACATTCCAAGAGAGGATCTGTGCTGAGACTGAGGATGACACAGAAATTGAGTGGTTTCAGAGAGAGCAAAAACATAGGATGCACGTGCAGTCATGATCAATACTATGCATGTAATGGTACTTTGTTTTGAATGAATTTTACATTTCATTATGTTGTTTCCTCATAGAACAGCCCAACGCACTCTGTGAGTGTGTGCCACAGCATCTGTCACGGTCATTACAAGGTGGTGGCGGTCCACTCTTGGTCAGCCAGCAGCTGCCTCAGCAATGTGGATTTCTCAGATTAAGGCTGGCTCCAATCTACTCTGATCTGTTTGAGCAAACAGCTGATGATGGTGATGATGAGGATGATAAAGGGACAAACAACCAACATCAGATATACCACAACTAATCTGCGCGTCCATAAGATCACGCACAAGAAGTCATTCCAAAAAATTAGTACAGAAGCTTAAAATGTTTTCAAATGTGGAGATGGAGCTATGAACAATGTGTTATTGGTAAAGTTCACACATCTTGAAAAGTATACTTTTGGATGACTTGACTTGACGCAGAAAACCTGACAACTACTATGGGAAATCACCGAAAAGCTTGACCCATGGCATGAACTGGCCCAGAACAGGGGAAGACAACAACTATTTATACATGAGGTAAAAAGGGACAGGTGGAGACAATCAAGGGCGGGGCGGACGTGTGGTAAAACACACAAAGGCAGGAAGTAAAGGGATCTGGAATGAGAACGAGGTGAGTAAATAATAAAGCAGGACGTGGGTGACGAGAATGGACACGAGTGAAACACACTAACTATAACTTAACATAATTTGCGAGACACTACAAAATGTGAAAAATATAAATCGATATATTCTACTGAAAGAACGTGCTTTCACTTGTCATTTTCATTAAAATGTTGCTCATTAAGATCTGTAAACAGAATCAGTTACATATGTGTTTCCATTCAGATACAACATTAAGTGAGCTGGCTCTCTCTTCCAAAATGTAAAATTCAATGTTCTGTGTCATCTCATCTATGTCCCAGGCTACTGTCTGAAGAAACCATTATATCAATAGTTTTGGCAGCAGGTAAAATTAGATCTGTACAGTGTATGGTGATGAGGTAAATTTATCGATATCACTCACTCAATCATTTTTACTTTACTGAAATGCAGATTATCTTTGCAGGAATGATGAAATCTTGGTCATTTTTCAATACATTGAAAAGCTTAGTGAGCTTGATGCTTTTCTTTCACAACCCATTATAATATAAAAAAAACAAAAAAAAATCCCCATTTTATATACAACCAAAAACAATATGAGAATAAAACAGCTACAACCTAGCGTGATACAAATAAACGCAACTTCCCAATTTTTCCAACAGTTCATACCAATTATAATCAAATGGCCTAAACCAGCGTACTTACAAAATATCCCGCCAGATATACATCCAAGAAATACATCCAAAATACTCTTTCTCTCTTTTGGTTAACAAGAAGCTTTCATGTTGGCTGCACAGTACATTACAAGACCAGCTGGTTGATACATCATAAGGGAAGTGAGTCAGTAGTGCAGAAATCAAGACTTGTACACAGTTTGACGGTTGCTCATTGATCTTATTAGTTCTGGATATAAAATTATAAAGAAAAGTTGAGAACCACAAATAAGTGTTCTCCAGTCTGTCAACAGCACCACATGGCATGGATCAAAAATATATCTGATATTAAACAACATCTTTCATTTCTTTTTACAAACTGTGTCTCAGTGAAGGATCAATGCTAATTCGGCTGTGCTGCATTTTTAATCAAATCAGCCGTCTTGTATCATGCTGCACCACTGGTATATTGGGAATTGTATTATAATTGTTTCGTTTTCTTTAAAGATAATCGATTTTCTTCAGATTAAAGCATGTAAATACTGAGTTGAGATACCACTCTAGGGTTTTTGGTGGTGGGAAACACTCTTATGTGAAGAATTCTAATATCTAATTATTAAATGACTGAAATTTTTTTTTCCTATTTGACAGCGCCCCCATCTGGTGATTTAACCCAGTCTGGTATATTCACACGGCTTAGGTCTAGTGTTATTTATAACAATTGTTCCCATGTATGTAGTCCCTTCTGGAGCAGAATGACAAGCATTAAAAAATGCACTGAGGCCAAGGTCAACAGTTCAGAGCAGAACCTACTTATAGTCTGCAGACTGACATTATGTTTCTCTCCAGACTGAGACCTTTCCAATGATCTATTTTGTTCACTCCCATAACCAAGTTTTAATTTAGCCATTTCCTCCATACAGCCCTGGCCCAGTGTTACCTTTCACTGACCTCTTTGAAGACCAAACTTCAAAATATAACTTATAAAGGGGGAACATGTGCATAAATATACTGATTTTAAGCTCCGTACAACACTTGAATGAATGGCCTGATTCAACATACAGAATCATCATTAGTCATGTGGACCGGGGAAAGTATACATGGAGCGACATCATTTCATTAGAAGCCTAGAGCCTAGAGTTAAAAAGCAACATGAGGCCAGATCCATTGCAGATGAATATTCTCTGAAATAAGACCAATGTAGAGAAGAACGGGAAAAATGGTGCAGTGCAGGTGTGAGCAAGATTTTGGATAATGTGTGTCCACCAAAATAAACCTCTTCCCATTGAAATACATTGGTTCTGAAAACGTGGTCACCACCACAAAGTTTGAAAGCAAATCGTGATGTTGATTACAGGTGGGTGGATCAATCTCAAATATCGATGTATTGATACCAATATTGTAATCGGTATTAGATCGATACTAGCGTGATGAGATCGATACTTATGGTTCAGTTTCTCTTCTCCACATGTGCAAGCTCCGCACCGTTCTCTCCTTTCACTCACTTCGCTCATGTTCACTCTTCCCCTCCCCCTCCTAATCTGTGATTGGCATCACCTCACTTAGCAGTGCACTGCTGGCTGCAGGAAGGCAGAGAGGAAGAGGAGCGTCATTTGGTTGTTATTCGGATTGATAGCACATTTTAAAGAATCGCCCACCCAGAATGGAGACCACAAATCAATAGATACATTTTTATGACTATTTCACAAAACTTGCGTGAGACTGGGTTGGAATAGATGAGGGTAAGATAATTTGCCATTAACACCAAGTTTGTGTCACCCAGGGGTTCTCAACCTTATTAAGCCAGTGCCCCAAAAAACATTATACCAGGTCCCTTACTGCCCCACCATCAAAAAAGGAATGAATGTCTCCCTGATTTTAATTTAGATTATTGTTCTATTTGTATTATTATGATTAATAGTATTCATGTTTATGTTTTATATTGCATATTCATTATTATTTTTTGTATTTAAATGTGTACTTTATTTTACTTATTATTAGGCTGCTATATTATGGTATTATACAAATGATATGTTATATACTTCAATTTCTAAATATTAATAAATATTGTATATTTAAAATAATCTCTTCATGTTTTTAGCAGCAAGTGCCCTGATGAGGTTTACCCAGGGAGCAAAAAAGCCATGAAAATAGAGAGTTTATTCAGGAGGGTTAAAGAAATGCAACGTTGAAGTTTGAGATTCAAACTTCAATTGGTAACGCCAACTGCAACCATTCAGAAGCTTCCCTCATCGGAGAACACGTCTACACTCGTTAGGCACATTGTAGGTTGTGCATTGATGAGGGAAGGCATTGACCCAAGATTGAGACACTCAATAACACACAGTGTTTTTTTTATAAGTTGCAACTTTGCAAAGATTCATGATAAGAAGAACAGCGCACCTCTTCTTACACATGGTGTACATCTAACGCAAATCCCAACATTAACGTTGCCAAAACGGCATGAGCACACACAGTTCCCAGCATGCATATCAACATCTTCAAATTGGCAACCCTGACCTAGAGCATGTAATGCTTGATGATGTATGCTTTATGCTTATTCAAGAAGTTACTGGTCGAATGCATAATTTTACAACATTAAACGGTTGATGCCGCTTCAACACATACGTGAAGTGCCGCCCTGACCTGCTCCGAGCACCCCCTGGGGGCTGCTGCTGCCACCGTTGAGAACCCCTGATCTAACCCATTTAGAAATACACAATCACAGTTAATAATCATATTGTTTTTTTTATTTAAAACAGCAGGTGATACAATTCCAGAGTAAATGTTAGTTCTCCGTGAGTATACTTAAAAGATCATTTCATATAAATAGTCAGTCAGTAAACAGCTGTCTTGATGGATGGCTAAACTGATGGATAGACATATTGTGGATGAAATGAATGCTGTAATGAAAGAACATGATTTGAAGAACATGTTTACTTCCCAGCCTCTTCCTCTTGTCAGCCCCATTTACATGTTTAAGAGTACATGAGAAATAAACACAATTTTGCTTCACTTATGTCAAAACAGATTAATACTCTCCACCCAAATGTGCTCTAGCACTCTGCTGGTCACACCTCTATCTATCACACGGTAGGGTTTCTTCAGACTGGGTTCACTATTTACCCGTCGGCCAATCAACACCCACAGGTATACCACTCAGCCTTTCCTTGACAGACAACACAACGCCTGCCATTCTGTAGCCGTTACACAAATGCATTATTAGATTTGGTTTTAAACGATTTATAAAGGATGAAAAGGCTGCCATGTTGGTAAACTGCAGGGGGAAATATGAAAACAAACTGTTTCACAGCCTTGATTTAACAAATTATGATTTATTGCTTTGTGCTATTTTCTGTAATTTACCTCCTCTGGTGTTCAGACAAAGGAAAAAATGAAAAATTAGTCAGGAAATATCTGGTAATTAGTAGATTGCAATGAAATGTTTAAAAAACTGAGTGGACTTTTCAGCAAATAATCATTAACAACAAACTGCAGGGTAATTAACCTGTCCCTAGATAGAGAATCAGTGCACCTGTTGAACCGGATGAACTGGCAGTTACTTTAACTTTCAAATAAGTAAGATGAAAGGTATGCATAAGTTTTATGAAAATACTTCATACATCAAAATGCATTAAACTTGACATGAACATAGGCCTCCATGTCATTTTTGTAAGATTTAATCTAAATAATGGCAGAACAGAGAGTTTTTAGTCCGCGGTGGAAGATGTATAGACTAGTGCATGTGCGGGGTGTGTATGGTGTAACTAAATCCTGGATGTAAGATGGAGCAGACCCTTTCATAGCACGGTAGCAAGTACCAGTGTCTTGGAGTGGGTTTGTGCTGCTACTAGTAGACAGTGAAGGGAGCGGAGAAGGGGGGGGTAGTGTGGGAAAACTTGGGAAGGTTGAAGACAAGATGGGCTGCTGCATTCTGAATGAGCTTCCGTGGTCGGATATTACTTGCAGGTAGACTTGAGTTGCAAAAGTCAAGGCACCAGATGACAAGTGCCTGGACAAGAACCTGTGCTTTCTGGATTAATCCTCCTGATGTTCTGAAGAGTGTATCTGCAAGAATGGGTTGTTGCAGCGATGTTGGCAGAGAAGGACAGTTGGTCGTCCAGTATCACACCCAGATTCCTTGCAGTCTGAGGCGGGGAAACAACAGAGGTACAAATGTTGATAGACAGATCATGAATCGAACAGTCTTTTCCTGGAAATAATTAAGTCATTCTTGTCAAGGTTGAGCTTTAGGTGGTGTGCAGACATCCACTATAAGATGTCAGATAGATAAGCAGAGATGCATGAAACCACCTGGGTTTCAGACGGAGGAAAGGACAGAATCAGTTGAGTGTTGTTTGCAAAGCTGTGACAAGAAAAGCCATGAGAGCGAATGACTGAGCCACGTGAGTTAGTGTAATTTGAAAGACGAGGGGACCCAAGACTGAGCCTTGAGGGACCCCAGTGATGAGTTGCCAATATCTGTAAACTTCCCAAATATAAAGAACCTTAAAGACAAGACAAGACTTCATCAACAGTAACAGCTAATTTATCATGTGAAATGTTTCCAATGACATTGTAGCTGGGAATTCCCTTCCAGTTCCTGCATTCCAGAAATGAGCAGTTGCTTCTTCTTTTGATCAGTACAGTCAAGCTAAGAACAACAATCCACGGTATGCTTGCAAGTCAACTGATTCAGGCGCCTTCCACTGTACACCAAATACATGGCTCCCTTTCATGTTGGTCATTCTAGAATATTTTTTTCAATTGTTGGTGGTACGAAGAAATCAGATGTTGATTTTATATCATCAATGCAGATGACCAAATACAGTATCCGGTAGGACAAGGTGTCACTTTGATGACATTTGAATTTGAACCTCTGCTTGTACATGGGGCTAATGTCCATAATTTAACATCTTTAGACTTCAATGTCTCACTCACACTAAACTAGTGTGTTGGTCCTGAATATATGTGTTAGTTTTATTGTGTTTACAGGTCACCATTAATGTTCAACCAGGTTCCAGACATATGGGTCATATTGAGCCGAAACATAATAGATGTATACTAAATGGCCTCAGAGAAAAAACATGTCTTAAAGACTTTATTTGTATGCATAGGTTTGTGACCATAAATTCCGAAAAGTCATGAAGTATCAGCCAAAAAAAAAAAAGAGAAATAGCATTTAAAATAAGTGGAATCCTAATATTGGGTCAAATACCTGAACATAACAGGAGGGTTAAGACACTACACTACCAAGAATCCCCGGTTATGTGTCGGAGAAGTCTAGACCGGGAAATGAGTTTTATCATGCAGACAATTTATTTTACAGTGATATCAGCAATATTCCTCAATTTAAAACACAAGTTTGTCATTGTTACTTGCACAACATCAACCTTTTTATTATTTCCCCCTTGGAATTTGATAAAACCATGTTTTTGGTAGTTTTAGAAAGCTGAAACTATACTACCCCGAATCCCGAGCTAGCGGTAACAGAAATGTTTATGTTGCTGTGTAAGTTACAGGGTTTAATGATTCTAGGTCTCCTTAGATTTTAGACTTGAGCAACATGCAACCATACATATACAAATGTAAATCCCACCACTCAGACCTGAACAATTGAACTTTAAATTCCTCCCTGCTATCTGAGGTCTAGAACCATACAAATGTAAACGCCACCTTTTGTTTAGAACCAAAGAAATGCATATAGCCTATAATTCAAAGGAGAACTGAAATTGTAAAAACATGACTACCTGGACAGACCGCTGATCCATGCACCAATCTACTGGAAGGACACGCTCAGCACCAACCATGAGGTGCCATGTCATGAGCACCTCCCTCTTAAAGTTTAGGCCAATAGGAATGTATGTGCCTCTATGTAATAAGCTGTGAAGCAACATACATGGCTCTTCGGTTCCAGGCTTGGCTCTGGTATATACGTTCAGCTATATCCCTATATCAGACACAGCAGCCAGATGACGGCCAAAAATGCAGTTATGATTTAAAGAAGAGCTCTTTCCTCTATAAATCCAGCACAGCTAAATCAGAATCAGATTTAGATTTTCTTATCATTGACTAGGTGGAGAGATGATGGTAACTTTAGTTTGTTTAGACTTAAGAGTCTGATTGAAACAATGCAATCAATTCTCCAACGCTTGAGCTTTTTGCCTCAATCTACCATAAACACCTTTCTAAAAGCAGCATTACAACCAATATGAATATTCTCCCCAGTTCCTGCATTTGAGCTAAACTTTTCTCTAAGCCGCCTATCATTAGGGGACAATTTGTCCCCTGCATGCTGTCTGGCTGCTACTGTTCCCCACCTAGAGGATTTCAGGTCTAATCTGTCAGGTGCATGCCCAAGCATTTCTTTATCAACTTTATCAATAACAGAGCAGCATTGCCAGGGCAACAGGCCAATAGCCAATCCCTTGCTCTGGAGCAGACAGTAATTACTCAACCTCTCCCACAAAACCTTGGCACAGGGAGGGGCTGAAGCATGACTGATTTCCACCTGCAATAAATTAAAAACTCTTATTAGCCATGCACCTACTGTATATCAAAATCTTGGTTGAATGCTATGAAGTGATGTGTTATAAGTCTGAATATGTAAGCAATGACGAGTATGCTGTAGTGACAATTTGAGAGTTGATTATCGAATGATAACATTTGATAATGACTGATTGAGACTACAACCATTTCAATTAGGAGAGACAAGCACAGGATGAGAGATTATTCTTTACAAATTGTCAGATGATTGGGAATAAAAAGAATGTGGCCCAATATTTCCCACAATGAAAAGTCACTTACTGAGTACAAACAAACAAACCACAACTGATTGAACAGAATGGCATTATCTGGTAGATATAAAACAGAACAACAGAGGACATGATTGAACAATTGCAAATAGACGAGCAGTAATCTTAATAGCATAGCCAGCAAAGGCTAAAGGGCAGCAAAAAAATATGATCTATAGACAACATGGAGAATGACAAAGAGCCTGAAGAGCAACCCTGCAAAGCAGCAATGAGGATATTACGTTTCTTTATAATGCTTGACAAAAAACACAAATCCACCAGTTAAATGAAATTGTTTACCATATATAAACCATTTCTGGAAATTGGTTTGGGTTCTATGTAACTTTATTTGTAAGTAGAAGAAAAATGGTGCTTTAGGAAAATACAATTCATTCCTCAGTTGTAAGAATTATAAGTACCATCAAAAAATGTATATATGTTTTATGTTAAAGATAACAGCATCGTGCCATATTCTAAAAGTCACATCAGGGAATTCTAGTTCAAAATCATGACTACACATACTGTGCCAACACAGAACATTGATTCACAATCCCAGGTTTCTACATTCTTCTACAATTGTACCAATGATGTTTTCATTTCACTTCAAATAGTGAGAATACTTTATGAATAAATTACATATCTGAAGGAATAGACGTAAACTCTGAAATGTAGATTCAGGGTTTTCCCTAAACCTAATGAACGGATGTTTTAACAGGTATTATGTCTGAATAAGACAATAAACATTTATCTATCAATCGTTGACAACTGCTCTTGTGTGGACAGTATAATCACTGTGCTTTATACATTTAAAAAACACAAAACTTAAGTCCAACGATAAAACATTGGTCTTAGAATTCCTTTCATTGTTACACCCCCTTGTGATTTAGTCCCTTTATCCGTGTTGCGGAAGCCTGCCATACATTTATTAACTGTTTACTTTTTCACATATATGGTGCATCATATACAAGATCTTCTTCAGAAAGTCAATGACACCTGTGGAAATGGTTTTGATTTATGGCTTAATAACAAGGACCCTTTAATCATATTGGCTCTTTTGATTTGTTGCTTGCAGATGATTAGGTTGGCTACAATGGGAGCACACTGAGCCAAATAAACCATCGACACATTCACGGACAGTCATTATGTGAGAAAGTAGAACGGCAGTGTCGGGATTTGTTATTTTCCCCAAACAGTGAGAAAAATTAGACCAATGCAATTAATAAATAAATGTTTAAGTATTAAGTGTTTCGTGCTCCAGGTTGCCAGAGAAACCTATTTAAATTAAAGATAAGAATAAATAGACAGAAAATGCAAAAAAATCGACATGCAGAGATGAGCCATGCATGATGATGACACCTAAATGAATATTTTATTGAGGATAAACCAGAGAAGTACAGACAAAGATGAGGAGCGAGAAAGCAGCAGCAGAATGGAGCAGTGAACTGGCTGTCTATCTCTCTTCATAGCTGCACGCTCTGGAAACGTTTTGGACCCCGAATGCAGCATGGTGGATGGTGAACAGCCGGAGGAAGTGTTACACCCAAATGTATCCCAGTTGCCATATGAATTATTCCAGCAGGTTTTGGAAAACAACAACATGATTTTGAAGTAGTAGGTTTGAAAGATGATTGGATGATTGCATGGATAAAAGATGCTACGATATGAAACCCAGTGGGTTGCCAGTAATGTTGCTTTCGTCAATGAAAATTATGACTAAATATCGTCGTCAAAGAACGATGAATGAACGAAGAATGATGAAAATGAGATGAGATGCAACGTAAATGCTGGTCATGTGACGATAACTATAACTAAATATATAATGCAATATTGTTGACGAATAAAAACGAGACTAAATGTGGTTTACAAAATAAAAACTATGCTAAAATGTCTTCATTTTCGTTGACCAAAACAAGAATTACATTTCGTCTCTATTAGTCCCGTTATTATTATTATTTAGCAGTATTTCTGTTTCCTGTGTCAGGGCCAGTGGCTGCATCAGGTCGCACTGTGCAGACTCAGGCAACGTGACTACCTCAATCCCCACTCGCGGCGTGATTTAGAACAGCGGTCCTCAACCTTTTTTGTGCCACGGACCTGTTTCATATAATACAATATTTTCACGAACCGGTCATAAAGGTGGCGGATAAATACGACGAAATAAAATAATAGATCCACATACAAACACATTTGCAACACGTCTTGACATGTGAAGAGGCACAGAAGGACGTAATTGGGAAAGAATACGGCACATTTTCAAGATAAAATATCTTTGAATCTCTGACATTCAATGAAATGGAAATAATGTGTGCTTCTTCGGTGCAGTCGTCCGCTACGCGTCTCGCCAATTTCTCCCAAAGGGAGTCGTAGACAGGGACATACCTGCGGAGGTCTGAGGCATGGGTCATCCGTTCAGTCGTCCGGCCAACCACTCGTGGGCTCGACACACTCTCTGAACGCACAACCCAGTGCGGATGCGGCGGTGTAGCCCTGGCCGCTCTCCTCGGATGTGTCTTTACATTGAAAAGTTTAGACGCCAGGCATAAGAGGGCCCCTCTTTTTCAGATTATTTTTCGAGGAAAAGAATTCGGGTTTTCGTCGATTAAAACTATATGAAAATACTCATGGATAATTCTGACTAAAATAAGAGTAAAATACTCAGACTGCAACTAAATAGAGTATGAACGTGACTAAAACTAATAAAAACTAAAATGACAGCTTGACACAAAGACTAGAGTAAAACTAAAATTAAAACAGGCCGCCAAAAACAACACTAGTTGCCAGCACCAACATAGCCCTCAGTCAAGGGAATGAAGGGCCTACTACAGCAGTCTTTTCATATCGGAAGTCAGACGTAAAGCCATGGGGTAGCTTTATGCAAATGCGAGGTTTTTACTTTGATATAGCCAGCTCTGGGCAACCAGTTGAGGATGCGGAGGTCGATGACTTGGGTCAATTAGTTTAAATTCGATGAATTTCAAGAGGCATATAAGCATATTTTGGGAGCCCATCTAATCGGTTGAGATGGGAGATGAAAAATGTGAGTGCTGTAGAGTGTCCCTAAACCCTTGGGGGAGGTCTTGTGATACTAGCCAGGTATAATTTTTTTTTTTTCTGGATTAAACAATCTTGGATGTCTAGGTTTCACAGTCACAACAGAATTGTCTCAGAATTGCATTTTGCTAAACATAAGCACTGTCACTGATGCTTTTCATATTTATATATTTCTTTCGTTGTTTTTTTTTACTATTTGTTTTTGTGTTTATCCACATAAAGCAGCACAGAAATCCAAGTATTTAAAACACATTGGCTGGGATTGGGATGGTAATTTGGTGGTGACCTGTACAGTAATGTAGAGTAAATAATAAGATGTGATTAGATTAGTTGAGAGAGAACAATGAGTAGAGAAATGAAGGAGCTTTAATACCTTGATATTGTAAAGCAATCAAGAAATTCACTTCCAACATTGGTGTGTGTGATTCTAGTCAATATTAGAATCTTTTCTGTTTAGCGTTTTAGTACACAGTAAATAGTATACAGTATCTAAGGGAAAGAGGGATAGTTTCATGTACTGTATAATATACTTGGGTAACTTAATCACATTATTGAATCAAAACAACAGTAATCCAAATGTATTCATCATTGGAGCTGATTATTAATGATTCCAATCTGGTTGATCACATGGCAGTTTACATTTCATTACACTAAGGGTATGAGCCAACACTGTCACTGATATTGCTTATTCCCCACTACCACCACAGCAAACAAACCCCAGGTCTCATCATGCAAAGTACCGTTTTTTGAAGGCACAGCATGGGTGTTAACGTTGGTTTTAATCCTGTGGTTTCCTCAGCGCCATGCTAGAGCAGGATAAGATGACATGGCTGTCTGGCAAGGAGACAGATCCCAGACACTTGTCGTGTCACTATGTCACTGCGGGTTTGATGGTGCTTCAGGTGACAGGTAGGCAGTCTGAAGGGAGTGAGCGCTGAATCTTTTAAACTTGTTTTGCAGCAACGGTGACACTCTTGGGGTGATCCTCCTAGATCACATCTGTTCCCTATGTCTTCTTACTCTTGGATCATTGACAAACGACTATTTACCAGTTACTTATCTATTTGGAATAACAGAGGACTAGAAATATCATTATTATTTTAGTTAATAATGTTAAAAATTACGAATGCCACTGCTCTTCTCCTTTGCCAAATTATTTTATTGTGCACATACAACCAGAAAACCCCCTGGTTACATGTTGTATCTTCTTCAACCTTTAGGCCAAACTGTCAAAGGAAGCATGCGTTTTCTACAATACTGTTTATTTTTTTTATGTGAACAGTGATAAATTCCAGTTGAGACTTGTTGGAGATTAAAAGCTGCTCTCATTGTAACATGCTAATATCTCTTCTCATTGCAAAAATAATAATCCTTCAGAAATAGACTGATATATTTGACACATATATATGACACTATTCCCACAGGCACCGATATAAAGTAGCGCTCATGAAATGAATTGGTAGTATGTGCCACGCCTCACCAGCTCATAGGTTCTTAAGTATTTTCAGGGATATTTGGGTTGAGGAATGGCTGCACCTGACCAGGTTTTTCTCCAGCCACTTTCCAAAACATTTTATCTTACACTCTTTGTAGGGGGATTAAGATTTCACTTCGTACCTTAAGAGATTTATTTGACAGAAGAAAAGCTTCAGGTGGCCATTGACACTCTGCTTTAGCCAGCTGAACAGTATTTATTCTTTTTTCATTGTTATTTCAATTGTTTTTATTCTTATTTCTTCTATTCTTCTGACTGGCGTTCAAAGTGGACAGCATACTAAGAATTTCAATGTAAATCTAATGTATATTTGACAATAAATGCTTGAATCTGAATTCAAAAGTATATTTTTTATATACAATCATGTTGCAGTGTTAGTTGGATACACAATGGAAATATGTTATGAAGTTATGAAATGTTTCTTTAATTGATTTCTAACAGAACGGAACAAATAAGAGCAAATAATTACATTTATTTCATCCCATGCATAACAAACAGAGACCTTTCTTGAAATTATTAGATGAAAACAAGTAGCTTCAGTGAGCTATCACTAGAGTGTGGTTAAGACTTTCAGAGTTGAGGAGTCAATACATTTGATTCTTGAAATTGTAGATGGATTTGTACAATCAAATGATCTTTGTCTGAAAAATGGTGGAATAAAGAGAGTCCAAGGGCAACCTGTGTTTACCTATGAAAGCGGCTCATAAGTGTTTAAATTCAAACTAACTAAAACATATACTTAGTTACTTTTAGATGTATTTCTCAAAGATACTACATCTATTTTATCCAAGTGACCGTAGATAAGTAACAATTTTATCAAATTAATCTGCAAATACAGCCTGAGGCTGGGCTAATTTATGGGAATTAATTTCTGACATATGTGGTGTTGGTGATGGTACATACTTATGTTTACTCCCAGGGTTTATACTGTGTTAGTTTGTATTAACTATCCCATTGTTTGAGTGACATTGACTGTGGTGCACATAATCAGATGGTATACTCGGAAATTTCACAGTGACAGTGAAAAGACTCCCCTCCAGATCAATGAAAATCATTTCTTACAATGTCCACATTCAAATGAGGCAATTGTATGGTCATTTGTAGGTGTTCAGAAAATCGGAATGTCCCAGGGTTGGGATGTTGAATGAATCATTTGATCAAAATTAATTTCCCCGTTACTCGTGGAAAACCTTATTTCATATCAATAACTCTTCCCGTTTTTGACATTGCTTTAAATTTACGGTGGATTCATTTTGTCTTATCGTATTTATATTTTGTTTGTATAATACAGTTAAATATTATTCCCTTGCTTGCTCATATACTAATAGTTACTGCAGTCACTTCACTATTAACAGTAGATTACTTAAATGTATCAATATTAAACAGTTAATTCAAAAATACATACAAATATACGTAATCAGTGAATATGGGACTAACATGTGTTTAATTGTGCCATTATTGAGCCAGTTCTGCAAAAAGTACATTTTTGAAGGGAGTGCGTACATCCTTCAGCAAATTAAGTGAGGTGTGTCATTGTCATTCCCAGATTATTGCTCTGATCCCATTCTCTCCACTCATGGTTAGCTCTCACCCCCTCCAGTGAAAGTGTGTGTGTCTGTTATGGTTTGTTTTCCATGCATCAGTGAATGAGAGTCACGTCCTCTCCCACCGCTCACTCTCACTCTTACTTTCTCTCTCCTCTTCCAAGTCTCATGAGGAAAACCCTTGTTTCCACATTCGAGTGTGATGCTTACTTTTACACATGCCATTTTAAGTTGAGGTAATGAGGTAATGCATGAGGTCAGCATAGCCTGCCATGAAGGGTTTTATATTGAAAATGTGAATTGCAATTGTAGAATGTGTATACTGTTATTATTATTATTATTATTACAACTGTAATATTTATCCTCATTCCCCCTAATTTAAATTTGTTGGCACAATTTCTTTCAGTGGAAGCCTAATTTCAAGTTCTCATAATGACAAATGTATCTTTCTCTCAATTAATGGTGCCATACAGACAAATTGTCTTGAGGAATCTTACTAGTATCCTTGAATTATGTATAAAGATATGACACATTGGAAGCACAAATGCACGCACACACACACAACCTTGCATACCACCAACCACCCCCCCCAACATGCATTTGCCATTAATCATCAATGATTCTGAATCATAAATTGCATTATTTTACTTTGCAGCATTTTTTTAATCCAGTTGAAACTTTCAAAAGTGAATAGTTTTGTTATAGCATACCTGTTAATGTCATGTTGCCACATAGATGTGCAGCCATTTGTTTCTGTCCATTCCGTGTGGGACCAATATATTTTTATTAATGTTTGTGTAAATTCATGTATAGGTTGCATTAGTATTTTCTGCGTCTCCATACGAGTACTTTCATTAGAGAGAAAATGCTGACCTTGGTAAGACGCAAATGGATCTGAAAGAGACAGGCTCTTCCATCACAGTGAAATGGAGCGCTCCCCACCTCACAATACTGCTATTAAGTTTCATCAAAGCTCATTACATGCTGACTCTGTGTCATCTCCTGTGCACCATAAAATCCCTGCCAACACACAAGTACCGCAATATTATCACACATACCTGGTGTTGTCATCAGCGAGTGCCCCTTACAATACAAATGAATTCTTTTGAGGTTTCCAATATATAAACGTAGGAGGAAATAACCACTGTGAGGTCGTAAGATCTCCTCATTTAATGTTTACATACACATCAAATTCTATTCACGGTGCCATCGGGAATACATTTGTTGCACACACACAATTCAGTGTTTAATGGCAAAAAACTACAGAACATTTCTTACAATTGCAATGTAATTATTAAAAAAACACATCAAACTTTACTGCTGTAGAACGACACACTGGAGAATGAAGACTTGAGAGGACAAGCAAGGGAAACGGGCAGGATGGTGGGTGGGTAGACATAGGAGCATGCTTATATGATCTTGACCCAGGAGTCAATGTGTTGCGGTGAAACCTGTTTACAGACAGCCTTCATCCCAGCCTGCTGATTTCACTGCCCTCACTCTGCTCAGTCAGGTAAAAGACAGAGATGTGATGCTCTGCGCCAGTTCACTCCACTGGCTTAATTAAACTTTAGAATTAAAGTTTGCCACACTTTAATTTGAGCTTATTGAAGTTAACCAATCAATTGTCATTTTTGGTATAAGTGGTGTCTTTGGCCCAACGAGTGTGTATGTTTAAGGTGTGCATCATATTTTCTTTAATGCCTAGTTGACACTCTAATGTCATATAGGGAAATTACACCTTCTGTGGCTTAGTTAAGGATTTTTTCGTAAATGCAGGCTTTCACCGCTCTACTACACTCACTTAAATAGATAAGAACAGGGTGATGAAACAAGTGGAAGTCAAAGAGTGTGTGAAGGTGGTAGTCTATCCAGCTGCCTGAGGAGGCCTGAATTAAGGCTCCATCAAACCTCATCAAGTACACTCAAACAAACCAGAACTACTAGTAGTATCATACAATTGTTTTACCTCTGACTCTTTTCCCCTAGACTGCACAGACAAGTTATACTATGCCTAAGAGGCCTGTAAGTGGTTGGGACCGCCTGCATCTTTCTATCCCTCTTGGTGCATCTTTGCTATGGAGAATCTGATGAAACATTCATCTCAACTTACTTTCAGGTCCCCCAGACATGTTTATGTTTAGGGTTATTTTTATGCTTTATGCATGCTGTGGTCAGTGGTGGATACTGTAATTGCTACGACCAAAGCACACACTCGTGTTTGTCAACAGAAATTATGAGTAAATTATGAGTCAACAAACCTTTTTCACGTGACGAAAACGCGACAAGATGTTACTTAAATGCTGGCCATGTGAGGATAACTATAACTATATAATGCAATATTGTTGACAAATAAAAACGAGACTAAATGTGGCATACAAAATATGCTAAAATGTCTATTTACGTTGACCAAAACGGGAATAACATTTCGTCTCGATTAGTCCCGTTATTATTATTATTTTGCAGTATTTCTGTCTCCTGTGTCTCGCATCAGGGCCAGTGGCTGCATCAGGTCACACTCAGGCGACGCGACTACCTCAATCCCCACTCGCGGAGTGATTTAGAACAGCTGTCCTCAACCTTTTTTGTGCCACGGACCGGTTTAATATAATACAACATTTTCACGGACCGGTCGTAAAGGTGGCGGATAAATACGACAAAATAAAATAATAGACCCACATAAAAACAAATGTGCAACACGTCTTGAAGTGTGAAGAGGCACAGACGGATGTTATTGGCAGAGAATACGGACATTTTTCTAGATAAAATATCTTTCAATCTCTGATAATTAATAAAACGGAAATAATGTACAGTACGTCGTCGGTGCGGTCCTCCGCCTCCTTCCCTGCAAAGTAGCGCCTCTCGCGGTTTTCTCCTGAGGGAGTCGTTGCCTGGGACGCACCTGCGGAGGTCTGAGGCGTGGGCAACGACACACTCACTGAACACACATCCCAGCGAAAAACTTATATTCGGGTCAATATGGTCATAAAACTAGACTAAAAATGTCATCTGTTTTCGTCGACTAAAACTAGAGGAAAATAGTGATGGATAATTCTGACTAAAATACGACTAACATGCCATGACATTTAGTCAACTAAAATGACAGCTTGACACAAAGATTAGACCAAAACTAAAATTACAGGCTGCAAAAAACAACACTAGCACACGCACTAACTAAAGCAGAGGACTACTGCTATTCAAGAGAACATTTGACACATGGCACAGGAGAGGAAGTGGCACAGGACAGCAAGACAAAGACTATTTATTCATGAGGTAAGTGGGAACAGGTGGAGACAATCAAGGGCGGGGCAAATGTAGACGATGGCAGGGAAAACACACAAAGGCAGGAAGTAGAAGGGTTTGTAATGAGAAACAAAAGGTAAGTCCAACATGAAACAGGAAGTGAGCAAGACATTCAAACATAGTTTGTAAGAACCACAATAATTGCAGTGAAATGGAAATCAGATGTTCTTTCCCCTCACATGGAGCTTTTGATTGAAACCAAGTGTTTTAATTATTTGTATTCTGCTCAACAGGACATCACTGAAATGTATTTATGCATGAGTTTCTACTCTCTGTAGGGAAACATCTTGTAATTCATTCAAACAAAACTCATAAAAAACATCGTTAGGAAGTATTTCAGCACAACAGAGAGCAAACCATCAGAGCAATACACATCAGTTTAAAGCAGTCTAAAGCAGTGATCCTTTTTTATGTTATGGACAGTCACAAAAGTGCCCACTTCTTATGGGCCATAAAATGAGCCAATGAATGAGATTAATTTGTAACCGTCCAACTTTATATTCGTGGCTAAAAATATATCTCTGATACATTGTCTCTCACAGACAAAAAACATATTTAAATACCCTCCTTCATTTTCTGCAGTTAAACAACATTCATATGTGGCATCACATGCTCTATATAGGAATTTAACACTGTGCACCTCTACAGTCACTATTGGTTTGCAGAGTGAGATCTGCTTAATAAAATACCAGATCGTACAATATTTTAATGTCCAACTGTGAGCAGTTGATTACAGTATAATGCATCAGTTTTGTCTTTGACTATTTTTGTTATTTTTATGAGGTTTTTAGTAATTTGCATGTGAATTAGAGATCAAGTTGGCATCTGGCAACGTTTGCAACTGACTTCTGTTCCATTATCTACTGTGAACAGTAAGTTGACAGGCGGCTGGCTGATTTTGAGAATACTAATTCACTACAGTTTGGTAGAGGCCAACATCTTCAGTACAACCCCTCAACTTGCACTCCTTTTTATTTTACAACCTAAAAATGATTGACCAAATATATAAAACCGGAAGAAACAGAAAATAGCTACTGAAAACGAATGCATGTTATTTTCTGAAAAATAGCCTAGCAACAATGTTATTTTGCTTTTTGAAGATAGATCAAGTATGCCATCGCTTAATGAAGTTTGAAAGACCATTAGTCAATCGAATGATTTACAGGAAATGGTCTATGTGTTACTGTTATTTCCTCAGGGAGTCTGATTCATTCTGAGAAAATATGTTTTTTAGTGCGCACACTGGTAATTAGCCAGGGTGAATGGCAGCCACCCCAACACCTCTGTCAAACTAGGAAGCTACTAATGAGGAGTGCGCCACACTTTCACCCAGAATATATTAGCATCCCATATGAGGACACTGTCAAACCATCCACCACTGCTGTATTTTTGTTATTTTTATACGTACACGTTAGATGAGCGGTTTCAAGCTCCTCTCCTCTACCGATGACTATTGTTAAAATACCTTGGGTAATCCTCAACCTGCTGCACGTTGACTAACTTTATGCAGGACTCTGGATGAAATCCCTTTATAGCAATAAAAATGTCGTAACATTTTAGTTGCAATAAAACTTCAAACCAATGACTTCGAAGTTACGCTGCAATATTTGCTAATGGTGTACCAATATAGAACATACCAGTATTTATATATAGTTACTGGGCAAAGTTGAATTGAGCTTTCGTGTACATTCGCTGTTTAATTGCTTTACTAGAAACATCAGTTTTTTTCATTTCAGTGTCCATATATCCAATAAGCAGCGTTGTCAGCTAGGAAAAACGCTGTGGTTCATGTCGTCTTTGTATTACTATACTGTATATGGTGCTGAGAAGCTTAGATATGAAACTGACAGGTTGGATTAATGGCAGATGAATATTGTCAAAAATAAAAAATAAGAACAATGTGGAAAACTATGGAAAAAACGGTGCAGTCTGTGTGCACGCAGATGCTGGATTAATGTTCGTAGCGAACAATTAACCCTCCCCCTTGAAATAGATTGATTTTTAATACTTAACCGGGACAACGTTTTTTGAGTCCAGATCATTGCAGCGATTACATTATTAAGATCAATTTTTGTAACAGTTTCCAAATATTTGTGAGACTGGGTTGTCTATTGCTAATTGTGTTTTCCTTGTGCAACAGACATCATTATTTTAAGTCAATCAAATAACAACATGATTGACTTGACTCATATTCGATCTTAGTGAGGTATGACTGTGAGTCATTTTGGGGGGAAGTGATCCATATGCCTCTATGCTATTATCTGACTGTTTTATAAAATACTTTATAACACAATAGGATTGCATACTGGAATGTAATTTACATTTGCTCAAAAAAAGGGAAAGTAACTGCTTACTTTACATTCAACACTAACCACTGACTATGACGGGCCATAGCATGATAACATATAAATCATATGATATGGTGCAATATTCTGATCAATTGTGTCGATAAAAGATTAACTTTATTAACTAACACTTATTTTTGTGGAAGATTTTTCTTCCTAAATATGAAACATTCTTACTTGCAAATTAGTAAAATAAATACATATTATTCCCTCAGCATGTGAAAACAATAATATAACATCTAGACATACAGAGTAAATGTGTTCTAAATATAATATTCTTAGATTGATGTGGGTTCACAGACTATTCTGAATTATTTTAAATTATACTTATATACTTACTTAAATACTTATTTCAATCATTGATGAGCGTAGTTTTAATATAATACAAAGCCCTAATCCTCGACAACTGTGTAGTAGAACATCTTTTCATCTTCCCATATAACATTGTGAAATGGTTTCTACAGCAAATATTGTTTACCAGGGTGGCTGTTTTACTCTATGTAGAGTAAACACACTGCAAATCTATTCTACATAACCAAGGACTCAAAGGCATATTTGACAAGGAAAAATTGCTGCCAGGGAATGAAGTGGATGTGTTTTGGTCCATTGACAGTCTTCGCAGTCACTAACTGTAGACATATGACACATTATTATTTTAGAAATCCATGCTGCATAGGTTCAGACAAAGTCAAGGGTCACTGCTTCCACTCTTCCCATCACTCCTCAAGCACACACCTGTTCTAAAAGTTTTATATACAAGAATTTAAACATGCATATACAGTGGCAACTGACAACTATTTTCTGTGTAGATATGTGGTGGAGTACTGATGGTCTGAGTAGAGAATAAATGAAGTCACATGGTCTTTGTGGATGATATGATCCCAACTTCAATTTCTTTGTTTTTTCAATCTGAGCACATACTCTCCAGGGAAATGAATGACTACATGATGATGCAATTTTCACTTGTTGCATTATTCGAATTTCAAATGAAAAATTAACATTTCTTGAATAATATTGGCTAACCTGAACCTATATATATTCCTGACTTAGGAAAACTAGAAATGTATAAAGGTGATGTTATTTGTTATAAACAATTACATATTTGCTGATATAGGAAATCCCTCAAATACTAAATACAAATAGATGTGCCAACATCATCTCTGGGACACTGCCAAGGTGCCCCTGAACAAGGAACCGAACCTTCTTTGCAAGCTCAACTGTTTTTTCAAAATTGCACATGGCAGGCCCACCACATGTAGATGCATATGATCACGTGAGTGCACCCAACCACAAGGGGCACATGAAATGTTACCATTCGCAATTGTTAATCTTATCTTATAGGAAAACAATAACACGGGCAGGAAAATGCTAATCTTGAAAATCTCCAGTTGTCTCTGGTGATGCAGTTTGTAGAGCTGAACCTCGGCCTGTGACTTCACATTTTGTTTACATTGGTGTCCATACTCTGTTGTCTATGCACTGTGTGATGACATACAAACAGACAGGTGATGCCAGTGGCATTTGAGACAGAAACATAATCGCAGACAGTTGGGATGAAGACAGATTTTACAGCAGACAAACCCTTTAAATGTAGCTTCTGACACACTACTTAAAGGACAGCCCACTTGCTGCCTTTCAGTAGACTGAATTTAAAACAAATCCTTTAGTACACCACTCAGTAACGAAGTTCCAATTTTGGACAGAGATTTGGATAACTGGCATATACATTTTGTTGCATTTTTTGTAGTCAATTAACCTTTTCCTTCAAATGTATTGCCTCATCATATGCACACTTTCCACCAAAATAAGTTCCACCTGTCAATTTTCTTTGCATGGCAACTGCCCAGCAGCTGGGCAGCTCAGTGAGAATACTCACCAATTGTGATGGTTACTAGAAATTAAAATGAACCAGAATGTTTTTATAAAACCTATAGCTGGATGATAATGGATGAACACAGACCCTTCTACAGCACTGACACAGGTTGTGCTAGACCACTGCCTGAATACAAATATTCAGACCTCCCTCCACCTGAACACCGGCTGTCTAAAAGTGAAAAAACCCCAAATAATTTTAAAATGTAAATACAGTATACTATATTAGGCCAATAACTAGTTGAACAAGTACCTTTATGAATAAATCTTTCAGCCAATATTTCATTTGTTCTGTATGTTGCACTCTGCATAGAAAAGCAGTCAAATGTTGATTTACTTCCAAGTAGTTAAACAATATAATGCTGCTTTTGTTTCCTGTCAGTATAGCATTAACAGCACTGTTAATTATTAGCTTTTCAAAACAAGTTGGTGCGAGGAAACAGCCCTGCTTTATGCCATTGTCAATTTGGAAGGGTTCTGAAAGGTCATTACTGTGTCTGACTTTGCCGCGCTAATCTTCATCGAGCTTGAAGACCATGCTTAGGAAATTTGGGGGACAGCGCAGTCGTTCCATAATTTGCCAGAGTTCTGTTCTGCTCAGAGTGTGAAGTGAGAGTGAAGGCTTTTGTGAGGTTGACGAATGCTACATAGAGTCCCCTGTTTTGATCCTGACATTTCTCCTGGAGAATGAACACCAGGTCGGTAGTGCTCCTGTTGGCTCAGAAGCCACATTGGCTCTCCAACCGGAGCACGACTATTCGTGGGACTTTTAAGAAAACATATCTATTGATTCGTGGCAACCATAACGAGTATCTCTCAAAAAATGTTCTGCTGGCCTCTTATTAAAAACCAATGTATTTCCATGGGGAGGGTTAATCGATCTCCACACACATTATTCCAGCATCTGCGTGCACAGAGGCAGCGTCGTTTTATCCATTGTTTTCTAAATTGTCCTTATTTTTAATTTCCGACAATATTCATCTGCAATTGATCTGACTTAAAGTCGGTTTCATATGTAGGTTTCTCAGCACCTTATACAGTGAAATGGTGTTGCTAATGTTGTGTTTATGTACATGCAATACAATAAAATTCAGTCCACATGAATAATGAGAATTCTGACCGATGAAACAGACTGAGCAATGTGTTACTCGAAGTGTATTATCTGGCGGTATATTAATACAAGGTAACAAAACTCTGCGTGTTACCATGGTGACTACACCAGCCAAGGGTTAGGCTTACTGTGCGTGCCTCTAGATACTGTGGAGGGAGGTACGGTATCTAGGGTACTACTTAGGTGGCAGGCAGGTACGGCAGCAGGTAGAAAAGACCCTTGCCAATGCCGGTTGCCTAAGACCAAAAAAGAGGTCAGAAAACACAACATAAGCAACATAATTTCAATGTATAGGGTGCTGATTAGCCTAGATGTTAAACCGACATGAAATCAGATCAATTGCAAAGAAATATTGTATATAAAAGGGAGTTTGTGTGTGCGCAGATGCTTGAATAATGTGTCCCTCCCCATTGAAATATATTTTTAATACGTGGCCAGCAGCACAATTTTTGAGAGATCATTGTTACGTGGCCACGAATGAATAGATACATTTTCGTAACAGTCCCACAAATATTCGTTGGGCTCTCAGGGATGTGGTGTTCTGCGACTGCAGGCACCAGTCTGTTTAAAAGTACCCTTACAAGAATCTTGCCAGCGATGGAAAGTAGGGTGATCCCCGGTAGTTGGAGCAGTCGTACTCTCCCCCTTGTTCTTATATAGGGTGATGATGATTGCATCCCACAGTTCCTGTGGTAGCTTGCCCTCTTGCTGGCAGCAAACCAGGAGCTTGTGGAGTTTGGCCTGCAATGCAGAGTCCTTCATACCTCTCACAGCATCAACTTGCAGCTTGCGCTGGAGGTTGCTGCATGCGGAGTGGAAATTCGTTTTCTTTGTTAGACAAGTTAACTGAGCCACATGGGCCTAGTGTGCAGATTCTTTACTTGTCAGCAATTCCTGAATCTTTAAGTTGTTCTTGTCAAACCAGTCTCTGTTCTTCTTTGGACTGAGCCCGAGGATTTCCTGAGAGTTCTGCAGAATGGCGTTTATTAGGTGTTTCCGCAACTTTTCAGGGGAGGGCAGCTGGTTTCCTAAAGCATCGACTGCAGGCTTGCTCGGAATTCTGCTTTTGCTTCAGCAGACTGGAATCTACCGACCTTGAGTATCTTCCTTGGTGCACCCATCCCTTTGGATTTGGCATCAATTGAAGGCTGAGTCTACAGCGATGGTCGGTGTAACACTCCGCTCTAGGCATCACTCTGTTATGTAAGACGTCTTTCAGGTCACGCTGGTGCACTAGAATAGAATCAAAGAGGTACCAATGTTTCCGTGGGTGCATCCAGGTTGTTTTCTGCCTGTGTTTTTGCTGGTGGATGGTGTTTGTAAAAGTGCTTCTCTGTTTGGCGCAAAACTCCAGCACGGAGGTCTGTGATAGCAATTTCCAACACAACGTTTTCCAAGTATTCCATTCTGAATTGTGGCCAACTCTGGCATTGAAGCTTCCAAGGACACAGACCATATTGTCCACAAGGGTACATTGCAGGAAGTTGTGCAGATTGTTGTAGAACTTGTCTTTTTCTGCAGGATTGCCCAAAGTGTGGATGCGCACACACCAAATAGTTGTGTTTTGAAGTAGGAGGGGTATGGAAATGATGTGGTCGGAGTGACCTGTTAAACAACCTCAAGCTTAGAGGCAATGAAGTCCGTAACCGTGAAGCCAACGATGACAACGTTCAGTCTGAAAAGTTCCTGTGCAATTAGAGCAGAGCGTTGTTCTGGGCAGCTGCTATGATTAGTGTCAAGCATGGTTCTGATGTTTCAACATGCAGGTTTTAGACATTTTATACACTTTGAGGCGGGTAAAAACTTTCTTATGGAGACAGTACAGGAGCCTCAGATCATGCGTCAGCAGGCTGAGGAACAGCTTCTTTCACAACACCAGAACATTACTGAACTCTAAAAACTCAACATTAATACCACACCCCCCCTTCACTTACATGCGCCTGCACCAACAGCACCTTATGATCATTTCATATAGCTTAAACAAACACATTTATTAGTGCTGTGCAAGTTAACACGTCATCGGGTTAACGCATTAACTCATTAACGCCGAAAATTACTGTATCGCAAGTTAACTACTTTTTTTATTTTATTTTATTTTTTAAGTTCTTCTCTCACTGGCTCTGAATACACATAAAGTCGGAGGAATGGATAAACGCAGTTATGTGTTCACCTATCTGTGAAGGTTCTCAGTCATCCAGGACATGGTAATATCAAGTGTGATTCAAAGCAGGCAACTGGACTGGTTGAAGATTTCTTGAAGACGTTTCACCTCTCGTCCGAGAGGCTTCTTCAGTTCCAACTAGCTGCTGGAAAAGTTCAGGTATTTATCCTCTGTGAGATTAATAGCTAATCAGAAGATGAATACCTAATAAGAGGACCATTGTGTCAAACTTGCAGGTCATTGCCCATCTGGCCCAGATTCAGGTTATGGGTTTCGCCCGAGTCTAGGTGTAAATGAGGGGCGTTTCACCTGAGATATCCTTTGAGTTGTTGTTCTTGTTTAACTTCCTAGGGAGAGAGTGAAGGACAGCATTTTAAGTGGCTGAGAGATGGTGTCTTATACCTCCACCTCTGTTAAGTGATGGTTTCTCTGTTCTAGCGAAGATGGATTATTTTACTCCTCTTTCAAACCATTTGTTTTCTCTGGCCAGAATGTGAACATTTTCATCCTCAAATGAGTGTCCACTGTCCTTCAGATGTAGATGAACGGCTGAGTCCTGGCCAGAGGAGCTTGCTCTTCGGTGTTGTGACATGCGTTTGTGCAATGGTTGTTTTGTTTCTCCTATGTATAGATCAGTGCAGTCCTCGGTGCATTGGACTACATAAACCACATTGCTCTGTTTGTGTCTGGGAAGCTTGTCCTTAGGGTGGACCAGCTTCTGCCTCAAAGTGTTGGTGGGTTTGAAATAAACCGGGTTTTTGTGTTTGTTGGAGATTCTACTTATTTTTTCGGAAACTCCAGTAACAGAATAACCGTGTTTTTCTGTTTTCTGCTGTTTCCTTCTCCGTTAGCCCTGTTTTGCCTGGTAGTTTTTACGAAAGCCCAGTTCGGATAGCCACAGGTTTTGAGGGCTGCCTTGACATGGTTCTGTTCCCTCTGTTTGCCCTTCGTGTTTGTTGGTATTGTTGTGGCTCTGTGATTTAGAGTCCTGATGACTCCCAGTTTGTGCTCCAAGGGTTGGTGGGAATCAAAAAGTAGATATTGGTCTGTGTGTGTGGGTGATTCTGTCTTCTTCGATGTGTACTGCACATACCAAGAAGGCCAAGCTGTTTCCACTCACATCTTCACGGCGGAACTTGATGTTGTTGTCCACATTGTTGGTGTGCTGAGAAAGCTTCAACTTCCTGGGTCTAGATTTTGACCCAGGTGTCGTCCACATACCTGAACCAGTGGGTGGGAGCCATCCCTGTATACGAGGCCAAGGCTCTGTTTTCCACCTCCTCCATGTAGAGGTTGGCCATAATGGGAGAAACTGGTGAGCCCATGGCACATCCATGTTTCTGTCTGTAAAAGCATTCGTTAAACTGGAAATATGTTGTGGTCAGGCAAAGGTCAAGCAAAGTGCATATGTGTTCTGGGGTGAGTTTGGTTCTGTCAAGAAGGGTGGTGTCCTGTAGAAGTCTTTTCTTGGTCATGCTCACTGCTTCAGTGATGGGGATGCACGTAGAAGTAACGTCCTAGGACACCATTGTTTTGTCTGAGTCTAATTCTCCTTGGTTTTGTCTGCAAACTCTTGTAAATTATTTATGTGATGTTCTGTGTTACCAACCAGAGGGGCTAGTATTGTGGCAAGATGTTTCGCAATTTTGTAGGTAACAGAATTAATGCTGCTGATGATTGGTCTGACTGGGGCTCCTTCCTTGTGAATCTTGGGAAGTCCATAGATGCATGGAATGGTGTCCCTTGGGTAAAGTTTGAAGTACTATTGTTGATCTATAACCTTATCTTTCTCTAGCTCTTGCAAGCAGGTGATAACTTTCTTTTTGTAGCCACTGGTGGGGTCTCTCTTCAGGGTCTCATATGTGACTGTGTCACTCAAAAGACCACTCACCTTGGCATGGTAGTCTGTTGTGTTTTAATACCACTGTGCATCTTCCTTTGTCGGCTGGCAAGATGGTGATGCTCTGGTCCTTCTGTAGTGATGTGAGAGCTCTGCTCTCCTGTGTGGTGAGATTGGAAGGTGTTGGTTTGGCGCCGGCCAGAGTGGCAGACACCTTCAGCCTCAGTTGTTCTGCTTCAGGGTTGCTTAAGGGTTGTTCCTGATGGCTGACTCTGTGGCTGTGATGAGGTCGACTGCAGGTATCTGTTTTGGGGTGACTGCAAAATTCAGTCCTTTAGCTAGGACCTCTGTTTCTGATGGGGTGAGAATGCTGTCAGACAAATTCTTCACCAATTTCTCATGAAGCTCTGGTTGAGGAGCGTTGTTGTCTTTACTCCTCCAGGTCAGTTCTTCTGTGGGTTGTGCAGTTCTGAGCCGGGGATGTAATCTCAGAAACTTCTGCATCTGCCTTTCTTTAACCTTTAAGTGCTGTGAGTGCACAGGGAAGACAGATGGTTTGAAAGAGGAGTAAAAGAAGCCATCTTTCTAGAACAGAGAAACCATCCCTTAACAGAGGTGGAGGTATAAGACACCATCTCTCAGCCACTTACAATGCTGTCCTTCACTCTCTCCCTAGGAAGTTAAACAAGAACAACAACTCAAAGGATAGCTCGGGTGAAACCAACGCCCCTCATCTACACCTAGACTCGGGCGAAACCCATAACCTGAATCTGGGCCAGATGGGCAACGACCTGCAAGTTTGACACAATGGTCTTCTAATTAGGTACTCTTCTTCTGATTAGCTATTCATCTCACAGAGGATAAATACCTGAACTTTTCCAGCAGTTAGTTCGAACTGAAGAAGCCTCTCGGATGAGATGTGAAACAAAATATAACGTGATTTCCGGACTATAAGCTGCTACAGTTTTCCCACGAGCTGAACCTTGCGGCTTAAACAATGACGCGGCTAATATATGGATTTATTTAGGAAAATTGAGTTCCGTCACATTAAACCAGTGAATAGCCGAACGGGTAAGGTGGACCAATTAAACGTTTGCACATTAAATCTAGCACGCTGCCAGTGAATCATTCTGATCGGCCATTTTGTCATGCACACACCCTCATCATGGCAAAGACACGGAGAAATGCATACAATGCAGCTTTCAAGTTGAAGGCAACCAGCTGTGATCAACAAAGTTTTTGCAGCTACTCGACATCAGTGTAAATCACACATGTAAGGTGGCGCTCCGTGTTGAGTGGGATGAAAGTCACGAGAGTGACAATGAAAACAAGGCTGAGCAAACATTGGATGAAGCAATTCATCCGAGGCTGTTCAACTCCGACACCGAATGAGATGAATTCAGTGCGCAGGAGGGGGAAGATAGTGAGCAATGACTTTCTTGGTATACTACTGTTTATTTATTTATTTTAGTTACAAGCCGTGTTACAGGCATTGTCTTAAAGCCTGAGTAAATTTGTTTCAATGTAGACACCTGCGGCTTATAGTCATGTGCGCCCTATACATGTTCAAAATTGAAAAAAAATAATATTCAGTGGGTGCGGCTTATATTTAGGTGCGCTTAATAGTCCGGAAATGACGGTATGTAAGAAAATATCTGGTCTGGTTATTTAAAATATTCTTAAATCGTGCATTTGTTTGCTTTCTGCATCGGTTGAGGGCTTTACCATGGGGAGGGGGTACCGTATTTTCTGCACTATAAGGCGCACCTAAAAGCCTTACATTTTCTCAAAAGCCGACTGTGCGCCTTATAATCCGGTGCGCCTTTTATATGGTTATTATGGTAAATCATGGCTACCGTAGTCAGGGGGCGTCGCCGAAGTAACAGCTCTAAGAACGATAAAGAGGAATTCCAGTCCCACACCATTTGTGTATGTAAAGACCCAAAATGGCTCCTGTCAAGAGACACGCTTACGACGCAGAGTTCAAACTCAAGGCTGTCAGTCACGCAGTAGATCATGGTAATAGAGCAGCAGCGAGAGAATTTAATGTTAACGAATCAATGGTACGGAAGTGAACAGAAAGCAGCAAGTAGGAGCGTCTCTACAGTCACTATCCGAATGAAGGCTAGCGTGCTAGCCGGCGAACTTAATATTAATGATTTTAGAGGCGGTCCTTCTTGGTGCTTTCGGTTTATGAAGAGACGCAATCTCTCCATCCGCACACAAACTACTGTTTTGTGATTGCACTAACGTTTGATTTACCGTAACGGTATCAGACTATTTATTTTACGTGTTTACTGAATCGAGGAAAAGTTCCCCTCCACTACGTGATGAACAAAGTTCCACTACCTGTTATACTGTGTCGCGAAAATTCTACGTCACTGACATTACCTCGGGGAAAACAATAAAACAGCTGTAGTGAAAGGAGTTGTCAGAACGCTGGTTTTTGTTCTATAAATAAAGTTTGACTGACTTATCTCACTGTTTTGTTGACGTTCCTTTCAGCGCAGCTCCATCTAGTGGATGCATAACGCAACCCCAACCACTAGCTTCTGTTCTGTAGCTTCTGTTCTATGCGCCTTATGATGCAGTGCGCCTTGTATGTGAAAAAAGTTTTAAAATAGGCAATTTATTGAAGGTGCGCCCTATAACAAGATGCGCCTTATGGTGCGGAAAATACGGTATATACCTCAAAAAAATACCACCCACAAGTTTTTTCGTGGGATACTTCTGCCTAGGGTGTAGCCATATTGTGTGACGAGTTATGTATGGAAAACCCGGCACAACTGTCTTTTTCTCAGTCTAACTCATGGACGGCTCTGCTGTGTGTGACTTGGCTCCTTGTACAAGGATTATAATAGGAATAGTTTAAACAACCTCCCCTTCGTCACTATAGCGATTAAAAAGAATAATTAAGATCAATATTTCTATTGGTTAATAGAGTTTGACCTAAGTCAAATTCTACCCCAGGGAACAAGCCTTTAATGAAGGCAAATGATAGTTGATTCATTACCAGTCTCCTTATTGAAGGATTTAAGAGTTCTTTGCATAGCAGAGCTGGGGAATTATCATTCTTGTGCGATATTAATCAGAAAATAGCTTTTCTTAACATGAACATTTATTAACAAAACATAAACAAAACATACAAATGTTTTAATTTAAATGCACCAAATCCAGTTATGTGTGTGTCTTTAACGTCACTTTGATAAAAGTGTAGGTTTAAGGAAGAGGAGTTATTTATATGCAACACCTTGTGTCTATCCGACGCATCATTAACATCACTACCATTCTGACACTATAAGAACACCGAAATGAAATAATCAGAATGATAAACATAAAATTCAACCTGTTTTGTTGTCTATTCTGTCAGTGCGGTGTCCAGTTAGTTACCAGTCCCTTTGAAAGGAATGAGTTGCTGGATTATACCCGCTGTCGTGGAGGCTCTAATCGGTGAGTCAGCATCTGCAGATTTTCCAGTTGTCAGAGACTTTGCAGAGGGGTCACGTGAGAGATCTTGGAGAAATTTTTTATGTGTGTATATTTATTTATTTATTATTATATATATTTTTTTAAACTCATATTTATAAATTTAAACCACACTCTGCAATTTACTGCTTCCTTTGCGATTCTGGTTAGATGCTAACTGCATTTTGTCGTCCTATTACAAGTAGTAGTACTCTGTAATGACAATAACATTGAGATGGTGTATATCCTATTCAGATAACCACAGGGATTAGTGATCCACACTCATCCGCATTTTAAGGCATCATCTCATCACAGTATTAAAAAAGGTATGTGGAATGATCCAGAGGCTACTTTTAAGTAAACATTTATATTTTTTAAGCTCTTCAACAGGTTATTTCCTCAACTCCTTTTTTTGGGACTATTTTTTTACTATCCTGATAGGCTGGAGATCACACCGAAGGAGAAAAAAAATAAACATGTACCAAAATAAGAGAAGACCAACTCAGCGCTATATTTTAGACTATCAGCTGTATAAAATACCTAATAATCCAGAGAAATGTGTCCGACAAGGTCCCTTTTGAGATGCTAATTTACAATGCGGTAAGTATAGAGTTTTAATTGGATTGTCTTGGATTGTTTCTGTTATCAGGCACTGTTACATTTATTAATTGCCCTTTTGGCTATAGCGGTGGTAGCTAATTAGAAGTTATGTGGCAATGATTGGAATATACTACCAGACTTGCTTCAAGACTTCTCAGATCATAAAGTGGATCCAAACAGCAGTGGCTGGTGATGAGCTGACTCTTCATTCAATATGTAGGAGGATAGTTATCCAGGAAAATCACTCACACACACACTGTGTTAAAACAATGTCCCATTAAGTGTAAAAACTGTGAAAACAGTGAGACAGAGAGAACATTTAGCATGTTTGTAATAATTTGCATTTTTTACTCACTAACCTATTTGCTCAACCCAGACCTCAACAAATACATAGTTAAGGCCTGTGTCTTAGGCACAGTTTTTAATCTCTATTAATCATGCATTTTATTTTTGCATTTCTTAAGACCTTAACGGAGATACAACTTTGAGACAGAACAGTGTGTTATACACACCTAACTCTAAAGTTCTACCTGCTTTGGTGTGTGTGTGTGTGTGCGTGTGTGTGTGTGTGGCCTACCTATTGTAGCAGTCTGCACCAAAGAGCTAGCTGTCACATCTGATCAGGAAACATATCACTTATGTTTGCCGTGTTTAATTAGTAGAGCCTTGGCAAAGCTGCCCATGGGAAGCCAGTTTTCCTTTTTCTTAATAGGTGCGTTAATTAAATCAGAAAAACACATTGTGTTGTGGCCACTTAAAACGTGACTCTGTCAAAGCATCTTATGAAAGCTGTTATATCTCTGCATTGTAATAGGATAATAATTGGAGACAAGTTCTGATATGAAAGCAAAGTCTATTTCACAGGTTCCAGAAAAGCTGTGAGTGACAGGCTCGATTTTTGTACATATCCCACTCTGAGTCGGTTTCTGTATAGGTACTGTAGTTCACTAAACTGTTAAAGAGGTATTGTCCGTATGTTATGGTTTTATTGCCACTCAGCTGTTCAGCATTCACAGATCAACACATTTATAACCATGCTCCAAGTGCCAGACAGAATACTGAACAGGGATTACATTCTGTGAACCCACAGATATAATGGGTCATACTACTGCAGCAGCCCATTATATCCAGGTGAAAAAAAATGACATAAAATGTCAGTAGCACAGGCTTAAAAAAGTGTTCTTCTTCAATACAGTCAAATTATTCATTTTCTTCTGACATAAAATAATGCTGCAATTTTTGGTTTTTATTGTAGGCAAAGAAGAATTAGACATACTGTGTCATGTATTTATCACCTTGTGCCTATCACTCGGGACTGTAATTTCACCTCACTATGATGTAGTTATGATCCTGGAAAAGGAACACAGTTTTGACCATAACAGCATTCTAAGATTCATTATTTCAATTGGTTCTGTATTATAATCACTGGGACACTTGACACATGGCACAAGACAAAGTGGCACAGGACAGGAGAAGACAACGACTATTTATACATGAGGTTCTGTAAGTGGGAACAGGTGGAGACAATCAAGGGCCTGGCAATCACTAACAATGGTGGGAAAACAATCAAATGCAGGTAAATATAAAACAGGAATGAGTGACGAGGCTAGACAAGAGTGAAATACAAACTAAGCAGGACCTTAACGATCAGGCACTGTCCCTTCCAGAGTTAAAAGCGCATTAATCACCCCCATCCTAAAAAAGCCTGGCCTGGACCCTGATGATTTCAATAATTAGTGGCCTTCCTTCCAACCTTCCTCTCCTCAGCAAAATCCTGGAAAGAGCAGCTGCCTTCCAACAGCTCCACCTCTCCCCGGTCCCAGTCAACCAAGGTGTGCCTAAAGGGTCAGTGCTGGGACCCCTCCTTTTCACCATCTACATGTTTCCCCTCGGACAGATCATTCCCCACCAGGGACTCCATTTCCACTGCTATGCTGATGACACTCTATTATACCTCAGCACTTCACCATCCACTCAGCTCCCCCCACAGTCTCTCATCACATGCCTACAGGAAATACAATTGTGGCTTTCATCCAACCTCCTCAAGCTCAACTACCACAAAACGGTACTCATGGTTGTGGCACCCAAGGCGCTGCTCCGGAAGGTTGGAGATATCGTCCTCCAGGTCGACGGCTACTCCATCTATCCATCCCCTGAAATCCGCAACCTGGGTGTCATTCTGGATTCCACCTTCTCCTGCCAGTCCTACATCCAATTCACAACTAAATCCACTTTCTTCCATTTCAAAAACATCTCCAGAGATCTCCGTCCTTCACTTTCTAACTCCACAGCTAAAACCCTCATCCACTCATTCATTTTGTGTTCGCAGTAGTCCATGAACAGCTCCACTGTCGACATTGAGCTCCAGGTTACATCCCGCTGCCAACTGGGACACCAGCTCCTGAAAGCCAACTCTTCTTGTCTTTCATGAGGCCCAGGACTTAACCAGCTCAATAGAGGGGTGGCTAGATGTGCAGTTGTTGGTGTACAGGGAGAACAGATATGAGGAAAGGACAAAAGGATAAATACAACTAATGTATAGTATTGATTTGAGTCATAGAGCGTTTTTTATGCAGGGTATGAAACATTTAAATTTCATTTAATTCCACAATTCTTTTTGTAAAACTACTCTGTTCAGGTGGCTTTTCTAATGCATGCAGCCCACCCCCTCATTCTTTATTACAACAAAATTAAAAAATTGTAAAATGGAGCTTAAGATAGGCCTCAGTGCTCTTACCAACTTATCGCTCATCCTGGAGCATATTAAGCTCATTAGAATCCATTAGTGATCATTTTAGGGCTCCCTTTAGGCTGAAGGAAAGCATCTCTCAGCTCCACCTCAGAGGGTAGCCTTTAAAAACATCCCAAAGACTAATCATTTTTGAAATTGCTGGTACATCTATGGGAAGATTGGTACTGGAGTGCAAAGAGCATCATCAACTGAATTAGCTGGCCTTGGGTAGGGAGAGGCACAAGCATGTGTACTGTGTGATTAGGCAGAAGGGGGGTTGGTAAGTACAAGATTGTGGCACATAGACAGTGGTTTAGAATACATGTAATGCCAATACATGCAGCGGATAAGTCCCCTCTCTGATGTGTTGCAGGCTTACATGTAAAACATGAGCATCCGGCTGTCCTTCACACATAGTCTTATAATTGACTCAATTAGCACGCCTCACTGTCCCATTTCTCAGGCCTGGGGACTTGAGGGAAGTGTGTTCAAGTTTTTTTTTCCATCTAAACCTTTGCCCGCCTACAAAGGCAGTCTGCCTGAAAACTGCCAAGAAATTAGTCCCAGTGCTTCAATCAAACTACAGCTCAGCTGGAGAGAATAAGTGGAAATCCAACAGTCTTGTCATGTCCTATTTTATTCCTTGCCTCGCCTTCTCCTCTCTCACTTCGTTTTTTAAGTGCACCATGGCCGTAGCTGTCTAATGCAATGCCTTATTATCTGTGCACCCCCCTTTTCTCCATCTCCACTGTCAATTTATCCATCACACAGCAGGCCCTATCCCCTGTAACAGGCATGTCCTAGCGGAGTCCCATGTCTCAAACACAGTTTTCCTTGCACACATTATTGTGGAGTGGTGCTTTCAACAAACGTGAATACTCTTCTTACAAAAGGTGACAGGATGAATAGAAAAAAAATCATAGTCACAAAATCCTTGTAGAAATCCTTGGAATTTACATAGAGCATATTAAAGACATAGCGAGTAAAGTGGTTGTACGCTGAATTAAACAGGATATAGCACTTTTTTTCCACAAATCATTCTCCGGCCTGAAAAAATTATAATCTGCAGTAGCAAGTACCGCTCTGACTAAATTAAACCTCCCTCTCTCTTTTTTCATCTATATTACTTTCCTTTTGTGTATGCATCAAACCTTTCTCTTAAGAATATTGTTGTTGAAGTGTAGGAAGTAAAATGAGTTTATTTGATTAAAGAAAATATCGATATGTTACATTAATGCTAAACCTTTCCCATGATAAAGACTCAGCGCAATTATGTTTCAGTGCTTCAGAACCATGGACAGAGACAGAGAGCATTACATTTATCAGCAACATTGTATAAGCAGAATGAAGAAGACGAATAGTGGACGGGGAAATAGTGTTGCCGCACACACTCACAACTTTTCTACAAAATGAAATGCTTACATAAAGAATGCATGGTTTTATACTGTTATGGCAGTGGCATAAAATAAATGGGTTTGAATGGTTTGAATGGTTTGAAATTGTTTGAATGGAAGTCAATGGGCCCTTTTTGGCCACGCAGGTGTCCAAGGGGGGATATTTTGCACTACTTGACTTATCCAAATCTCTATTAACCACCAAAGCCCCATCAATCTAATAATGATTGGAATATATTCACTTTTTAGTTTCTTTTTGGTAGAAATAATGAGTACTACCAATAAACAAACAGGCAATTAAAGGGTTAAAATCCTGAAAAATATTGAATGTTTGGTAGTTTTGAGCAAGACCATTTTTTCCAGTCTTTTTAAAATCATAATAATCATAATACAGTGTAAATGAATGGAGTTAGGACTCAATGGCAAGTGGGTGTCTGAACAGGAGGTCAGGACTGAATTTGGAAAATAAGTAATTTGTGCACTGCTCTAAAAAGATGACAAAAAAAATGAAAACATGTACAGCTGCATGTCATTATTTAGCCACTGGCTGCTAAGGTAATCACAAGGGTTTTGCAGATTATCATTGGATTTTATGAAGAATACCTGGTCTGATTGGAAGAGATGGTATACGTTCCATGTCGGATGACAGCAGCTAAAAATCCAAATTTCTTAGTAGAATAAACTATACAAATCTATCTGTACTTACTACTGTCATTAACGTGGAAAACCTGATTTACTGTAAGCACAAGACTATGGATACTAGCTGGAACGCCTCACACATGGCACAAGACAAAGTGGCACAGGACAGGGGAAGACGAGGACTACTTACATGAGTTAAGGGAGAACAGGTGGAGACAATCAAACGCTGACTATGTCGGGAAAACACACAAAGGCAGAAGGTAAAGGGTCCTTCAAAATAAATAGGATGTGAGTTACAAGACAAGAACATAAGTAAATAAAAAAAATATGCATCATTAAGCAGATTTATCAAGCAATGCCAGAGACACATTTAAGACAATGGAAGGAGAAAATGACTAAAACATATCTGCTTCATTAATCGTTTTATGAATGGCAGAATAGGCCAATTTTATGATCTTTTAATGTAGCTCCTTTCTAGAAATCAATAGTCCTTTTATGATTCATGTCTGGTCCTATCTAAGTGCTGCACAGCCTGCCCAGAAAGTCAATGTGTCTTGCATGGTTGGCTTTGTAGCAATGCTCCTGAATGTGAATATGCTCAAATCAAAGGTTATAAACATGCATCACCACATGGCTCCTTATCTCTCAACAGGGAATAGTTTAAGCCTCAGATAAAACATTGCTCTTATGCATCAGGATCTGAGACCAACGTGATGCAAGTCCACAGTCACGGTCCTTTAAGACTGAATGTCACTCATCTAGGTTTTCTAGTTGTAAAATATGCTAGTTGAAAGAACGTGTTTATTTCTTATTCAGCTGTCGGAGTAATATGCCTCTGGTAATGTTTTCAAGTAATAAAGTCCCATATCGCACTCTCGTACCAATCATATATCAGTGATATTTGGCCAACGTATCGTATGACTTACTTGTTTTTACTTTGAGTGGCAGTGTCAAGGCACAGGTTGTTTCAGTCTTAGAGTTGAAAAGGCATACACTTACACACTATACGGAGGATGGGCAAAATAAGATAAGCTAAGATAATCCTTTATTGTCCCACAGTGGGAAAATTTGCAAAATGCAAAAATGTGGAGACCATGAATCTTAACTGCACACTTCAGGTGAGTAAGTCAACCTACATGGGACTGTTCTTCTGGTCAGTTCCCCTGATTACTGGAGGCTGCGGATCAAGAGATGGAAACACACAAAGAGGGACACTGCCTCATAATGATGTTACTGTAATCACCCTTCAGGTATTTTTGGTTCAGTTGATAAACAGATCTGATTGATATGTTAATTAAAAATAGGATCTTTGACACGCATAGGAAAAATAATAGTGGAAATGCCTTTTTTGCTGCTCAGCGATTCCGATCTAGTGTTTCAGGGATTTTGCCTGTATGAAGCTTAAAGTTTGGATATCCTACATTCTGCTGTTTTATATGTTTACCATACTTCCCCTTTTTCAATCTTTCACTCACAAGCACCCAAATGTATCCGAGTGTAATACTTAATGGTTGGTGTAACCATTTATAGATCCCTCTTCCTATAAATTAGCCTTTGATTTATTTCTAATGAATAGCCCTAGGAAATAACTAATGTCTCCCTTTTTTAGCATGTTGTCACAATATTAAGTCCTAGTCATTGCACATATAAGTCATAAATGCTATCAGCATGTGTTCTGCTGTTATCTTCCATCTTCTTGTTTGACAATGATTTAAAGGTCTGATAATACCAGCTATGAACACCATTGCAGGAAGCAAAAACAATATGGGTAGTTGACTGCAGATTTTTTATTTAATTTCACCAGATGCGTCATTGCATCTGGAATGTTTATAATGAACTGTAATTACTTGTTGAGGTCTGAATGAGAAACTCAGCGGCAGGTAGGGGAGAGCTCAGACTTGCTGCAGGTGACTCTCCTTGGGGAAATTTGCGTGACAAATGACTCAATGTTCATGTTCACTTATCCATACTATAACAGGTAAAGGGGTTCTGCACAACACTGTTTGAATCCTTCTAGCATTACTCTGCTATTTGACTTGTTTACTTATATATTTTCCACATTTAGAAGAGTAATTTGCTGCATTTTACTATTTGCTCCCTCTGGATGTCGTCAATCACTTTATTATTGCATTTAATTTCCGTATCTCTTTTTTATATGCTAGGGCCAAAGGTCATGCAGCGTTCCCAGGTTGGCCAGCTCCTTTCGAGTCCTTAAGGACTTTGTTTGTGTACTTTCAGATATGTTTATGACCGGAGAAAAGAGGAAGGCTTGACTCAAAAGCACGTCTCTAAGCTCAATGTTAAAGAAAGAAGACAAAGACCATTTCTACATGAAGTAAGTGGGAACAGGTGGAGACAATCAAGGGGCGGGGCAAACGCTGACAATGGCAGTTAAAATCAAACAGTATATTTATTTATTTGTGTCCGTGGGCATTTTAACCCTCGTACTGTGTTTCTCCCCCCTTACTATAGTGTTCCCAGTCAAATTTGACCTGTCAGTTTTAACAGCTCTTACATTGTCGCATTCTTTGATTCCTCTGGGTCGAAGACGGATTGCTCAAGATTAGTTTCACAGTTAAAAAAAAGTTTATTCGAAAAAACTTAAGAAATAGCTTGATCAAGGTTTCTCCAGTCCCGCAGAAAAAACAATGAAATGATGCACCTCGGAGTGAAGAACAAAGAACCACGTATGTTGCGTCGCAGAGCATTAAATAATGGTGTAAACATTAACATAAAATTCCTATTAGTTTAAACTATAGGTGGGTGGTGGTCATTGACATGTTACCTCCCTCTTCGCACCTGATTGGTCCGTCTCGAGTGTGCTGTTTGGGTCTTGGTGTCCTTTGTGTTAGACTGGTCAACAAGTATGAGTTATGTAATGACAGAAAGTAGTGTAATAATAAGTAATGAGTAATGTTATAAACAAGTAACTATATACTTTCATACATTTTTACTTACATACATGAATTCATTCCTACACATCTTCATGCATTTCTTTTGTTCTTGTGTGGTGGGAGACATTTCCATTTCCTGGCTCTACTCCGCAGGGGTTGGAGGTAGAGCAATTACCTGTGTATGGTTCTAATTCTAACATGGCAGTGTGAATTTACATGTCCATTCCTCAAGACGTCTGGTCTGAGTTGTGGAATAAACATGAGTATCTGTGTGGTTACATTGTTGTCTCAGTTTAAAACCTAACTTATACTGCTACATAAACATCTCTTTTGAGCTCGTAAATAATAAGCTAAACATTCCTGAGTATACAACTGACCAACAGAACAACAAAAATATATGTAATCAAATATCTGGTCTGGTTATTTAAAATATTATTAAATTGTGCATGTGTTTGCTTTCTGCATCGGTTGAGGGCTTTTCCATGGGGAGAGGGTATATATCTCAAAAAAATACCTAACAACATTAACAAAAAGAACAGTTGTCATCACCAAATTTAATGTAACACCTTTTAAGCTGTACACAATGTCTCATACTAATAGTTTACATCAGAGGCCATTTGCTTAGTTATGATACATAAATATGTGTAGTACTTGAATGGTACTGGTAATATTAATAATATTAGGTAATAGTTATATTTTTAAGGTTCGACCCCTTTGTCTCAAGAGGAGTCAGTGAAATTTAACCCTGGGCCAGGGCTGTGTAGGGGACATGGACAAATTAAAACTTGTCGTAGGAGTAAACAGAATATATCATTAGAAAGATCTCAATCTGGAGAGAAACATAATTTCAATCTGAAAACTATAAGTAGGTTCTGCTCTGAACTTTTGACCTTTGAACTTTGGCCTCAGAGCATTTTTGAATGTAAGATTTGTCATCTTACTCTAGAAGGAACTACATACATGGGAACACTTGTTATATTGAGAACTATACCTAAGCTGTGTGAATATGCCATACTGGGTAGAATCACCAAACAGGGGCACTGTTAAAAAGGGAACATTGATTTTGAGTAATTTAATAATTAGATATTAAAATTCTGATCATATAGGTGTGTTTCCCACCACCTAAAACCCCATACTGTGTTCTCAACTCAGTATTTGCGTTTTTTAATCCAAAGAACATCCATTATATCATTAAATAAAAACTATAATTCCCTACAAACGACTCCACATTTGTAGTTTTGTCAGTTTCCAGAGTTGTTATATTTTAGTCCGTGTATATTGTGAAAGAATCACGGTAGAGAGGTAATATTTGATGCAGCAAAAACATTTACTACAATGCATGATTACCGGCAAATGAAGTACACATTGTTTTATGTAGGACACATTTAATTTAATCATAAAAAGCGGGTCGCTGCTAGTGGTCGCTGCTAGCAGGGGAATTCTGGGTAGAAACGAACAAAAATCCTTCTAGAAATAATAAAACTAACTAAGGTAGGTTGGTGTTGCGTAAGTAATAATGACAAACGCTTGTTTTAGAGTTCAGGAATATTGCAGATATCGCTGTAAAATTCATTGATAGCAGGATAAAACGTATTTCCGGGTCTAGACTTATCCGAAGCATAGCTGGGGATTCAGTGAAGGGTATTGTGTGCTCATGCCTTGCTGCAGCTCTTTGCAGATATGAATGGACTCGGGAGAGAGCCCTGAGTACATTGGACCCGATAGAACGCTTCGTGGAACTCACTGAAGAAGAGAGAAGTGTGCGTTGATATACTGATAGATTTTAAGCTCCTTGTATACAAAATAAAGGGAAAAACAGTGCAGTATGTGTGCATGCAGGTGGGTGCGTGGAGGTAATTTAAAAAGAGAGAATCAGACACCCCCAAATGAAGGTGATCAATCAAGTGAAGCTGATTGCTATCGGAGAAACATACGTTTTTTAATGTCAGTGTCATGCACAGTAGCCCTCCCCCTAACCCTTGGCTTACGTCGTCAGCATGGCAACACGCAGTCTTGTTTACTGTGCATTAATATACCGTCAGATATATCACCTTTCTCAGTCCATTTCAAAATTCTCATAAGTAACATGGACCGGATTTAAACATAAACATACCAAAAGCAACATAATGACTCGGTATAAGGTGCTGAGAAGCTTAAATACATCACCAACCAACATTAAGTCAGATAAATTGCAAATTAATATAGTCTGAAATAATAATAAGGACAATGTAGAAAACAATGGCTAAAACGGCAGAAGCTGGAATAACGTATGTTTTGCGAACGATAAACCCTCCCCCATTGAAATACTTTTGTTTTCAATACGTAATCGGGGCCGCAGATAAGGCCTTTGCTAAAGGAGCTCCTTCTCTACACCACTCCATATGTTGCATGAGATTGGTTCCCTTCTACTTATCACACAGGACATTTGCATCTTCCCCACTATTTCTCCCCCTTTACTATCTTTTTTTTGCACTCCTTTTCAAACTCGCCCTATCATTCACCTCCTCCTTGAACTATCAGAATGACATACTTATTTTCTCCCTCTGTCCAAACACTTGTCATTCTGCTCTCATCTTGCTATCTGGAACAAATTCAGCTTTTATCTAGCATTACAAGTTGGACAAGTAAATGAATGTCCTCTTTATTCACCGCCTGTACAGTCAATTATATCTGTTGTGTATTAACACATTCAAAAGACACAAGAGTGAAATTGTTGAGCCAGAAGCCATGTTCAGTCCCCCATCTGTGTATTATAGGGAGTCATCTTTGCCTAAGTGAATGCTCAGCATGCCTCGGCTATGCTTGAGAGAGTGCACTGACAGATGCATGGGACGGAAAATGAATGCACAAATTGAACGAAAAACAAACAGTTTAGACATAGCTTTTTCCTGCCTACCTGATGTCTGTCTGTAAATGTGTGTGTGTCAGCACCAGTATGAGTGTCATGTTAACAGTTAAATAAAACGAAAAGAAAAGTAAAGTAAAGTAACACCTGCTTCCATGCCACCATCACAGGCGAACAAATGAGAATGGAGTTTCAGTTTTTTTAGAGTTGTATCATCTTCCGCGCACAGCGTTTGCTCATACTGTTTGCTAATGAAAATGAAAATGATGGATCTTGAAAGAGGGGCATCAATTAGATGCGTTTATTGATGATCATAAATTTAAAGTTGATGGCTGATGTACCTCTATCATCTCTGGCCAAATGAAACCATCTTGCAAATGAAAGGCAGCGGCAGGCTTCTGTTTTGTCAGCTCATTTCTAATATTTACAGACAGAAGAGTAATTCATTTCTGGTTGACACCATCAGTAACACGGGCTCCCCTAAATCCCCTGCCGCTCCAATTTCTTTAGTTAACGGGTGCAATCACTTTCAATCTTTTTTTTGTTAAAGACAAAGGACATAGGAACAAACATCATTCCGTCCTTCCCACCTATTTACCATGGTTGGGAGAGATGGACTAGCGACGGAGGAGACACGCATCGGTCCAGAGGTTTGAGGTTCGAGTCCAAGTTGAGGTGGACTCCCCCTGGAAAGATGGACTAAACCCCCCCACTAACAAAATATACTCTACCTCTAATGCCCACAAGCAAGCCCCCCATGTGCATGTTAGTGTGGAAAAGAAATTCTAATTCTAAATTCACAGCCAATAATCTGTAATTATTTATAAAAGTTATATTTATTCCTACAGCCATTCTCAGTGAGCTATGTATGTATGTGTATGGACAAACGTTCACAGTTTGTACATTAGGATGGATGAAGGCAATGGCTAGGCGCCAACTATACTGGGGCTTTAGCCCCAAAATTCTTAGCCGTTGATGCTAGTGATCATCATCACTAGTGAACCTCAGTCCTTGTATTTGTTTTCCCTCTCATATTCCTCTAGGACGTGTCCCTTACAGTCTTGCCCTCACTTGCTCCTTCCTGCACCGCTTGGCGTGAAATATGATCCGGTTTGCAGAGAAAGGCCCAAACAGGGCCATTTATCAGCGTTAGAGACATACAGGAGTGAGCCAGAGAGAACACAGCCTAAACAGCCTCCTGAATGAACCTGACTCCTGCAGACAATCCGCGGTAGCACTGTATCATGTATGTTTTTTATACTGCATCTCAAAATGTCCCATCCATAGGAGAAATACACAGGGCTATACATTTACAACACAGTAAGGAACTCAACATCCCTGCTCCCATCTCCCTCATACGTGTATACCAACCTCTTTTGCCTGCCTGTATCTTTTACCATTGACTTATTTGCTTTCACTTCATCTCCCCTTCTTTTTTTCTTTGTTATCATCAGAACATCTTCTTCTACCTTTAACCATCATTTAGTTCTCCATCTGCTTCATCTGCTGTCTTTCCTGCAGGACCAGATCTCTCTTTTTAGTCTGCGTTAGCATAGGCTACTATATAGAATTCGGATTCGCTTTGCCAAGTCTGTGTTCCAAATTTCACGGCAATCCATCTGATCATTTTTGACACAGTTCATTGACAACCACAAACGAACCACGATAGAGGAAATCTTAAGAAATCACTAAATGTTACATCAACCACTGTAAAATCATCTGTTCACAATGTCATGGCGATTTAAAATAAACACCTTGATTATTTCGAACTAAAATTAATAATAGTTCACAATAAACAGCTTTAATCGTTTAGAATCCTGTTTGTAGTTTACAGTGTATTTATACTGTATGCTTTATATTAATAAATGTGAGTCTTAAAAATGTGTCTTAATAATTCATAGTAAATAGAATTCAACTAAAATAGCCCTGACTATAAACTAAAATTAATTAAAATATATTTAATTGACAAACCAAATGCTTGTTTTTTTCACATCTCAACTAAACAATGGTACGAAGGAAGGACAAATCTCTATACAGATTTGTATCATTTTAATTTCACTCAGAATCTTACACTGATGTCACATCCAGTGTGCACTTAGCTGTTACGGTGGCATGAAACAGCTGCACCTTGTCCGTCTCAGGTGGTGCTATCAATATATCCCTGACATGTACCAAAGGACACATCATAATAAAAGCATGGCTATGGTGTTACCACAGCAACTAACACAGATGACAGAGACAGCACCTTGATGCACAATTCAGCTTGATTGCTTGCAAATTACAATCCTGACAGTAATTCCTGAAGGTCAGATTTGACAAACAAATTGGATTTGCCAGGAGCAAATGGACATTGTAATTGGTCTAATATCCATGCAACTATCTATAAAGAAAAGGGAGTCAAGTCACCAATTGTAAATGGTTTACTCTTTTCCTGCTATTAATATTGTACCAGTTAGGCCATGTATCCAAATCATAACAAGAACATTTCTAAGTCTTGACACAACAACATCCAAGTCTAGATAATTCCAGAGGAACAGTTTAAAAGATGAAGAAAGAAAAGGTGTTTAGGCTATATACCCATTAAGTGGTAACTCACATTAAGTAAACATGCAACTTGCAACTTATATGCAAGACTTTAGGTGGCATTAGGTGGCATAATGTATAGATTATGCTGCTTATTGCCACCCATTTAACTTAGTACTATCTGTCTGACTGCGTTTAGACTCATGGTTGTTGACATTGCGATGAGTGCCGACAACATTATGCTGAAAAAGTGTTTGGATGTATATTTTTTGCCACAGCACAGTGTGAAATTGTCCACGTTGGAATTCTGAAAGGTTAAACGCCTTTTTCATGGAATCTGCACTGTTGTAGAAAGAAACCGTCCACTGAATCTCAATGATGTGTAATTACAGCTGCTGTGGCAACATACCACAATCTGCAGAGCATATCGAGGAGCCCGGCCAGGCTGTTACTGCACTGGGATTCCTTCCCCCAGGTGATTTGCCATGATGTGGAAATAGTGCTGTTATTGATTCCATTGGAAACTGACTCTTTATTAAAAAACCCACACATCAGCAGTCTGCTATGAAAATCCTCAAGGTGTCCATACAAATGGATTGAAAATTTAAGCAGAGCTGTCTGTCTGGAATGACTGCATTTACTCTCAGCGTAACATGCATTGTAAATGGACAATATTCATCAAGGTCATTAAATACCTGCAGAAGCAAAACTTATATGCTTTAATTCCCTCTATGCCTTGTCTTTATGACAATGTTAAAGCACATACATGACTAATATATATATACAGTATATATATTTAATCATGCAAAATAAAAATATTGAACCGCTCCTACACTGATTACTTGGTGTGTCAAAGCTGCCTGTACATGAAAGAATGTCCTATACTTAGATATTCTGTATAGGATGACTCATTAATGTCCGCCACCAGTCTGCGCAGAAAAGACGCCAGAGGCTGTCATTTGACCAAGCCTGTGGGTGATCCACTGTTCACTCGCAAAATCACAGGGGTTGCAATTCAAAATATTTACCTAGACACATCTAACGCATCTGTTTCCATGGGTGCAAGTAAAGCTAAATCACTAGCTCATTACTAGTAACATATTTGCATGCCATTCTGAGGGCTAAGAACACTCTCTCAAAGCAAAAATGATGGTAATAATTGTTTAAAATGTTCACTCAAGTAATTGTTTAATAAGTTCCATTGGTTTAATTTCTTCTCAGTTGCCATTTTTTTATTTCTTTGTTTTATTGTTTTGTTCTTTGGCTATGTAGGGTTCCTTCGAATATACGTTTTTAAATAATATATCCTGCAATTTACAATGATGGGATTTTTCTTTTTATTTCATTAATTTATTAGCAACTCAAATTAAATTGCTGAAAAGGCAATATGTAGAAAAATAGACACATGTGCATGTATTCCATCTATACCTCTTTGGGGTGGCCTACTAGTGGCGTAGGAGACGCTCATTAAACCCGAAGGTCACAGGTTCGAGGCCCCCACCATGTGCTACTGAATTGATGCATGACGATTTCCCCCAATGTGTGTTGCACGTATGTGCATAATTATGTGGGACAAATAAAGGTTCTCTCTCTGTATAAACATAAGAAGATGCTGCTTTCTCGCCAGTGGGCAATCTAGACCAAAGGGTGTGTCTCAGCAACAGATCTTCTATCTTCAATCTTCAGCTCTACCTATTTGCCCATTTTCAAATGAGTCTTGAATGGGCTGGAGACCCAGGAGCACCCAGTGAAGTGGCTGTGACATGATCAGGCCATAAAAGCGCTAGCTTGCCCTAAACAATAGTCTCATCCTCTCTCTCTGCCAAACTCCATAGCCTGCTTTTCGTTCAATGCCCCGAAGTAAAGTTTTACGCTGATAACTGATTTTAAAATGTTTGTCATCAACAGTTTGAATTAGACAAGCTCAAAAAGTAGGACAAAGGAGAGCAAAGACACAGAAAGACTTTAATGAAATGGAAATACAGAGAAACTTGAAAGGAGTGAAAAAGGTCAGAAGGAGAAGCAGAGGGAATGAGAACAAAAAGGAATGAGAGAAAAAAAGAGCAAAAAAGAAAAGGAGATTCAACGGGATCTGCGCTGGCCCAGCAGCAGCTGTCACCAGACTGGTGACACTACCCACAGCACCCCAACTGAGCCCAACGAGGAATAATGAGCTTTAGAAATCCACAAAGGTCACTCACTGCAAAGATTTCCCTCCCCAGTCCAGCCCAATCATAAATGCCACCAATAGGGCTCAAAAGGAAAATTCTACAGTTAGGAGAAGGGGGTGAAAAGAAAAGGAAAGATGGAAAGAAGCAGAGCCGAGCACTCTAGAAGATCGTCACCTTTATCTGACAACCTGAAGAGCAGAGGAGCAATGGGGGTAGATGAAAGAAAGAAAGAGGAAGAGAGAAGAGTGTGAGGGTAGGAAAACATTAAGGAAAATAGTGTACTGTGTACTAAAAAGAAGGCAGAAATTGGTTGTTGTGAGACAGAAAAAGAGATGTTAGGATTTCAATAGAGGGAGAGCAGAGCAAGACTGAAATATGCCATTAAGCATTAGCCTGCGACAGAGAGCTATCCTACTGAGAATGCACAGAGCTTCTTAAACCCTTGCAAAGTGCTCTGTCCTTCAACTCCTTAACGAATGCATACTCAGTTGGGAAAAGAGAGAAATGGAGAAAAGAACATATACATTATCTGTAACCTGCAATATATCATTCAAGAACATATGGCACTTAATTGTCTCACTTGAACTTTACGACAGTTGAACTACTCCACACTATAATAATGTACTTCATTTAATCCCCCAATATGTAATTAATGTACAGAGCTGCCTGCCCAACTGTGAGTGTCCATATGACCTGCGTTCCGATTGCAGATGATATAGCAGAGTTCACATTATACTACAAAATACCTGGGCTGAACGTTTAATGGGAAACTGCACTGCAAGAGTCAACCTCTCACTCAGCTGAACTTCATGGCCAAACATTTAGCAACTCAGTTATTTCTGAAAAGTATTCATATGAGCTGTATTTATTGTTTAAATTATATTTTTTGTTGAGAACTCTGACAGTGTGCCATGATAGTGAGCATGGCATCTTTTCTGTCAAATGTAATTTGTAAACTGCTAACTGCACTCCACAGTGAGATGTGAGATTATTCCAAAATGCATAAGATAAATCAAATAAATCTTAGGTATTTTACGGAGAAAGTCACACTGCTTTCAATATGTTGAGTTAGGATGAGTCCAAAGTCCAGACAATCTTTACTCAATCTATTACTGTATATGCTGTACATGAAGTCAAAAACTGCCCATAAACAAACGGAACAATTTCAAACTCTTCTGTGTAAAACTTTTTAGAATAAAAAGAGTTACAGCATGACTGGATGGAGAATAAATGTTTCACATGTCTGAAGTCAAGTATAACAACAAAATTATGATTAGAAGATTTGGCTAACTTGACTCATTTGCCTTTGTGCCTCTGCCTCTTTCGGAGAGCAGTGTATGTGGTTATCAGCTGACTCATAGTGCAAGTATTGAAGGAGAGTAGGAGGAAGTAAAATATGTCCATCCCATCCATCCATCCAAGAATTCCATCATATTTGGTTTGCTGCCAATAAAGAAAATACATAGGGACAATGTCATTAAATTCTTAAATTAAAACTTCGGACATGCTGATCTTATTCTGTTAACATGTTTATATGTTTGTCCTAGAAGAGGGATGCCTCCTCTCTTTCTGAGGTGCCCCTCTTGCAGTTTGCCAAGTAGCAGCTTGAGACTTCATTAAATCATGAATAAAATTTCCTTTTTTTAAAGACAGAGATAATATTAAACTTATTTTCACAGGAGGCAAGTGAACTGAAAGGTGCAAGAAGAGCAACAGGTCTACCATTAGCACATAGCACAATACCAGGGGGCACCTTCAAAGTGTCCAACCCCCTGAATCTTTTTTTTTTCTAACAAGTAAAACAAATGCTCAATAATATGCTACAATACCACCTGAATGATCTGTCTTAGCATGCTGGTTTAAAGACTCAATCACATACAGCCTACACTATTGATATGTGGTTACTTAAACAATCCAGCCTACATTTCAACTAAAATGAGTGACAGTTGCGTTATTCCTATGTACATAAAAATGGAATAAGGGATGTGTTTGGTGTAAAACTTGGATTGGTGTAAGGCACACACACACAAAAGACATGGTTAACCCACGATTTAAACTGTGAATTTTAAAAAGGTGGCAGTAAAGCTAAGTAGTTGGGAGAGTGATGAAAATATAGGATGAAATTATCAAGCGGTAGTATAATAATGAATTTTAGAAGGCCAAGTGTAAGAGTGCACTACACACTGAGTTCCATTTGAGTTCAAGATAACCTTCCAGTTGAACACTGCAGCATCCCTAATGACTCAGGCCAGAGAAGTGCTTAGTTCATCACAAGCTTTTACACAACACACTTATCCACAGTTAAAAACACCCCCGACACCCACAAACCACATGAGTCGACACGGCACATACATACGCCTTTCAGATCAGGTAACATTTGAGTAGGCCCGAGAAATGTCAGTAAATTAAATGAACAATTTCACAGCAAAAACTTAAGGTATTGCCTTTTTTTTTCTTCTTGACTTGTACATCCTATGGTACTACCTGTTTACCCCAGAATTCTCTAAATATGTGAAAAAAGACTAAACTTACAAGACAGTCAGTCTCTGAGTCTATTCCCCTTAGTTGCACCCTTTGTTCCAAGTAAAACTTTCCAACAAATATTGAAACACATCAACGATATTATTTGACAAATCTAACTGAATTTTATTGGTCGGAACATGAATCGTTACAATTATATTTATTTATATTTCAAACACTTCACACACTTCATGTGTTTGTCTGAAATGGTGCAGGGAACCAGTTGGAGATAAGGTCACACATAAAAAACAGATCAGAAATGCATACGTTTTCCATAAATTCCTAATCCCCTGCAGAAAATCACATGCAAGTTTCAGGAATGTGTTATTACCAGCAGAGGTGATGTGAACGTTCCCTTCAGCGTGTGTCGAGAGCATGTAGTGACATTCATTAGTCACTGACAAAGAGTTAAGTACACAGTCAATAAAGCAGTCCTTTACATAAATCCATACACCTTTACCTTACCTGTTGCATAAACAGAGGTGTCACAACGGGGCAGGCAAGCTGGGCCATTGCCTAGGGCCCCGAGCTAGAAGGGGGCCCCCAAAGACCGCTGTTTACATTGGTCCACAGCAACGACAACCTGAAAGCCCCTTAAATTACTTGCCATGAGCGGGCACTGCAATGACACCTTCAGGAACCCCCTTAAAAGTGGCCCCATGGCACTTGCACGCTGTCAAAACCTTTGTTTTTTGCAAAGAGTGTCTTGAAACGTTCCTGTGCATATATATATAAATATACTATGTGCACTTGTAACTATAGTTATGTATTAAACTAGAACATAAACATAGTTAGATTTATTTAAGGATTAAAAGATTTTGTGCAATCACATGTACAGAATAATAATTCTCTACACATGCATTTGAAAAATAAGGGTCCCATAATTGTATTTAAGTAAGTACAGAGATTTATTATTATTACAAATGAATTCGAACATGTGGAATACCATAAATACATTTTACACTGCTAAAAGACATCTGCATGCATTATCATACTGGAGCTATTCACTACACCTAGAGCACCTAAATACACTGTGTTTAAAACACATAAACACTCTGCATGCATATGCACACACAAAGAAAAACTGCTCATAATGTGCCCAGACCAAACCCTCTAAGGCCTAAAATGTGTCACAAAATTGCCACATTTGAAAAAAGCAAGACGGTTATTGAAAGGATAAGAGGAAAATTAAAGGGTAGAAACCAGACCACTTAGACTCGGGGGTGATCACGGTGACTCCACTGAGATAAGCATCTGAGAGGTCAATAAAGAAAACCATTAGCTGACAAATAGCCACCACTGTAAGGTCATTATAACATTGGTCATCACAACATCCTAGACTCTCAGTAATAATTCCATACTACTTGCATTGAAATGATCATTAAGTTGCACTACTCGGATGTAAAGAAGATATTTTGGTCAGTTCGGTGCTTCCATTTATGGATATAAACTTGAATCCTTTATACTTATTAGGCTCAGGCTGTGTCAACCGCCCTTAAGGGGAAGGTGGGCCGCTTTGGGAAAAAGGGAAATTATTTTACTGTTTTTATTGTCTCCTCTCGCTTTCTGTATCCTTTCATCCCTGGCTTATGTCATTATAGCTGGCATCGGGCGAGACACAGAGACAAACACTGTCGGGGCAAAGGCACAGTGAGATTTCATTCAGGGCAGCTCCATGGCCTTGTTTACACACACACTCAACTCCTTCAATGATAGCTTTGACGTGGGATTAATGCAGTCATTGGTTCCTATTGTTCTGAATCCCACTTCGCTTTCTCTCCATCCATGTGTCCTGTCCCTTTGTCTTTAGCCTGTAGCCTTTCACTATCCAGACCGCCTCTCCCTCCTTACAGGGACTTGTAAATTAGCAGAGCGCCCGATGGATAAAGCGCTAACTCCATTCGGCACGGCAACATGTTTAGCTTCAAGGTACAGCCTGGTCTATGACCATGTGCCATATGCCTGTTTTTGTTGGCACACATATGAACATCTGCATGTGCATCCATTTGTACTGTGTGTCTGTGGGCAAGGATCCACTAAGGTCAAATTTGCAAATATTGAACAATAACACCCACATTGCACATTTCCATAAGTCCTAGATAGAAGAGAGATTACATGTAATACCTGCATGTGTTTGCAAGCATGTATGTGTATAAATAATACATATGTGTACAAAGGAACACTAATAGTTCCACTTCCAAACCAGCTCAAGCACAAAACATAATTTTCCTATTATGGGAGGTGCAAATAAATGCAAACTAATTGCAGTGTAAAATCTCAGTCAAATTTAAATGTAAAACTTGAAGCCAGGGTACACGAAGCATTCTAATGAAGCCACTGAAGGGGATTAATATGCTTGGTAAATGCTGGATCTCTTAATTCTCTCCAAAGCCCTTTTTAATCAACAGTCCACTGACTACTAAACCTAAGGGTGTTATGAGTAAAGAGTTGGTTTCAGAAAATGTGGGTTGTGTCCGAAATCACTCCCCCATTCCCTCCTCCCTACTCACTTTATAATGATTTATATGTAGAGGATGGCATTGACTTTCCATGGCATTGACTTTCTCTGGTGTTTGATTGGTCATTCAGGGTTAACTATACTTCCTGACTCCAAACAGTTTACTCGTACCCTCAACCAGTAACCATCTGTTGAACCATCATCGGAATCTAATGTCTCAAGATCCTTAATTAGACCTCCTTCGTTCCTCACTGTCTTCTGCAGGTGTCCTTGCCTCCTTGGTTGCGTGGCCAGAAGGAGTAGATTTCTAGAGAGTCCTGGGTCCTGGGTTTGCCTCTGTTCCAATCTCTGAATGGACATACACAGGATTATCCAAAACCTGTTCCCTGGCCACATATACTCGGTTTTCCCAGTAGGCTTGCAATTTACCAGGCCCATCCCGCTCTCCAAGATTTCTAACCAACACTCTATCCCCTGGCAGTAGGACCACCCCTCTTGCCTTCCGATCATAATGGACTTGCCTTTTCAGCTTGATGACTGTCTGTTGTTATTGGCAATAAGGTATGCTTCTTTCGTCCTTTTCTGCCACTTCTCAGTATATACATGATGTTTTACTGGTTCTGACTCTTTGGACAACCGAAACAGAACATCCACAGGAAGGCGAGGGTGACGACCACAGAGCAGGTAGTGAGAACCCTGTGGCTTCATGCCGAGTACAGTTATAAGCATGTACAACCTTCCATAGATGCTATTTCCATGTCTTTTTCCTTGTCTGTTAGTGTGCGCAACACCTGTAATAACCTGCGGTTGAATCACTCATCCAGATTACCTTGGGGGTGGTAAGGGGATGTTCGAGAGTGACCTACCCCAGAGAGTTGTCTGGCCAGTGAGCTCGTTTTCAAAATCCTTGGTTGTGATGGAGTTGGTTTGGGAACCAAAACCGGGGCACATAGTCATTGTAGATTCACTCCGCAGCTGTACGTCCAGATTTATTTTTAGTTGCATAGGCCTGCGCAAAGCTTGTAAAATGGTCAACCACCACCAAGATATATCTATAACCCCCTTTGCTCTTTTCAAGGTGTAAATAGTCAATACAGACCAATTCAAGGGGCCATGACAATGTGTCCCATGTCATTGTGAAGATGTTTCAAAACGAAGGAGTGGTATTTGTGTGGTAGGACTAACTGTTTCCTATCCAATGTCTGTCAATAAAGAATGTTGTTCTCTAGGTGCAGCCGGTTCCACTCGAGGCAGTTCCACACACTGACTTACGGATGAAATCGGCATCTAGGGAGGAGGCAGAGAGAACGGCATTTCTCCCCATAAAATAAGGAAAAATTACGTAAACATGTTATACATTATAATAACATCAGAAATGTGGTAACCCTATTTTAGTCATCGTTATCACAAAGATAAGATGCATTGTGGGACACCAGCCAGGGTCTTCCCTGCTATCCAGTCTAAAAAAAATGTTTTGGACAATACATCAAAATGAATCAGTGGAGGATGCAAGCGCAGGAGGGAAGCTGCAAATTCAGGGCGTCTGACAACAGCTTAACAACAGCTCAGACACAATAAATATCTACAATCCCTGGTTTGTTACAGGGCCTCTGTCCAGCTCTCTGCTCCCTAAATCTTTGGAAAGACTTTCCTTTAATGGCACCCCTGTGCATGAGTGTCATATTTCAATTTTTTCAGGTCTCATGGAACTTTGAAATAGTTTTGATCTCTAAATCGATCTGTTTATTCCATTCAGTTTTTCCAATGTGGGAATGGCATTTAACTTCAGCCTTGGAAACTGACACATCATCCTGGAAGGAAGATACAGTGTGGACTAACACTTTATAGCGCCGAAAAATGAGATGAGTTATACCAGGCAGCCTGGAGGTCTTTGCATTATTTTCCACTGACAATGCACTTCCAGCCTTTGGATGAGCACACAACCTCCTGGTATACCCTGGTAAATATGTGGAATTGTGTTGCAGTGTTAAACTTTGAAGTTAAGTATATTAAAAAAGTCAAAGAATCAAAACATTACGATTCAAAAACTAATACAAATTATGTCCACAGCCCAATTAATTCTAGGATTTGCTGTTAGATGTTTAAGCTTTATGACTCTCACTAAATACACTCATCTGTAGACAAGTTATGTTTGACTTGGAACAAGTCTACACAGGTAGACCTGATGGAGAAACCCTTGAGAAAAATCAAGGAATGGGAGTGACTCGGGGACAAAAATACAGCGGGTCCACCAGATAAAATAAATGTAGTAACAAAGTAAAAGGTATTGATACAGTGTTAGAGTTTTAAACAAGAACTGGACTCCAATACAGACTCAGACAACGGTTGCTGGGATGGCAATTTGACAGGTTTATTGAAAAGTGTCTTCAGATGAGGGGGGAAGCAGGCAGACAGGCAGGCCAGCAGACTGAAGCACTGGAAGAAATAGTGATGAGGAGGCCCCGGAGAGCAGGAAATCCAGAATGAGACACGGAAGAGGGAACCAGGGACGCTGGGGAGCCACAGACAGGAGCACAGGAATGCACTGGATCGCAGGAGACAAGAATTAATAATAACATGGGACACAAACTAGAACGTTTTGGTAGCGTTTCCCTGACGTCGATACCGCTGGTGGTGAACGGACAAATTGGCGCTGAGTGAGGCGCGGGACTGGGGTTTTTAACTGTTGAGGTTGATTAGTGGAATGAGCTCCAGGGAGAGTGGCTCCAACCAGAGCAGGGGAAAAAACATGAAGGGGAGAAAACAAACAAAATAACAGGCAGACCATGACACGTATAACTTATATTTTCAGGTATATCACAACAGAAATATGCTAATCAAAAAAGTCCCACATCTAAATAAATTTTAGGTATAAAATCAAATCCATGTAGACATTTTTTGATTTTGTGTCTGAGGGTGAAGATGACAAATAGAGTGACTTTGATTTGACTGCCAACAGTGTTTTAATTTCTTCACCTCAAGACATTCATTATTATGGCAAACAGCATAATTCCAATAGATAATAGCTTTATTATGTTTGACCTCTGTAATTATGTGTACTGTTAGTGCTGTATACTATATGTGAAAAGTTAATGCAATGCATAAGACTCTCTTAACCCTTGTATTATGTTGAAAAAAAAATGACATTGATGATGTTACGGGTCAAATTGACCTGCACTGTGTAAATACACTCAAAACAGTTAAATAACCAGGTAAAAACTTTTATTTAAACCATATGAACATCTTATTAGTTTAACTCAGAGAGAGAGAGATTTCAGAGAGATGACATAACAACAATGACGAGGACAAGCATGAGAAAAAGTCCTTGCCCTCCTAATTCACACACACACACCTGGTTCAAAACTGGTATTCAGACCCATCCACTATGTATACAATTGCAATCAAAATAAAGAACGTGTTTATTTTGGGTCTGAACAGCTTCCTACCCACTTAAAATGGTCTGGGTCAAAATGACCCGCAACAGCTTATTTGTATACAAACTGTATGCACGACATTCCACAACACATCAGGGTTAGGGTCAGATTTTGCACACCCATTCATGACCCTAAATGAGGAAAAGTCATAAAATTTCAGGCAGAAAATCACGAGTTAACCAGTACTTAAAAACTGAAATGTGTCAAATTGACCCGCAACATGATATAAGGGTTATAAGTCAATTATCACACGCTACCCCTGGTGCCAATAAGTTTGATTTTTATTTATTTTTTTGTATTTAATTAAAAGTTTCCTGCAGTGCTTTAATATTGTGCTTAAATAAATAGGGGGGGGGGCAAATAAATGTAAACGATGATCAAAATCATGACAACAAAGGTTGGAATATCCGATTCTTTCTACCTATATTTTTTTGAATGACATGACATAATTATGTACAAACAAACAAAACATCCACATAAATACTCCTGAAGGCTGCATTGCTAGTACGCAATAGAGTGTAAAGGAAAGTTGCAAGAACGTGCTGCAAATGACCATTGACGTGTTTTTAATTGCTACTTGTACTTTGCAGTGGGTGAGATGATCAAAATGTGTTGTAAAACTAACAGCAACAATCTTTCTGCATAGTCTTCGCTATGTTCACCGGCAACATTGTAGCTCTATGTATATCAATAATACACAGCATAAACAGGATTGTTATACATGAATGTAAGAGGACTTTCATAGGGTGTGATGGCAGAAAATGTAAATGATGATGTGGTGGTTGTGCAGCGCTCATTAGTCTGTCAGATAACGCGTACCCTGTGGGGACATGGCAGCCGCCTCCTGCATTGCTAAGTGAAGCGCTGACAGCTGGGACATCAAATCACTGTTTGAAAGCGTAACTCATTGCTACGACATTGTGTCATCATAAAAAGTGGGCCATACCTGCTAGTCTCTGTGCAACAAGCTTCACATTATGACAGCCAGCTGCACCAATCTACCGCATGAAAGAGGTAGGTGGCAGGTGGGGCTAAAGGATCTGTGGTATTGAGACAAGAATGAGAGGTAAGATGCACAGGGAATACGACTACAGACTCTGGGAGGCCAGAGTGGAGTTATTACATGGAACTGGGAAAGTTAGACGTGCGTGGAAAGGAAAAACAAAGAACGGAATTCATTTATGGACGGATACATAAGAAGTCAAAGCAAAGAAAATGGATGCAACAGACACAGTGTGAACACATTTTTGGACATATTCACATTTACATCAGCGCTGTCTTACACTTTCACCGATCACACACAACCAGCCAGATGACTGGGATTACATTTTGTTTCTACCAATGCCCTAAACAGGGACGCATTCACTTATAACTTGGCAGTAGAGACATCCACCTTTCTGCATAATGGGTAACGAGAAAGGGATTTAAAAAAAAACACACACACTCACACATTCCTAGGTGATACAAATGTGACATTGTCTCAGACAGAGTTGACACAATGAAGCTTAATCTCTGTCGTTATGTCCTAATGCTTGTTTTTGACATGACATTCAAAGAGAACCAGTTTCTTTTGGAGTCTGAGTGGGGTCTATTTTCTCTCCATGCGTCACAGGAAAGCATGTGGTTGATTGCCTGAATGGTTACGAAACACCAGGAGGTCCTAGACAATAGTCACAGGACTCTCGGTCTTAGTTATAGTTACAGCAAGTTATATGCTTAGCTCATCCAGGTGACGGATATACAGTATATCGGCCACAGTTTTTAAGTCAACTATAGAACTTCTTTTGTTGACTGAACTTTTTGTATGACTTTGGAAGTCAAATATGCCGTGAGTGAAGCTAAAAAAAAAAATTCTCTGCAGATGAACTCACGGTTGGATTTAAATGACAGACTTAAAAAATGCACTGCAGGTTTCTACTGTGCCAAAACATTTTGTCACGTTGGATGGATCACCTGGTGACTTCTTATGTTGCATATTGTCCCGCTAGTTGTGTACTCTCACATTGGTGCTTTAATAATGAACCTGCTTGGAGAATAAAAAGCCTGCTTGTAGAAGCGTTCTTTCATCACAGTGCCTGATCCACATCCAACCGGAGAAATCTGGCCTGCTCTCAACCAAAGCCATCAGAGGATTTCACTGCAAATGTATGTGGTATGTTTTACAGTGTCCCTGGCTGAGTACTGATAGAGCCCCAATAAATCAGGCCAATCACAAGGGGATATGGGCACGACTTAGCAGTAAATCCTGTTTAGATCATAAATGTTCAGCTTCTAAATGTGTCGGCCCATGTTGCGCGCCCCTCTGTGTTTCACATAGTCCGCCTTATGATTGCCTCTCGTGATTTTCTTTCATTTCCTTTCTTGATTTTAAACATTCTTCCGTCAGCATTGATTATTTTGAGTGTACTGCTGCTGATTTCACCAACAGTCTGGAAGATTGTGTCTCGATTCAAGAGGAAATCAATAACACTAAAAACATAGAATTAAGTGCACAGTAAAGCATATTCTTGGTTGTGGCAACCACTGTTTCAAGCACAAGGCCAATTCCATTGCAGTTGGTGGTCATGGTCAGAGTCTCACTAACTTCCAGACATGATGACATGATTTGTTGATGTCCTTGTGAAATTGTACTATACTATACTATACTATACTATACTATACTATACTATACTATACTATACTATACTATACTATACTATACTATACTATACTATATCTATTTGGAGATGTATACAATGCCGCCATTCTTTGTGTTTCTTACAAATCCAAAGTGTTGGAAACCCACACAAGAGTGAGCAGCATCGGCTGGGGAAAAAAAAATATTTTCCTTTTTTACTTTTTGCTATGATGTTTATCTAGGCACAAATATAAACTTATCACAGATTTGCCAACTTTACTTCAGTGGTATTACACTGTGATAAAATGATGTTATTGGACTCCATGGACAGGGGGTTGTAGTGCAGATTCTCCCAGTTGTCTATAAACAAATTGTCCCTGTCAAAATCTCCCCTGAGCGACATCCCTTTATCTAGATAATCTTTGCCAGCTGAACTATTATCCCTCTAGTCTCCCCTGTGAATCACCAACGTCAGTATCTATGTCAAATGTCCTGGTGTAAGGCCAACTGCCACTTGCATGTGGCACCACATATAGTGGTGAATGCAGATGCACATGCCTCCCTATTGCATTATCTGAAAGATGTAATTGGTTTTGTAATGTTTTGTCACTGTGCGATTAGTTGGAAGCAGCCAAGTTTGCTGACCTAATATGGTGCGGTGCTTATATTGACCAGCAGGTGGAGAAGTTTTGTGGACTTTTCTTTTGATCCTTCAACCCCCACCCCATCCCCGTCCCGCCTCTGTGTGCCTCACGCTGCCCCTTATGAAAGGAGTTTCTGCACTAACTTCATTCCACTCCACATAGGAAGAACCCATTCTGAGAGAGGCAGAGCAGAGAGACAAAGCTCCCAGACTGGATTCCCTTCAGGTCATTGGATTATTTCTCTGAAGTCTGGGTTTTTATATCTTCCTCTCTATTAAAGCATATGAGGGTGAGAGTTTCTGTGAGGGCTTTGAATGTGATTGTTGAGAGCTCGTAGGCATGGATACATCTTCTGCTGTGAGCTCTCAGCTCCTGGCCATCCTACTCGCTCTTCACCTAAACTGCCACCTTCTTGTTTGGGCCGCAATGGACTCCTGCTCTGACGACGAGGGTGTCCCGAGCCGATGCATGCCCAAGTTTGAAAATATTGCCTTCAATCACACTGTGGAGGTGTCAAATGTGTGTGGGTCCCCACCTGAGGACTATTGCATGCAGACCGGCTCAACGCGTTCATGCCACCACTGCGATGCATCCAACCCAGACCTGAGCCACAACTCCAACCTCCTGACAGACTTTCATAGGAATGAAGAGCCCACATGGTGGCAGAGCCAGTCGATGTTCTATGGTGTCCAGCACCCTAATGGCGTCAACCTCACCCTCCACTTCGGTAAGAGTACAACAGAACATCCCATGCGTGACCCATTCCAATGTTACATATATAATGACCTATTTTAAATTAAGTGTTTGAATGTTTAATGTGCAATGTATGTGCTTTGCCCAGGAATATAATAATTAGTGTCAACGAAAGCACATGGTTTCTGGGGTAATTCAACTCATGGTTCTTTTGGTGATCACTTGTATTCTCCATGTGGCAGAATGAACACGTACTGATGTACTGCACAACCATTGCAATACAAAACAGATGTTTTTAACCTCACGTTGCGTGTATAACTCAGTTGCAGCTTTGAGTTGTCATTATGAAAAACATCTTTGGCCCAGACATGGCTTATGTGCAGGGGTGCACATAACTGGTACACAGGTACGAATGCGCATCAAAAATTGCGAATGCGTCACGGAACTTTTGTCACTAAGCGCCTTTGCGTACGCCCCCCTCCTCCGTCAATACACATGGGAGAAGTACATTGCTCCCAGAGGTGTCGCAATGGGGCAGGCAAACTAGGGACTCACCAAGGGCCCCGAGCTAGAAGGGGGCCCCCAAAGACGCCTGTTTACATTGGTCCACAGCAATGAAAACCTGAAACCCCCTTAAATGTCTTGCCGTGAAGAAGACACTGCAATGACACGTCGGGAACTCCCTTATTGGGGGCCACATGGTACTTGCGCGCTGTCAAAAGCTTAGTTTTAGTTTTGTTTTTGCCTGGGGCCCCCAGAGTGTCTTGAAAGGTCCATGATTGCTCCATTCCCCCCCTTCAAATCAGCATTTTACGTCATAAAATATTTCAACAGGAATATTTTGTAGCACGCTAAATCCATTGTTTCGGTTTCAGGTTTCAGAAACCACATGGTCCATTATACACTTTAAGGCTGACTATTGAAGAAAAAGGAGCCCATAAATATTAGAGGTAATTAGCAGCTGATGCACGATAAGAATCAGGGGTTAAAGCTATTCTGATCAGATAGGGTATATAGGTAAGGCAATAGGTGTTCTATTGTTTGGTTTAGTCATAGTACAATGAGAAAACTTCCAACTTAAACAATTTAACTTCACTTGACAGCACATATACTGTATAACATCAGAACACTTTTATAACATTTGCAAGTGAAGGCATTTCACATTTTACAAAAGTTTATGAGACAAGCCGGAGCCATTATCATCATTATCCCATTACCACGCTGTGAGAAACAGAACAGAACAAAAAAAGATGTAACCGAGCACATTTGTCACTTTAAGGAAATTCATTTATGATAATTATTGTTACAAATAATTATACAAATATTTTATAAAATGAACTTTTCCTCTACCATTTATTCAAAGAGATGTGTTTTGGTTTGTGTGTGTTTGATGGTTATTTTCAACACGGGTGTTAACATCAATGTGTGGACCCTTGAAAAACAACTACTGTTATTATTGAATTAAATGCAATTATTATTATTTTTTTAAATGCATGTATTAAATTGAATTTACATTCAGCATACAGAGGCTGAAAACAAGAATGTTTAAACTGTTTATTCTCACTTTTGCATCAAATGCATCTTCTCCCACTATGCAAGCAACACATAGCATCATGTATAAATACCAAATACATAGCAACAAATCAAGTCGAGTCAGCAATGAGTCAGCCAATGGGAAATTTACATCGCCAACGTTTACTGCTCTGTTGACTCAAAGAAAGGAACAATACATTGACAATTATACGTTGACCTCTGTTGGTTTTGAAAATAATGGAACTGACCTGACCTAGGGTTATTACTCTGAAGTATATTAAGACTTTGTTCTCAAAGTTGTGGAACTGTCTAGTCATAAAGCTGATTGATGTATACATGCTTATATGGTCTGTTCTTCTGAGGGTGGAAAAACTGAAATAGGGAAACTGAAAACCACAGCCTGTGTTCCGCAGCTCAAATATGAATATAGTTTTAAATGTGAGTTAAAACAAATATAAGAAAAGATAACAGTGGCACTTTATCACCCTTTAAAGTCAACATGGTGAGGCTGCTCATCACTGAGCAGCTGCCTTTCTTTTTACGTCCAGCAGACACAAAGTATCATCACAGCTCATTTGGTGTCTGGTCTATGGCCTCTGGACCGCCCGGCGGCTGTCTTCACCCTCTGCCAACACTGCTAAATGCTTTGTTGTGTTGATAAGTTCAATGAATCAGCACTCAGAGTCTGTAGGTGTCACGCTGTGAGTCATTAATCTATTGTTTTTTTTGTTTTTTTAATATGGCAAATTAAAATGCAGGTTAGCTATAACTTAACTATATCAACTATATCCTCTGTGTAAGCGTAAACACTATTTATAATTGATGCCATAATTATGTTTTATTTTATTGCCATTTATGTATTAACTATTTTAAATATTTTAAAACAGCATGACATGGAAAGCTAAAACCTGTTCACAGAAGTCTAGATTCTTAGAATGTAGGTTCTTCCAAACATGTTTGAGAACTTGCCACAGCTCTTATACAGATTTGAATTTCTTCACTCCATTCTTTATGTCTCTGGCTCTGTGTTAATCTGGGACAAATCAAGGAAGTTGTCAGTTGTTCTCCATCTCCATGCTTATGCATGATGGTAATTGCTGTGCTTTTCTTGTAACCTCACCCCCTTAGTCTTAATGGTACTTGGCAAAGTAGATTGCGTGTGTATGGTGATTTTTGGCTATATCAATAAAAGAGCAAATTGAATCAGCTGCCTCCTTTCATTGTACAGCAACCATCCCAAAACCAAAAGTACTTAAAAACTATGTCTCCCAGTGAGTAAAGGCAGCTCTTGCTCAAAACTAGAAAATGTTCTTGACAGGTCAAATCTCCTCCCTGAGCCTCTGTAGGTGGAGAGGGGGTGCTCCCCATCAAACAGCTCTGCTTCAAAGTAACAAGAGTCTAAGACAAAGTGTTGACAAAAGTTGGAAATTCCAGCGCTTTGAACGGAGCTGAACCTGTTACACATACTCTGTCAAATGTATAAATATTGTTTTCCAATAGCAATCATATGTCAGGCAGTGTTTTGAGGCGTTTTTGTTTATAATCTCTGGTGAGTTCTTTTCCTGGAGAAATGAATACATTGTGCTGCTGCTGCAGAGGTATGCTGTGGATGGTCTGGAAGGGCCCTTTGTTCTTCAAAAATGCCAAAAACCCCACAAGTCAGACTCACTCCAAATTGACCTTTGCTCCTCTCTGCACGTCCCCAAGATGTATGTTTTCTATTCCTTCATAGTATTCCAACTGGGCTCAGCATTCGTAAAATAAGGATGCTTGCATGTCATAGTATAAACCTGAACGTAGCTGAATGCTCTTTACATGTTGTGTGTCCTCTGTGTGTCATTTGTGGTCCATGTGAAAGCTCTTTCATCCATCTGGGTTGCTGGTAGGGGCTGCCTTTGTGTCTCCAAACACAACAAGGTCTCTCTGAAGGCAAGGCAGGCAAACACTGGGATGATAAACACAGCGGCAGGATGCAGGGACACATATTGTAGACAGGTCATGGAAGAGTAGAGAGAGGACAGAGAGAAGGGCTGCTTCAGGGGGAGTAAACAAAACATAATGAGGAAGAAGGGGTGAGGGGGAAGAAAACGAAAATGCAGTGAGGAATTGGGGTCAGGTTTTTCCCACAAAGAGTTGGTGAGGAATACACACACACACACACACACACATGCACACACGCACGCACACATTGATGTCTACAGCTGGTTCTCATTGAACACAGTCAAAGAAAAGCAACATCCTGTCCTGATGTAAAAAAAATAAAAATAAATTCTGCCACAGTCGACTAGACACTCAGGGGCCAAACTCTTGGCGTGCATTTGAGAAACAAGAAAAACAACAGATTGATCTGTGTGTTTGTTGATCGTGGAAATCCTAGCTGGAAGTAAACAGATTGTAAATATTGAGTCTACGTTGCTTGTGGGGAGTTTAGTCTGAGCCTGCCTCGGCATGGGCAGAGGAGAGCAGCTGTGTTAGGACAACTACTCCTGCGCCTCCCAGCCCTTACTATGAAAGTAAAATCTGTTTTAAACAGTCATTTTATTACTTTGTCTACGCAAAATGTCAGCTTTGGGTCTATTTTTGAAAGCACCAAAAATCTGTCTAAAGAGAGTCCTGCTTCAAATTGTGAATTCTGTCTCAGGGCAAATTTTCTTTTAAGATTGTTTTTATTTTTATTTTACTTTGTTTGTCTTAAAATGTAATATCTTTAACATCTCTCCGCTAAGCCCATAGGATGAATCGAGAATCATTAAATATTATGCAAAAAAAAATCCTTTGCAATCAGAATGCAGTGCATTGCAGGGGATATTCAACAAATGTTTCATCTTCTGACTCTTTTATGTGTTTTTTCCATCAGTCTCAGCGGGGCTGAGCTCACCTCACGCAGAGAGTAAATGAAAGCTAAATGATCTTTGGGGTCCTGAAGGAGGGGTACCATTAGAGTTCGCTGCAGAGACAAGAGACAGAGTTGTGTGTCTCTGACTTGCAACAGATGTCATTATGACTGTGCCAGAGGATACCATCCCTGTATAAGAAAAAATGCATACTGACTGAGAATAAGTATCTAATGATGTGGAGAAAAAAAAAGTATGAGTGCAACAAAAACAGTGTCTGCATGTTACTCCTGACTCCGGCCTCAATATGGTTTCACTCAGTTAATCCCCTTTTCAAGTTGCACAACATTTGTCAAGTTCCGCTTGTGCATTCCTACTCAGGAATAATACATCTACAAGTGTCTGACTGAGATTATTGATTCAAGTGGCCAAAATGACTAAACAATGGGAGGAAATTACACCGATCAATCGCAAAGAAGCACAGATTGTCTATTTCCCTTAAAATGAAGGCGTATCCCCACCAAATAAGGACACTTAGATTTTAAAGAATCTGGAGGAATGCTATCAGAATGTTAAATAGGAAAAGAAAATATTCCTGCAGAATGACCAAATGCTTTTCTTTCGGTTGTCTGAAATGTAATTGGGAAAAATGTGTTCTTATTTTTAGTATTAAAATGTTAATTCCCATATTTGGCTGTTTATAAATTAAGCAATTCATTCATTGCAAACGCCTCTGAAAATAATCCAGCCATAGATTACACTTCCTAGAAAATGTTTTACTGTTGCACTTTAGCAGTATAGGAATATTATTTTCAGCAAACATGGTTGACCTGTGATAGTCATGCCTCCCCCTATGCACCTTGAAAAGCAATTTACAGACATGTCACAATGCCAGGACAAGTTATTTTGAGCTTTTGCCTTGCACCAACTCAAAATAAATCTCTGGTTCATACAAATGCAGTGATTTATTTGTGATAGTGACAGATAAAGTAGTTTTCCTTTTAAGGAATCACTTTTTATGGGAATACGAATCTATTAAAAAGTCATACAATGTAACAACACATCAAATGTTGCATCAGACTGTATTTCAAACGGTTATTTGACACGTTTCCCCTTTTGTAAATGTTGAACTCATTCGCCAATTATATCTTACAGTTAATATAAAACATGTTTTGTTTCTGTCCAACGGATATATGTTTCACTTCTGAGGTCCATTATGATCTGGATAATAAGAAAATAATCCCAGGTATTCTTCAAATGAAATGACATTCATTGACCGTACATCAAGGCATGAAAAATCCTGTCCTGCAGTTTTTATGATGCAGTGATGTCATTTTTTTTCTGTTGCATTAGTCCAGGGTCTTAAACTATCATCCCGCCATATTTATCTCTTGCATACCCCGGCCTGGATTTAACTGTCGGCTATAATGAATGTGTTTCTAACAGTTGTTCTTTCAATAATTCCATTCCAAACTAATCATGTGTTTTCCACAGGCAAGGCCTTTGAGATAACCTATGTGCGACTGAAATTCTACACCAGTCGGCCTGAGAGCTTCGCCATCTATAAGCGCACAGAGGTGAATGGACCCTGGTTGCCTTACCAGTACTACAGTGCATCCTGTACGAAGACCTATGGGAAAGATGCTAAGGTCTTCCTTCGCCCAGGAGCAGATGAGAGGAGCGCTTTGTGTACAGACGAATTCAGCGACATCTCCCCGCTCAGTGGAGGAAATGTCGCTTTCTCCACCCTGGAAGGACGACCCAGCGCCTACAACTTTGACCAAAGCGTGGTGTTGCAGGTGAGTCCACAGTTTCTTGTGCATTTCAGAACTCTATTAGAGATATATGATTTACTCCCCCCATACATTACTTTCTTGGAAGAAATAAAAATAGATAATATAGATTAAACATTAAAACTCAATAAACTGTGTTATGTTTAATGCCTGCTGTTTTCTCCTTTTAATGTAATACGTTTGAAACCTTTCAGGATAATCCATAGGAGATGATAAATCCTCATAGTGATAATCTTTCTAATATAAAAACGTTTTACTAGTTTAACAGTGTGAACAGTGTAACTTCAGGCTTTGAAAGCATATAATGCTCATGGCCAACATGCTTATGGAACCCCCTCAACTGCCCAACACCTTTGCAAAAAACAAATATACCGTTGCCCTTCAGATATAGAAATACTTCCAAGCCTTATTCAAAGCAGGTGAATCTAATATTATGTTTAGCTCTGATCAACATTGACGAGGGCTGTGCAGAATTAATGGCAGCCTCTCAAGGGTAAGTCTGGGAGGAGTGTGCTCAGTAATGCATGGCTAAAAATGTAAATAAAGCACTTAATGCAGCCACTCCTTTTTAGTTTGACAGGCCTGTGACTATGCATACATGCAATTATCAATGCATGTTCTCCAAAGTCGAAACATCTTAAGAGACTCCTTTATTAATTAATGAGCATTTCACCATCATGTGTAAAAAGAATCTGCCATAAGGGGAAACTATGCAACCATCGTTTCCATTTTGCAGTATTGCTCACAGCAAACTGTAAAGGACCCAATATAAATGGAATCTTGTCTCAGCAAATTAAATGAGTGAGGTCATTACTGAAGCAATCTGGATCATGACCCTTAATACATAATAAGGAATACCTTCATTTCTGAGCATATGAAAACGCAGGTACATGTTTCCAGAAATAGAACATCCGGATATGAAATTATGGTTGTCATCTTCCAGTGAGCAAGGAGATGTTGAAGAAGAAACAAACCAGAATTACTGCCAATATGTATACAATTTCTGATGATACATTTTATTTAGTTAAAACTTGATTGATTGTATATATTTTCTACTGATTGGTTGACATTCAGAATAAAATACTTTTGTTCGGGCCAATCTCAAGGAAAGAAAGTTTTGCCCTTATTTGTGTACTATGTATAAACCTTACCTTTACCTTAACATACAATGAGCCTCTAAACATATTCATAAATAATTCCAACCCAGGCACAAAAACAGAGAGAAACACAATAAAAAATACAGAACATGGGCAACACCATGGCTAGCAACAACAAGAATTACTACATTATTCTTGACATGCTGTACATTTAATATCAAGTGCGATTCAAAGTAGGAAACATAGGAGAAACAGGACTAACAAAACAGACATTACACAAACGCATGTCACTACATCGAAGAGCAACCTCCTCTGGCTAGGACTCAGCCGTTCATCTACATCAGAAGGACAGTGGACACTCATTTGAGGATGAAAATGTTCACATTCTGGCCAGAGAAGACAGATTTCAGGTTCGAAAGAGGAGTTAAAGAAGTGATCTTTGCTAAAACAGAGAAACCATCACTTAGCAGAGGTGTAGGCTTAAGACAGCATCTTTCAGCAACTTAAACTGCTGTCCTTCACTCTCTCCCCGGGAAGGCAAACAGGAACAACAACCCAAAGAAACTCTCAGGTGAAACTAACAACCTTCATTTACACCGAGACTCAGGCAAAAATCCTAACCTGAATCTGGGCCAGATGGCCAACGACCTGCAAGTTTAACACCGTGATCCTCTAATTAGGTACTCATCCTCTGATAAGCTATTCATCTCACAGAGGATAAAAACCTGAAAATGTCCAGCAACTAGTTAGAACTGAAGAAGCCTCTCGGATGAGAGGTGAAACGTCTTCAAGAAATCTTCAACCAGTCCAGCTGCCTACTTGGAATCGCACTTGATATTACCATGACCTGGATGACTGAGAACCTTCACAGACATGCTGTACATCTCAACAATAAGCTCCCATTATGTTTTCAAAGGGAGGTTCGGGCTACAAAAAACACTCCACCGTCATGCCCCACTCCCGCCGTGAGCAAAATGTTCCTTAAGACAATAATGATGATGGCTTACCACCTCTGTATAATTACATTAGAAGATTAACGTTGTCTTTTTTGGAGGATACACAGTGCAACCCTAGGAAACCATTGCCAGCTCCAACCTCTATAAATAAAGTTAAGTTAAGTTTTAAAAATAAAGATTCTTCAATACTTAAAGAATGAGGGATTTTTAGAGCTTCCCAATAAATGACATTAAAAATTAAGCCATATGAAACCACAAATGTTTCTCCCCAGATTTTGCAATCCGTTTTGAAATTGACGGTACAACATAGTGTGTTTCAAACCTCCGAATAGCACACTCTGAACACTGCTGAAGCCTGACCCAGAGAAGCAGAGAAATGGCTTTTTGCTCACCGGCACTTGGGTTGTTTGAATGAAGCTTGTTTCATTCTTCAATCTTAAAATACTTAAAATAGGATTTGTAAAGTTATTTTACAGCAAAGATAATCCTGAAATAGTTAATCTTGTTACAATATGTGGAACATCGGCAGATGATTGATGTGTAAATGTAGACTTACTGTGACCCTATCCTTTATTTGCAACTTAAATTTGCACCCCACACCCCCTTTCACCCTAACATGCACATACTCTGTTTGACGGTTGCTGTCCCCTCATAAAACCCCCCTACCGAGGCATTTGGAACGGGTGACACATCAGCGACTTGCTCGAGAGTGTTCCGTTTTAAACAGGGAAAAAAGGATGGAGAGGAGCTCTCAAGCAAATGCTAAGCTGCACTGAGCAGCAAGATAAAGAAATGTTCTCCTCATCTGCCATGTGAGACCCACATGCATCTGCAGTAAGTGAAAATAAAAATAAAGTGCACTATTGGATTAGCTGCTGTGGGTTGGGAACATTTTCGTGGCAGGCTGCTGTCAGTAAGAAAACATACAGCCCCATGAAAGTGGAATCCGCACAGACTAGATTTTCCCCTTGATCTTCAAGCCCAAAGATTCTGCTCCATCTGTCCTGCAAGGACAACAAAGTTAACAAATAACAAAAATAAAAAAGGAGCTTAGCATGGCCTCACGCTCATAAGGACACCTCTGGAAGTTTCTACAATCACAAGGCTACTCTCTCCAGCCCACATTGCCCTGATCCATCCCTTTTCTCTCTGTGTGTCTAAGTTGACTCTACCTCCTGCACTCGTAGTTCAACATAATTTTCTTTCTTGAGAGTAGTTTTGAAGTGCCAACTTGAAAAGTTATCGCTGAAGCTTCCATTTCTGGTTTAGAGATTATTAAAGCTGTTCTTCTGTTCTGCGTAATACCTTCATACTTGCCCTCTACCATTTATGCTACTTTACCCCTCTATCGCTCGTTCCGTAAATGCGGCAAATGGCCGGCTGGGACAATAGCAACCAAGAGTACGTTTTTTTAAAGGACATACAGGTATGAACCTGGTCTGCTGAGACGTTATGAAGTGAGCGTTGCGTTTTGTTGATGGACGTTCATGTTCAATGCATGAACAGAGAATGTTCTTTTCTCAAAACATGTTCACAAAAACATAATGTGGGATTAATGGTCTAACATGTACAGGATTGTGGATTGTGGCAAGAGGAACATTTTAGGTAACTTGAGCAGTTCATTGTACAATATCATCAAATAACTTTGTGAGGCTCAATGCAAATTACCGGTACACAACCTTGGGAGGTGAAACTATATGAAGAGCACATTATTATTTTACCCATGAGTTGATCTGCAGATGGCTTCTTCTCTCTCCTTCTCCACCACTCTCAGTACTGGAAGATTAATGTATCTATATTGTTATATAATACATATAATAATATTATATATATTACCCCAGCAATTTGTGAAGACATTCATGGTTCATAGTTGATATTGCAGAGGGATTTTAATAATCTGCACTCTGCACTCTCTCATTATTTGCTTGATCATAATTAATATTACTATTACCAGGGAATATTGACATGTCACCAACCAATTGCACATTTTAATTTTTGTGGTTTGGCCTTGGCGCAAGACTTTTTGGTGGGTAAGTGGCCTTGCTGGCATTAAAAGCTCACTACTAATGATGCTGTTGGCTGCATTTCTGTATGCTTTGGATAACATCGACCCACTGATTATAAAGCTGCGATCAATACACACCAAGAATACATAGACTGTGTGGCAAATCTCTCATCAGACCTGCCCAGCACCCTGTCTCCTTCGCGCCACAGCTCCCTCTCAGCCTTCCTCTTAAAGAACAAGATGAGAAGGCCCATCATTGACTGTGATTTGTCCTCCCATCAGAATAAATGGTGGATCTTTTCTTTCATTAAACCTAATATTCCTCCTCTATTTAAACGGGGGTGGCACAGGCAGGTGTCAGTGGAATGCAGTGGAATCATTGTTTTTTTCTTGCAGTAAATCCTACAAACTAGCTTGAGGAATACTCCCTGCTTCAGCTACAAATACCACAGAAAACAAGAAGAGAGGAATTTGAATACAAAGAGTTTGGGATGAGAGTAGTCAAAAATTGGGACTACATCCAGAGCTGTTTTTGTTAGACAATAAATGCACCTCCTTACACAACTTAAAAAGCACCGCCCCACCCCACCTGCATTGTAAATGGTGTATAGTTTACTTCATTTCACCAGGATAGTCCTCTGAGCATTATGGCAGAGTTCAAGGATTCCTGGGAACATAGAATTTACCAACCAGAACAGGAATGAAATAAGACATTTAAAAGCTGACATTCTGTTGATCAAGTGTGATGCTGTCCAGATGGTATGTCTTAAGGTTTTCTGTCATTCCGGTCATACAAAATATCTTATCTGATCGGAGTGTTGGGAAAGGTACATAGTATACACAAATAGTGACAATGTCTTGGAGGAATTTCCTATTTACAAGCACCTTTGCGCCATTATTCTGTGATGACCATGATGGTTTCTTACTTCCACGGCTGTCAGGAATCAGGTGTAAAGCATGCAAGATTTGAATTACACGGCATCAAACTGTGAAGAGCTCTCTGGTGCTTCTGTGATTACAAAAATTGCAAATAACATTTCTTTTTTTGGTCACTTTTGCTGAGTAGTAACCAGCTGTGTCAGCATTATACATATAGAGCAGTAAGAGTTTCAGCTGATTAAGGCTGGATGGAGCATTTTTAAACTGAGCACAATGACTTTCCCATCTGAATAGGATTTTGATCATTGCAATTTTAAGCCACACCCTTTTTCTTTTTTGAAAATGTAGTGCTGTACCCAAAGACAGGTAATAATGCAGTAACTTCCTTTCTCTTTGAGGCTGAATTGATAGCTTAAATAACTTCATTATCACATTTCTACTTTCTTGAAATAACATAAATCATGATGCTTTCGTGCTTCGGTCTCAACAGACAATGTGAATCCTCTCATGTTAGTCCGCATATCAAGTGCACATCTGTTATAGTCTCCAGATGAGTGTCACACTCATTGAAGAGGTCCATTACCTTCACATAACTCTTCATTAAGCCAAACTTGTCGGTATGAATCTGATTATATTGCAATCTGCAGGTAGTATTGGCTGACTGGGAGCTTTTTGTGAGGCTGATATGGGATCTGGGTAATACATGGATCATAAGTGTCACATTTCTAGCACCTTTATGAGTCTCTTTTACTTTGTAAGCACCACATGCTTCGCAATTGCCACATGCCAATTGATGTCACAGTCTAGTTGTTATGAGCTGACATTTTCTCATATTGAACTGAGGTAAAAGGGGCTGGAAAGTGCTAATACCCTGCAGTTAGACGATTTGAATGGAACTCTTTTATTCTTCTGATTACAAAACCTTCAAGAGCTCCAGCAGAAGTGAAAGAGAGGCAGGACATATTTCAGTGCAGTGACTGTAATCAGGGATTGGCTTCCATGAAAGCACATCTATGAAACAAGCCTTAGTCTCTGATTTCCTGAATCCCGCTGCTCAGGAAAAATATGTTTTTCATAAAGTTGATGTAATCGGAGTTGATGCCCGAAGCAGTTTCTGCCTTTTTTTTGGTTTTGTTTGTAACAATATTACATTTCTATATACATGAGCAGTGATCTAGCTAATGCAGTAAAATCCTGCCTAGAGGTACAATAGAGGAATGTAACCTACCACATTTTGTCTGTCCGAAGGTCAGTGTGTTATTTTATTCAGATATATACTGTAGTACTAGTGACCGTTGCAAGGGATATATTTATAAATGTATATCAATTTATACACTTGAATATACAACTCTTGAAAAATGTGCTTTCAAAATGTTTCAGTGGCAAATAATAGTGTAATAGTGTTTCATTTGGCATTTGAAGCTGGGAGGAACATTTTTGGTATTTGTGTCCAGGGTTAAAACCTCACTCTTAACGCACAGATTGTCAACAGAGCATAAAATGATCCCCGTTATTCTCTGTCACATGTCAGCTTGCCACTTCCTCTGCATATGGCTAATACCGAGCTATGCATATTTCATGAGGCTTAAAACAGGAATTGCATCCTGCCTGTTTTTTTAGCATTTTAATCCCTTTGCAGATTTTCCGCTTGTGCCTCAGTCAGAGGAGTGCATAGTTTCAAGATGAAGACTTCAAACGCTTCATCCACTGCTTTTAAAATATATCTCCTTGTCATTTTGAGAGGTCAGAGGCAAAATTACATTGAAAAAAAAGGAATACAATGGTGACACTTCTGCATGTGCTTCTGCCTTTCATGCATGTGAAGTGTCATTTTTATAAATATAGTGGTATATATTACACTTGTGATCTTGTGCATTGTGTTTGCATTGCTAAATGATTTGATTTGGAAATAACCAATCTCTTACTTCAAAGGGGGTCTGTTGTACTCTTTTTTCAATAATCAGGAAAAAGATGAAAGCCTCTGTATGAATTCAAATTAAATTTCTTCAGTCATCCATTAAAATTGTTTGTCTGTCTCCCCTGCCACAAGTCCATCCTGTCACTCCCTCTCTCTTACACACTCTCTCTCTCTTGGAGCTCCAGCATTGAATGACAATGAGTCAAAAATGTATATTGAGGGCACAGTTAACTGAAGCAATTATATTAAAAAGTTATTAACTTCGGAATGAAGCTTTCTTTCTCATCTCTGCCTGAGGCCAGAGGCTTCAGAGATCAGGAAAACCCACTGAAACAGAGAGGAGAGAGGGGAGAGGGCCAGAGCAAGACAGGAGAGAAGAGACATGATAGATTTTACACGTGAGGGTAAAGGTTTATCCGCCTCTGAGCAGAGATGACCTCTAAAACAGTGTCTGATATTTAAAAAAAAAAAACGTTTGGAACCTGCTGTTGAATCGTTTCGCTTTTATTGTACTAGTCAAAGAACTGGCTCATCGCCACTCCGAACCACTCGGCCTATCCCTAAGTCAGCATCATTGTAGCATTGTGTGCCCAAATTCCAAGGGAGTGACAATCAAAGTCAATTAAGCTTCTGCTGTGGTTTGCACAAATAATAAGTAATGGGCTGACTACTAATTAACCCTAAGAAAATGCTTCCTTTTCACTTCAGTAAGTGATATTTGGAGCTATGTCTGATTTTCCTTACTTAATTACCACTGTTCTACCAAGCATAACTAATAACTCTTTCACATGAAAATAGTCTCGTACACTATGATAAATGGAGGCGAGTATTTGCTCTTATGGCGCCTGAGATTTTTTAAATGCTAACACTAATGCATTTAAAAAACATTTTATTCAGCTCTGAGAGCAGATGTTGGAGACAATACTAATGAACTACAGTTGTCTGCGATATCTCCTCATTAGTGGATGAAAGAATGTCATGCATATATACGGTATACTGCGATGATCATCAGTATCTACAAATCATTGATTTGATCATTTAACAAAAGGCCAGGTCGTGTCCGATGTGCCCTTTTTTGTTATGTGTTGGAAGTATTATTTAATTTGATATTTTAACACAGATGGGGAAAACAATGGAGGGCAATCGTCTTAGAGACCGACTTTTTGTCATTAGTGGATCAAAGCTACTATTGCACAGTTGCACTTGCTTTTTTAAAAAGTACGACCCAAGAAAGACCCAACAACAGTGGAAGGTGCAAAAGTCCATATATATATATATATATAGGCGGAAAAAGATGAGCCAACCAAATATAATGGATTTGGAGAAATTCAGTGAGCATGTTGCAGGCTGAGAATCAATTTTCCCCTGTGCCCTCTCCTGCTTTGTTCTGACCACTTTTCTCTGAAGGAGAGAAAAAGCCTACATTTGTTTTCAATTTCCTCAACCATAGCTTCTGATTCTACTTTAAGTTCCGCATCTCAAACCTCACAGCCCCTCTCATAAACCCTGGGAGAAAATCGTGCCATGCCAAGGTAGTGTAACATAAAATGAAGAATGAGCATCTGTTTTCCCTGGCACCGGCAGTGCATCAGGGTCGCTCGCTGTTGTCCAAACCGCATTTGCCAGTAGAGCTACGTCAAGTAAAGGCACAGTCGATAAGCTTGAGCCGGAACAATGGCGTGCCAGCCAACTGCACTCAATGCAGCAATGCTGTAGTTACATTGACCACAAAATAGCAGCTGTATCCATCCATTGGCAATGGAGACATGCATCAGAGCAGAGGGTTGCCAGTTCGAGGCCCAGTCAAGGCAGATTCACCTTGGGAAGAATGGATGAACCCCCCCACTAACAAAAGAGACTCAACCTCTAATGCCCATGAGCAAGGCATCCCCCCCAACATCTGCTGCCCGGACGCTTCCCAGCTGTCCACTGCTCCGTGGCCTTGCATGCGCCACAGATGGGATAAATGCAGAGAACACATTTCCCCCCGGACTTGTGTGTTGTGTTTAAGCACGTGCATGTTTGTGTTGGACTATTAAAAGTAATTCTAATTCTAATTCAACGGGCTGCCAAGGCACACGACTGTCTGGAAATCCAGCCTCGGGGAGAGTAGGCTATCGTCGTGGGATGAACTGCCCCTGCAGAAGTGACACATTATTGCTGAAAAAGAGCCACCAGTTGAGGTAGTTAAAATAACAAAAACACAACAGCGTCTATCCTTACAAAGACCTGTCAATTGGATGTTTTACATGCTGAAAAGTTTTTTTTATTAGACTTTAGTAGATCGTGGAAGATAACGTGTGTGACACTGAAGTCCAGTAGCAACACTGACACCTCCCGTGTAAGGGTTAAACAAATCGGTGACACACATGCAACATATTACTCCCAGATGTTTCAATAAAGGGCTGTGACCTCGTAATGCCCCTGCAGTGCGTCTCTGCAAGCACAGACCACGCAGGTGGTCTGAATCCCAAGACCCTCTCCTTTTGAAGTTGGGGTAAAAATGCCTGTGAGAAGCACCTCTTTGAAAGACAGCTCAGTCCTAAACTTTTACTGCAGTTCTGCTTAGGCTATTTTAAGCCGAGAGAGATCATGTTAGGTACCTGTGAGGAGAGCCTCTGAAGGCTCAGTCGTCTCGTCTTTTTCTAGCTACCAACCAATTCGGCCAATTTCCCTGCTTGCCGAACTCAGGGTAAAACTATTGTTTAACGCTGAGTTACTTTGATGAAGCAAATGCATAAAAATATGATCACATTTGATCAGGTTTCACTAGGTATGATGCTGAATATCATATATTACTCATGACTACTTAACCGTTTTTTTTATTATTTTTTGCCCTGAGTATCAAAACTTTACAACTGCTTTTGACTAGATTCATCATTTCTGGAGACTACCTGCATCTTTTCCTGTCTTCAGTGTGAATATTAGCATGCAGACACTTAAAATTTGGTTGGGATGGATAATCCATAAGAGTTGACAGCTTATAAATATCATTGCATGATAATGCAGTTGTCTGCAGAGCCTGTATGATGTTCGATTCTCTGATTGAAGCACAGAAGCATAACATAAAAAATGGTATCTTTGTTTCAACCTCACAGCGTCCTTGTTTGCTTATTATTTAGACATGAATGAAAGCAATGCACAATCACTGAAAGCAGCACTGGCAGCTAATGTTTGGCGTATACCTAAATGTGCCATTTAATACAAAAAATATTCCTACAGTATCAGCAGTAACCTTACAACACACACTTAACTATAAATATGATGGAGCTATGGCTAAGCCCAATCACATTAACATTTTACCCAAAGCCTGAAAAAACACAATTACGAGGATATGTCCTGGTTGTGGATGTGTACACCAAATTTCATGCCAAATTGCATAGTATGCCACAAGTTATTTCATAGAGAAGCCAAAATGAAGTTGGGAATCACAAAAATACGGTGTGCCAAATATGTTCTGCTTTTATGCACAAATTAACCATATTACAATACATTTAGATTAAAAGGCAGAAGCCAGTCTGAATGAATGAATTCATCGTGCATGTATTTGGTCAGAGGCCCTCCCACTCCGATCTCCTTCTCTCCCATTGGCACACTTCAGCGACACCTCTGAGGAGACGCTTCAAAATGAGCAGCATTACAAGCCTTTTCAGGACTGCCACAAAGTCCCAATCCCACCACCAAACTGACACAAAGTTTCTCTCCGGCCACTTGGTTTAAAGTTGCTTCATAGCTAAAGGATTCCTCTTCTTGTCATTTTTCTCCCTGTACCTGGCCCCGCTTTTATCTTCCACCCGACGTTGCACTTCCCGTTTGCTTTTCCCTCTGTTTGTCTTATCCATCTTTGCTTTCTTCTCCCACTCTTCATTCCCTCTTTACCTTTGCAGTGGGCTCCAACAGAGGAGCTTAAATCATATCTGGGGAGGGGAGCTTTGCCAGGTGCCATCCATTACACTGTAGTGGCGCGGCAGTGTTGTCGGTTTTGTCATGTTTGTCATATTCTGGCTTTTGACTCCATTAATCCCCTTCTTTCTTCACCCTTCTCCTGACATTAACTCAATTTACTACACCATACTCATTATCCCACTTTTATACCTGCTCTATCCTGCCATTACACCATCACCCCAGTTTTCTTGCCCTGATCCCACAACAATTCTGGATTATTTCTCTTCTTGACTATTTGCTTAGCTCCCTCAACATTTGCTGCCTTAAATCCTTGCTTCTCTAGTTTGTCTTCACGAAAGTGCTGCTTCCATACGCGTCAGTATATACTGTCTGCTTCCTTGTATCCCAAAGAGTGACAGCAGCCTTCACATGTGGTTGTCTTCCAATCCACTAAAAGGTATTTTCACTGTGTTGGTCCATTCTTTTTACTCAAACTTGTTTTTTTTCTTTTCCAGGAATGGGTGACAGCCACGGACCTGCTTATCTCTTTAGACAGGATTAACACCTTTGGTGACGAGTTCTTTAAGGATGCTAAAGTTTTGCGATCATACTTCTACGCCATCGCAGATTTTTCTGTAGGTGGCAGGTAAGAGAGACCAAATACTTAACCAAAAACCTTTATCCTTTTTGAAATGTTCAATGAAGGGTCATCGGAGAGCCATGCCACTTGCCCCATGAAACAGAAGTTGGCTCAAAAGCCCAAAAAAGCTTTGAGGTTTGCCTATGTACCTTTTTTTGTCCGTTTTTATACTGGTTGGAGATCTACTACCTGAGGATGTGGTATGTGGGGGTTGGGCAAACACAGATTAGACACTAGGACCCAGAGTAATTGTACAACATTTTAGATTGAGCCTGACCAAACCTTTAAACTTAAGAAGAATACTGTCTGCACAATGTTTTCAAGTGAAGATGAACCAATATCACCCTCTTTTCTAGATACATCACGTATAGGCCAGATTTTTTTAATGTTTAAAAATTCCTAAAATGTTGGTGTGATAGAAAACATCTTCAGAAAGAACTACCATCCCTTCAAAACATATTTGATAGTGTAACATTTGCTATATAAACATAATCTTCAGAAGGACAGGTGTTCGCAAAACAGAAATAACTCTTTGCTGCCTGTCTGCCTTGCCATAACATAGGTTAGACAAAGATAGTCCTGAGTCGTTCTTCCACTTCTTTTTGTTCATTACTCAAAGCAATGAGAGATGACGTGGCGCCAAGGACCAGGCGGAACCTCGGTGCTGCAGAAAGAAGTGGACGATAAAGGGTTGAGATGAAGTCCTCAGAAAGAATATAAATTTGATCTGACACCTGTCATAAACGCTTAGGATCACTGCAGCGGCATCACACATTACCCATCAATGTCACAACACCTAGGGGAGAGACCTCATAATGGAGAGTGATTGAAACACTTTCCTACTTTACCCTCTCCTCTGCCTTCTTCTCATTTTTTGTGTGGACAGGTATGTCTATAGTTGAATCAGCAGGTAGAAACAGAGGGAGAGACACAGAGACTTTTTTTTAAATGTTTTTCTTTCGAAAGAGAAGGGGAGAGAGAGGGTGCGTTGGTGCGTGTGTGAAGAAGATATGATACTTGTAGCCTTTTCCTAACTGCCTGTCCATGTTTCACGTAGATGTAAGTGTAACGGTCATGCCAGCGAGTGCATTGAGGGGGAACACGGTGGCCTGGTCTGTACCTGCCAACATCACACAATGGGAGCTGACTGCCAGAGATGTCATCCATTTTACCAGGACAGACCCTGGGCCAGGGCCACTGGGGACTCCGCCAACGAGTGTCTGAGTGAGTAGCCTGTTTCTGGGCCGCTGTCACAAACCCATCGGGTGCAGCCATTTGCAAAAAAAAAAATCCTAGTTAAATTCTAGTGTCAAACCCAGTCCAACCCCCTTTCACCCCAAAAAAAGTAAAGAAAAACGGTTTCCTCAGTCAAACAACTTCCATCAGTCTCCGGCATTTCCTAAAAATGGAGATTTGCTCACATGCGGCTTTTAAATTTGCTGCATAAGTGAGTAGATGTCTGACAGTCCGTATGGAAGTCAGTTGTTTATAAAGACTACAGTTTATTGATTCTCATTATTCTGTGAATTGAAGGCATAATTTATTACAATGAAGTCAGCTCCACAAAGCATATAACTGTTTGTTTGCAACCACGTCTTAGTAATGACTTTTTAAGCAGAAACAAGCAGTAATGGAAATAATTGTGTTGCATAATGATGTAAATGTGCATGTATTGTTGTTGTTCACACATATTACCAGCTCCCTCGAAAATATGTTTTTATGTATTCTTATGTATGCATGCATTAGCTTGGGCATTGTTAGATTTGGCTCATAAGAGTCTGCAAATTGTGGTTAGGGAATGCAAGAAACGTTTTTTTCTTCTATTATGCTGTTGCTGGAGCACAAAAGAGACATTTTAAAAGTGCAGGTAAGACAACATACATGCAGTGCCATTATACTGGCTATTTATAATGACTGCTGTCACTGCAGATAGAAGCTGACCATTCCCAACAAATTTGTCAAAAATGTCAAGCGTCTCTTTCAAGCAAATGAATTCATTATTTTGCAGTAAGAGTAAACTATAACAGACTCATGATCTTTGGAAGGTTATACACCACGAAACCCAACAATAGGAAAATAATTAAGATGAAACCTTAGCTTTATAAAAGGGTGGTGAATGATAATCACTTCGACAATTAGTATGACTGAAATTGCAGTGAACAAGCGCAGCAATTCAGTTATATTTAAAAATCACTGCTGGTGTTACCCGGTATGTCCTGTCCTCCAATATGCATAACACTATACAGACTATGCAATATAGTTTAGTTTCAATTCAATTCTTTTACTAAATCATACCTTGATATTTCCTTACAATATATTCAACATTCATACATTTGGTCTGAAAGCAACTAGTGATAATTTTTCATCTTTCAAACTAGGTTATCGCGCTCTGACTCTTTAATAACAGGAAGGAAAAATATATTCTTTTTTGCCAGCTGAACATACATCTCGATTCATAATAAAATTGGCGATTTTCCCTAAATCCCCCCTCTGGGTAACTGGTTAACTAAGGAAGGATTTGATGTGAGGGGTATGAGAGCTGCGACGGTGTGTTATCAGCTGAGTAATTTGCTCTTGTATAAACATGAATTACTGTTATCTAAGTGCCCCCTGACAGCCGATTGGCTCCTCATTAGGCCTGTGTGAAATGAGATTAGCAACGAGCCTCTAAATTATGATCCAATCCCAGAACACATAATCTCTCGTTCACGTATGCCCTCCCACTGTCTCCCCCCTTTGTCTTTTTTCTCTTGTCCTTCTTTTTACCTTACCTCCTGCCGACTTCTTCCCTTGTGGCTGCTCTTTCCTCGTTCTTCGCTTCGATTCTCCTCACCTGACCTCTTGCTCCCTGTCCCTCATGCACAGAGTGTAACTGCAGTGGCAGATCAGATGAGTGTGTGTTTGATATGGAGCAGTTCCGCAGCACCGGCAGTGGGGGACGTTGTGTGAGCTGCAGAGACAACACTGATGGGCCCCATTGTGAGCGCTGCAGAGAAATCCACCACAGGACAACTGCTCAGGAGTCCTGCCTGCCCTGCAACTGCAATATCAATGGTAAACTGCAGATACGAAAATTGTAATTGTTTTGAGTGTAGTGTAAGAACCCTAATCGTAATGCATGCCAACATAATTTCTCACTACCATTTTCCACTGAAAATGTAATTATGGTCAAGCTGGAATGCTGTATTGGCACAATCACGCACCACAAGCATGATTTAGCTACTGGCAAAAAGGCCAAAGTTATTCAATCATTAATAGCATTGCTTCGATATCTAGTCTAACTCATCGGCTGCTCCACTGCCAAACCTTGGCTGTGAGTTATCATTTTTTTCTAATTCATAATTTATACAATCTTGTTCCTTTCATGTCTTGCACATCTCATCAGATTTATCGCACTAACTTCCCAAATGACCATTAAACAAATCCATGATTCGAGTCCACGAGTCCCGCTGTTGTAAATTGATCCAGTTGACCCGCTGAATGTTATTGGTGAAGGACTCAGTCATCGTTAAACACAGTCTAATTTTAGGTGACGGGACATTAAACGTTTGGGCTCTTAATGACACCATCCACAGGGTAAAGAGACCGAACCAGAAGGCGAAATGAACAAATACATTAGCAATTTTTTCTCCTGTGTCTCTTTAATAGTGTGAGGTGATTGCACAGAGCTGCTGGGAGTCCATTATATTGATCAAAGGTTAAAGCAGAATCCATCAGGCTTCCTTTTTCCTCTCATGTTCACAAAACCCCAATGGAACTTTCTTTTTTTAGTGTGTCAGGTCCTGTATGTTTGCGAGTGTATATTTAGATCCTAATGCTAGCTAGGGTTTTTGAATAGGAATCCAATAACCTAATATTTATATATCCATGTATTGCAAACTATAAATGAATGCCATGATCAATTTCATGCAAATTTGGATTCTAATGTTTTGTAACTTTTTTCTTCTTCTGAACTATCCATTGGTTGGCTCTTTCAGGTTCATTGAGTCTGCAGTGTGATGTAAAAGGAAGGTGTGCGTGTCGGCTTGGCGTGACAGGGGAGAAGTGTGACACGTGTCAAACTGGCTTTCACTCGCTCGGTCCTGGTGGCTGCAGGTGAGCAACACACAAATACACATGCACAGATTGATAGACTGGCACCGTAATAGACGCATACAAAAACACTGGAAATGAAATAAAGGGGTGTCGGAGTGCTCAGCTTTTAAAGGAGAGAAGACAAAAATCGAACCCAAGCAGCTAATCAGACCGGCTTTGTTATTAAATCGGTCCTGGTTTGCAGCAATCATCAAACTTAGACAGATACTCTTAGTCAGTAGAAAACAAAACGGAGCAAAAAAGGTGAGTGAATATTGGACATTTGTAAATTCTCTTAAAACTTACATCTCCTGTACTAAACAGACAAATTAGAATTATTGCAATCTTAGTCCACTTTGTTAAAATGGCCAAAAAACATTAGAGTTGTGAGAAGTAATTTATGAATCTCTAATTCAAGTTCGAATATCAAATAGAGGGCAAATTTGCAGCTTTCCTAAAATGGGGGTCTTACAGGTTTGCTGCCTTATGAAAATATCAGGGGCTTAAATGTTGAAAATCCTAACCCTACTCAATAATGTGACAAAAGAGGCATGTTGCAGTCCGATTTCAAATAACCAAACAACCAAAATACTTTTACTGTAAGTTCTGCTCTGCTGCGCATGGACAGGGGTCTGGTTGTTCACCCAGCCATGTGTGTCTGCTTGCGTGCGTGCGCACGGCTGTGTTCAAGAGACACAGAGAGAGAAAGTTATGATGCAGTATTTGTATTCATATACCGTACCATCCCAGCTCTCCCTGACCCCCTCTACCTGCTTAGGGAATGCTAAGTTTTGGCAGTGCTGAATCGCATATGAATGACTATTTTGTGTATTATTCGGGCAACCATCTAACTGTGGATGCAAAAAAAAAAATCAGGTAAGGAACTGGTTGTTTAATTGTTTTTGCTGTTAAAAACAATGTACTAGAGCAGGGATGTCTGAACTTTTTGGCTGAAGTGCCAAAACAGTGATTAAAACTGAACCGACGGGCCATTGTCGCTCGATGCGCGACTCCCTGCTCGGCGGGCCAGCTCAAACTGCACAGCGGGCCGTAGTTACCAAACCCCTGTACTAGAGGTTTGGATATTTTTTTTATATTGATTGAAAAAATTATATTATAAGTAATGTTAAAGGGTCACTCATGGAAATGAACCTAATAATTACCAAGTGATTTTGTTTTCCACAGTTAGTACTGTAACCATCCGATAGATGACACGAGGGAATATCAGAGAAAAAGTTTTTTTTTTTTTTTTGGAACCGTTTAGTTTGGAAACTAAAAAGGAGGCTCTTCACAATCCTCAAAGTAAATAAACCTCAGTGAATAACTGCCCACTATTCCTCGAGAGGTTCCTCGTCACTTCCTCCCAGAATCCAGCCTACTGCGAGAAAGACCAGAACCAGGTTAACCACATGCTTTTATATTGAGTGAGCTGATTACCTGATTCTGGTCAGCTGTGTCTGGTCATCCGGCCACCACATCCCTCTCTCACCTGCAGCTGAGAGAGGGCTTTCTTAACCCTCTCAAACGCCTGCTGACACTGCTCCGTCCACTGGACCGGATCTGAGGCACCCTTTCGAGTCAGGTCGGTCAAGGGGCTGGTCACCTCAGAGAATGCCTGAGTGGTACCCCAAATACAGTACCTCCCTCTGCCCAATTGCACACTTACCCTGGTTGGCCTTGAGCCCCACCTGCCTTAAAGACCGGAGTACTGCCCCCACCTGCCGCACATGCGGCTCCCACGTTTCGCTATGTATGATCACATCATCTGAATAAGCTGCAGCATACGCAGCATGGGGGCGCAGGACCCGGTCCATGAGCCGCTGGAAGGTGGCTGGGGCCCCAAACAAACCAAAAGGAAGCGTTACAAATTGGTACAAACCATACAGAGTGGAGAAGGCCATTTTTATATTAGACTGGAGACCTGGAGACAGGGGAATCTGCCAGTAGCCCTTGGATAAATCCAGTTTTGTATAAAAGCGAGCTGTGCCTAACCAGTCCAGGAGTTCGTCAACCTGGGGCATTGGCTAAGCATCGAATTTTGACCATTTTGTCCTGTCGGATTTGCGCACCACTGGACAACAGCAATCACTGGTGGACTCCTCTATTACTCCCATCTCCAGCATAGCCTGAAGCTCTGCCCGAACAATTTTCCTCGTGTTCAGGCAGCCGATAGGGCCGTGAACGTACCGTCACGCCTGGGGGTGTTTCAATGTGGTGGTGTATGAGAGTGGTGCGCCCTGGCAGGGGGGAGAACACGTTGGCAAACTGCCTTTGCAGTGAGGTCACGTCTGCTCTCTGGCCAGGAGAGAGATTGTTGTCCAAACAGAACGGGGTTACTTTGTTGTTAATGGCTACCATTGGTCCCAATTCATTCCTCTCATTTACTGTTGAGAGACCAGAACCACGTTAACCACATGCTTTTATATTGAGTGAGCTGATTACCTGATTCTGGTCAGCTGTGTCTGGTTTCCGGCCACCACTCCCCTCTCCACCTCTAGCCACACCCGACTGCCACAAGTACCTTTTAGCATCTCTATGCAATGTGGTGTCCAGTTGCAACAAGCTATTTTTAACAAATAGCTCTCAAAACTCTCTTTGTTCAGCTTCGACTAGATTAACTTTTTTCTATTAATCGCAGGACATTTACTCATATATGTATAGTCATTCAGAAATATACACAGGATACAAAATTGCACACACACTGTATGTTTTTGATTCCTGTGTCATGCTTATGCATTTGGTCCCGTTTTTTCTGGGATTGTAAAAAAATACTAAATGCCCTTCTTCTTCGTTTTTCCATATAAAAAAGTATATAGAAATATAACATAAGCAGAGGTATGACTATAAATTAAAAATGTGGACAACGCAGTATTTACAGAATCAATATTTGTGTTTATCTTACAAAACAGGGCATCAAGAGCATTACAGCGTTTGACCTAATTTAATTAAGATTAATTTACTTGAGATTAAGAGCCAATATGTTTCCCAGGAGCTGGTGGATGGCAAGTTGGAGCTAAAAAACATCTACATACTTAAAGTTGCTATTTCAGCGTTGAATGTGAGGGTGTATTTACCCTTCATTTCCACTGGGAGCACATGAACAAAAACATACTGTAAATAGAGGATGTTAAAGTGAGGCTCAAGATCGAGGCAGCTTTATTGAAATTCATTAAGGAACATCCTACATTTAGCCCTTGAAACTCATTTCCATTTCTTTATTTTGCAAGTTTGTACAAATTTATAAATCAAAGTGTACAGTGTTGTATTTTTTTATTTAACCCTCCGGTTACTAATAATGATAATTATTTTCACAATCAATAGGCACACACACACGCACCTTTCTCCCATTCAAGCAGCAGAATCAGGCCGTTGTGTTGAGGTGTGAATTACTCAGACCACTGGAGCAGAAACAAGCAGAGACAGCATGCCTGGGGATAATTGAATTATTTGTAATAGCCCCTCATTGAAAAAAGATTCTGTGTTACATTTCCAAACAAAGGTAATCAATCAATGAAGGTGATCAAACACATTTTGACATAATCCAGACACTGCTGACCCTCACACCTACACGCTTGCTTTTATCAAGGCCCTGCACAGCCCTCACATTTTCCGTGATGGATTGTGTGCCATCAAGCATCTCAGCATTGATGATCTCTTACAAGAGCACTTGTTGTCCGTTTTCAATAGGTGCAAGGATTACAAATACATGGGTAGTAATCAGGGTGGCCCAGGTTTATTTCTCAGGACAAGTGCCTATATTGCTGACGTGTCTTTGAGCCACACACCCCTGTTTGCTGGGTTTCTTTTGTGTAACTCATCACCTGTGAACTGATGAATCGGTGCAAGCAGAACATATCCTAACATAAATTGTCCTTGTTTTTACCAGTTTTGGTTCCCTGTGGCCAACAACATATTTTCTCTCCGACCCACACAAATGTTGGTGAAGTGTAGTCGATGCAAATCTCTCATCTTTTTTATTTGTGTTTTTTTCCTGTAGGCCGTGTGAGTGTAACCCCACTGGGACTGTGGACGACTGCTCCACTCTGGATGGCCGCTGTCACTGCAAGTCAAACGTGGAGGGTCAAGGATGTGACAGGTGTGTAATATGCATGTTGCTTGTGTGTGGACATGACCTGTGGTTACCTAGGTAACCAGTAAATTACCACACAGTTGAACAATTCATCGTTGCTGGTGGATCATTACTCAAAATGTATTGGTTCATGTTCATAATATTATTTCCACCTCTTGATTTTTTTAAATAAAGAAAAAACATTATCATCATCCTTCATGTTAATACTTTGAAGTCTTATAATGAGATTTAAATAATATTTGCCTGTTAAAGCGGACAGGTTGGTACATCCTACAGGTGAAGCAAAATACTGAAAAGAAAAGCTATGGGTAATATCAGGATTTGGGGCTATCTATCACTTTGACTCTTTGGCCAGTAATGTCAGTAACTGAGTATCTGCGTCTCCCTGTGGGTTGCCGTTCTGCTCCCCTTGGATGTAGGATAAACTCACTGGGACATTAGCAATGCTCACATCCCCAGGTCTCCAACTATTGAATAACTCTGTGCTCCCTGTCTGTTGACTATTTTATTTTTTTGCTGATTTCATGGCTCATTGAGCAGGCCCCTCTCCTGTGTAATGTGAGCAGTGTGTTGCCTGATTTGGACCAGTGTTCCTTTCCCAACCCGCGTTCCAGCTTTTGTCTGTAGGTCAGAGGTCAGGGTCTATGCAGCTTAGTTTCATTTGGTCCTTTCTTAGTGAACACTGCACTCCCCGGGGGACCACCATCCCTCACCTTCTGCACTGTAAATCACTTTTAGTTAGATAACACAAGAGCAAGGGTAAGGTAAATATTTGCAATGAAGAGAATGTGCAGCATTTGTGTGTTAATATCCCTTTATACATGAAGATATGTATATGTGTGTACTTCCAGATGCAAGCCAGGCTTTTTCAACATGCAACAAGTAAACCCATCAGGCTGCCAACTTTGTTTCTGCTTTGGCCACTCGCTGGCCTGCTCTTCCTCCAATCACTTTGGAGCAGTCAACATCACATCTGACTTTACTGAAGGTAGTGCCCTATACTATTATTTGTGAATATGGACTATATGTAAATATGAGTAATTCATGTTTTAAAATATTTTTTGTTAACCTCCAGATCAGGACGACTGGGTGGGAGAGTTCACAGGAGGACAGGAGTACCCCCTACTGTGGAAGGAAGGTGAAGTCTACCTGCTGCCTCTCACCGAGGAAGACATTGGCTTCTACAAAGCCCCCGGTAAGTCAAAATAGAAAAATAAGCATTATGTCAGGTTAGGTCATTTTTCACTGGTATCTGCTCATAAATCTTGAAGTTGTTGCTCCTCAAGCAAATATTGGAACTGTATTATTGTTAATAGAGCAACACCCGTAGCTTGTGACTGTTGTTCCTTAGTGAGATTAATCAGCGTCTTTGGCAATGGGTTTTATGGCAGTTATTCTGACACATTCCTTATCAGAACCATTAGACGATAAGGGAATAAGCTGGCCAGGCTACAGGACTTAGGGCCCATTTCTATCAGCTGCCCCAGCGGCGAAGGCCTGATGGAATTGGATGTCTTGGCCATGCTGGAGTCACAACAAAGTAAAAATTGGCTTGGTTTCTTGTCCACACTAAGTCGGTTCGAGGCATCAGCTCATAGCCCTTCCAGCCCTCGAGCCTTCTACAGCCGCTAGCTAAAGAGGATAAATCCCATTAACTGTGCATCCTGGAGGATTGATGCTCAAAACATGCAATCACAGAGTCTGACTCCATGTGGAGGCATATCTTTTTTTCTTTTATAGAATGATTAAATGCTCTTAGCTGAAAGATGTGACATAGCATAGTGGCCTGGCATAATTTGCAGAAAGTTATTCTAAGTGCCTTGATAAGTTATTTTTGTATATGTCCATGTGACGTGAGCAAGTCTATAATGAAGGTTTGCGTTCTTTGCCATATAGATGTGCAATTCATAATGTGCATATTTAAAAGTTTTTTTTTTACTTGCTTTCTTCTTCACAGTCTATAGTAACGTCTCTGTCGGCCACGCAGATTAGTAGCCCAACTGGCCAAGAGCAGCTTTGTGGCAGGCTGCTTATCTACTTTGCCCAGTGCTTGTTTATGTTGTTTCTCTGCATAATAACAGCACAAATCTATTGCCTTGCCATCCCTATTAATGATCTAATTTTCTCTTGCCTTTTTTGTAGTTGTGCATGTGTATAGTTACTTTAAAGATTAGACTAGAGCGGCAGAGGCTTTGGAAGTAGCTCCAGAACGCTCCGTCAGACAGCCACTGCCTCTGCTTTTTTCATTTCAATTTGCTTAAATCCCATCAACGTGTGCTTCAACAAAGTGAGAAATAATTCTGAGTGACAAGTCAATGTCAAACATTTTACAAACTGCAATTTCTGATTCCCAATGAATGTACAGTATTTGTCGTCATATTTTGTCTTGGGCTTAAAGCTGCCACATAGCAGACAGGATTCAATCATCCTTTTTTTGTTCAACTTATCAAAGGGAATAGTTTTCGAGAGCTGAGTAACTCACCTCGCTTCACAAATATTAATAGTTGTCAGGACATCACAGGGAGAGAAGGAAGAGATGTTTAACTGTATAGAAAATTATGGTAGAATCCAAATTGACACAGATATGGTTATGGAACCCTGCAGTGGGGATAGCAGTTTGGATTTGGACATATTTATGCCAGTCAGGTGGTGTGGTATGTTTCTAACAAGGTGTAGGGTGACGTGGGTAATAAAAACGAAGGGGGTTGTGTGTGAAAGTTGTTTGTAAGTATATGCATTTGGGAACACTCCTCTGAAACACGTGTATTACCACTTGTTGTCTCCCTGAATCCCGGACATCTGCCTAATAGTTGACACAGGCAGAGTTGGAGTGTCTCTGGTGACTCGACAGACTGCACACTCAAGTGCAGCTGCCAGGATCTATAACAGACAAACATGAAGTATCTCCAACAACCGTGGTCCCCACTTCAATCTGCTGGACAGTAACTGCGGCAACTCTCTTGGCCGAGCAGCGCTTCATGCTGTCCCCTTCAGCATGAACCCTCTAACATAAGTCCTTACAGCCATCTGCTAAGAAGCTTGCAATGTTGATCCTTTTCATATCCGCAGCACAAGCCTTCTTGCCTGGCCTCGAGCAGCGGGGAGGCTAAAATAAAAAGAGTGAATCTCAAAAAAGAGGGCAAGATTGACAGAATTTTAATGAAATAACCCTCTATAAGGAGGTAAGTGAGAAGACCGCATATGGCTGCCGCCGGGTTCTGGTTCTCGTGAGTGGAGTGGAAGGGAGAAATAGGAGCTAAGATCCACGAGAGCGGCTCGAAGCCACCGGTCACTGCGATTCAAGCAGCAATCGCCGCCTTACATAATCTAAGCACTACGTTCACCCGGGTCTGCATGAATTCCAGTCTCGAGGCCTCGTCGTCAACAGAAGGGATATAAACACTGAGTGGAGATCTCGAAACATGGAGGAAGACAAGAGAAAAAAGTACACAATAAATAGAAAGTGAAGCAGATGTAAAGCCACTTGACAAAGAAAGGGAAAGGAAATTGTCACCTTTACACCCATTGCTATATTGCTCTTATTATTATTGCCACGATAACAACCAGTCTGAGAAGTGAACTGCTCCTCATCTCTCTTAATCACCCTCTCCTTCCTCTGCCATTTCTCCCTGTTTAACCCAACCATAACATAGGCTTTGGCATTGGTCAAATATATATAAATCAAATTGAAACTAAATCTATTTTAATTGTCTGTGGCTCCGGTGGAAGAGAAATGTAGATCAGTTTGCTTAAAAAAGAGTGATAAAAGAATGTCCGACCTCATTTCGAGATAAAATTGCTGTTGCAGCCCGGCTCTTGTGCTGGAACAAAAGTGGAAATTGAGACAAGGGTAGTTGCAAAAACTAACAATAATTTTATCAACAAAACCAACATAAACCAAGGGACCGCCGCGCCCTGATGCTCACACGTGGAGTTTGTAAGTGAATGAGGAGAGAGCCGAGATCTGCCCAGGTGCAGCACATCCAGTGATGACGGCCCCGCCTCCATTGGAACCTGAGCGAGAGACAAAACAGAGAGAGCCAATACCTATATTCTCAATGGCCACACTTCATGGCCTGCTCCAACATCTGACATACTAACCCCCTACCTTTTCTACTTTGTCACCTGTTTTTTTCTCCAAGAGCTCCCTGAACTCTGCATTTCCAGTTATCTTTAACACATTGAATCACTCGGGCAGTATCTCACCATAATTCTCATTCACGGGGTTGCACTGGGTCACACAAGAGAAATTGAGAAAGGAATTCACAGTGTGGCTAATTTCTACCACCAAATCACCTGATCTGATCACTGTGTAGATCTGATGATTAGATGAAGATAGATAATGGGTGGGAAGCTATTGGACAATCAGGCGTGTAGCATTCTTTTGCCTTGAATATAAATAATTCCATTGTCCTTTAATGTATTTCTGTTTCAGGTGTGACTGCAGGCAGGGTAAGTTAATGTTTGACTTGGTGTCCTGACAGTACCAGACATCAAAGTTTAAAGTTTGTCCATCCGGCCTTCACTTCCAGACTGTACGGTGGTCGATGTAAGAGCCTCAGTGGGACTCGTGTTCGTGGAAAGCAGCGGTGATTTAATTGGAACTGAGTTGATTTAATTTCTTTGGTGCAAGTCTCCATCCCCTGATTGATTGTGAGCTCCTCCGCCATCCCACAAAATTATGCGGGCATCTATCATTTGTTGTGATGGCGACTTTATGTGTTCCTGGCAGAGTATCAACCGCAGCACTGTCAGTGGACTCCAGATCATTCTGACAGACCCATAGAAACTAAATTGAAACCGAGTGGCACAGACAGAAGCATTGGTTTATTTTCATTCTATATCAAAATGTTGACTGAAATGTATCTATCATTTATTTGGCCAAACCCATAACGCAGATAATCTGCTGATCATTTTTCAGCTCCACTGCAGTGCCCAAGTTTACATCTTTAAAGAGCTTTTTTGATCAAAATACAAAGATATTTACATTTTTTTTTCTAAATTACTTTCACAAGGAAGTTAGTCATACTGTACGATGAGTAAAGCTAGTGTAAGACGGGGACCCGAATGCATTACGCTATAGACAGGGTACAATTAAAAAAACTGAGTTTAATGACAGAAACAAGTTGGTACGCAGGGATTTGAAAGAGAAGGGCCAATGTGGAGAGTCCAAAGGGAGAGCTCAAAAATCAGGGACTGGGTCAAAAAAACACTAGGAACACTAACTTGGAAAAATGGCTGAAACACTAAACACAGGGGAATCGGGCAGACTGGGAGCAGACAAAGGGGGAAAGACAGGGGTATAAATACTGGGAGGAGCCAATTGGTCAGAGGTGAGACACATCAGCTTATCACAAGTGAGGGAAAACACATGAGGGCAGGAAGTTAAGTGCTTAGAAATAAGATAAAGACCAGGTGAGTGCCAAAACAAAACAAGAAACAATACATGAAACATAAACCAGTGTACTCGAGATAGCATCTCAAAAAGTAAAAGATTTATTTTACCAGCACCTCTAAAGCTCGCTAATAAAACAAAAAGGTATTGATTTGATTAATTAAATCAAACCAGTTTTCACTGTGGGCATATAACCATAGACTGAATAAAGATACATGGTACTTCTCACATCCTCAAACTAAAGATAGAAATATTTTAGTTGCCACCATTTTGTTCTGGTAACTAGTTTGGTCAATGCCCCATCCACTAACATGGAGGAGTTGCGATTATGACCTCGGCACCAGACACGACTAGTCACAAGTCACCATAGGCTGATTTCAATGATTTGTACTCACGTTTAGGTTCTCTGATGTCATCAATCGTATATACAGTTAACCCAGTCTTGGGACTGATAAACCTTAGAAATACAACTATTACCTCATACTATTACTATAACCATTACTATTCATGTACTAGACTTATGTATGGGTCATAACCAAGCAAATACGGACTATTTGAGGCTTTTGCAATGTGCCATGAATCTGTTTTCACCTATAATAGTCAAATACAGGCAAATACAGGCAGCCGATTTGCTTAGTTATGACACATAAATAAGTGTAGTTCTTAATAGTAATGGTATTGCTTTAATATGCCCTCAGATTGTACTCTCCAAGTCGTGCATTTCCCAGTCTGTTTCATAGGTTAGGAATCCCATTAGTCATGTGGACCAGATTTTATTTTATCCAGGAGCATAAACATAGACGACGTAATTTCACTGTATAAGGAGCTGAAAAGCCTAGATATGAAACCGACATGAATCAGATCAATAAAAGATGAATATTGTATAATTAACCTTCCCCATTGAAATACATTGGTTTTTAATTCGTAACCGGGACTATGTTTTTTGACAGTAGATTGTTATGGTGGCAACAAATCAATAGATTCATTTTCTTAACAGTGTCATGAATATTCGTGAGAGTGGATTGATACAGTCTATGCACATAAACCCTAATTAAACATAGTTTTTATTTTTCTATTTTTCAAATGATTAAAAAAAGAACATATGCTTATTGGTAAGCTTCAGGGGTGGCAGTAGGAAGAAAGGGGTTTTGGTTAGAAACTAAATAAGACTATTTTAGTGAGTGAAACTGGTCTGCTGTTATGATTTTAAAGGTAAATTTATGTTGATGAACTGATCAATAAATTAACTAATGGTCTGGAATTTCACAAAGAAAATTTGAATCCCAGTATTGTGAGAGGAAAATAGTAGTAATAGTATACTATAGTGAAATAGTACCTTCTCACATATGCACAGCTTGTGCGCAGTGGTATGTAGAGATAGCTAAACATTTGAATTCTCCCCTATTTGTCATGCTAGATAAACTGATGAATATACATTCATGGCAATACACAGAGAGTGGGTCAGACTTACACATGAATAATCATTTTATGTTGTTTTTTTTTATAGTGACTCATTACTTTGGAGAGGGGCCGGCCAGTTGGGCCACTCTCAGATGGTCTATTAAGGTTGTGAGTAATTATTGCTTTGGTGCCTCTATCATCAGAGGCAGAGCTAGAGCACCCAGAAACGATATACCTGAAACATAAGCACTCACAACCATAAGGGAGCACTCTGGAGGAGAATATTAGCCAAGGCACACAATAGCATTACTGGGCTCATTACACATGGTTATGCAAGGTATATATTTCCTATTCATAATTTCAGAAGTAATATCTGTTGACTTTTATTTTCTGTGAACATGAGCTCTTACATTACCCATTATTACGGTGCATCACTCCCCAAATGTATGTATTGTTGTATATTATCTCTTACCTCTTTTCGATTCACAAAAATATGTCGTAATCTGCCTCTGTGAGAGACTTAGACATTGTGGCTGTTTGGACTTCACTTTCAGGGTCCTCACTCATGAACTAAGCTATGATTAAAACCATACGCAAATACACAAAATATACAAAAACTTCACTACTCGTGCTCGAAAATACACTGCTCCACGCTCGCAAACTCACTAATTGCAAGCGCAATCTAACTATGCGCTCGCCGCAGAGCAGTCAACCTCACAAGCGAGCGGAGCACCGTTTGCGACCGAGTCAACACCATTTTTCCCCTATTTTTATTATTTATTCTTTCGATTTTAAGCTGATTATGCAGCACATTTAGCACCATTTAAAATTTTCCGCTTCATCCTACTGGAAGATGAAGCCCCTTACTGCCAGTCACCAAACCGCAACTAACTTTCTTTAAAAGAGCGAATAAACCCTAGCCCAACCCAAGAATTAGGTTTTAGCATGTTACAGTGAGCAAAAACTAAATATGTCGACTCAAGACATTTAAAGTCATGAGGCGCTTTGTATTAAGTTGCATATGAGTGTCGGTCTGACTGTGCTCCAGTGGTTGCGATGGCTTGTCAGATGCATTGATCAGTTATTTAATTTAGTTATATGTACTTTTCAATATTGGTTGTTTTTCCAGTATTTAAGATATTTACTTGAGGGAGATCTGGCTTTAAAAAAACATTCCTCTCTAATTCTGATTGGAGATCTGTGATCGCTCATATCATTTGAGAAACTAATTTGTCCTTGCTGTTGAATATTGGTGGTGCTCCCCTGCCTCTGATCAGCTGTCATTATCTATTTCTCCTGCGATTGATTATGTAATTGAATCATTTCACCTTTCAGCACTGTCGGACTGTTTTTCATTTCCTACATAAACTGATCCCACGTCCGAATGATAAATACATACACGTATCCTCACAGTGAAAGATTTTAATTTAAATACAATAGCTATGATAAGGAAAGATGCATTTGATTTTTCTTGTTATTAAATGGAAAACCGCTTAAATCACTTGACCTCTGAACGTGTGGTTAGGGTTTTTATTAGAAAGGAAATAGTCACAGCGAGGTGGTCTATACTTTTTAACCCAATTGCCACTGCAGATGAAAAGGTTTAGGATATTACGACTACAGTATATGCATTTTTCATTAACAATCAAACATCATCACTGAGCAATACATTACCAACAGTAGTATCATTTATTTGGCCTAACACATTTAAACAGGTAATCTGCTGATTATTTTTCAATTCCCTTGCAGTGCCCAAGTTGACATATTAGAGCAGCTTATTTATTGTAGTTTGTTTTTAATTACTTTCAAAAGTATGGTAGTCATACTGTAGGATGAGTAAAAATAGTGCAGGATAGAACAAATGGCCCAAACACAAGACTGAACACACAGGGGAACAATCCAAAAAGCAAAAGTTTAATGACAGAAAATAGGTCGGTACAATTGAAATCCAAAAAGAAGGGCTCCGATCAACAATTCACAAGTAACACTAAGTCTGAAAAAGGGTCACACACAGTGACCACAAGGGAATCAGGCGGACTGGCAACAGACAAACAGAAAACAAGGGTGGGGACATCTGGACACAAGTGAGACACATCAGGTAATCCCAGGAGCGGGAAAACACAGGAGGGGCAGGAAGTTAAGTGCTTAGAAATAAGATAAAAACAGGTGATAAAATAAGAAAAAAATAAAACAGGATACAACTAAAAAGACAATAAAAGAAAGGGGTGTTCACTTTCCATTAAAAAATCCTGTTAGATCACTACGTCACTGCATCCTGGCATAAACCTTTGACTGAATATAGATAAATGGTGCCTCTCACACTGTAGAAAAATAGAGACAATGATAGATAGATAAGGTTGCCACCATTTTGTAGTGATAACTTGTTTATTAATTCAGCGTTTCATAAATTGGCTCCTTTACAAAAGCATTGAGGGTCAAATAAAAGCAGCAATGATAAGAGGTAGCTGTTTGTTGAACAGTTATTTGGCATAGATATTCGATATCAAGACACTTGAATTGCTCTGAATGGAGCGAAAAAATCACCCTCCTATCTCTTTGAGGAGCTCAGGACGAACTTCACACATGATCACACACACAAACAAGGCGGTAGCCAAGCATGCATCCTCTCAGTTCTACACACTCAGTCACCCGGAGCTGGCAGAGAACGGCCGTAACTGTTATTGTTATAACATGTTCATTATTGCAGCATAACTGATTCTTTTGAATAAATATAATATAATATAATATATATATATATTCATACACATTTGCATATGTGCAGCTCCATCTCTGCATCTCTGCATTTAAAACATATCTGGAAGAGTAACATAATAGAGTTGACTGCTGAAACTGCCTCCTCCCTGTCTCCCATTAGAGAAATTCCTGGGTCGTCATGCCTACGTATACGGTCAGCTTCTCTCCATCACCTTCACCTCAGAGACCCGCGAGCTGCTCCCTGACAGGATCACTGTGCGAATCCAAGGCTCTGGAATCACCCTTTCTGCTGACATTTCACCGCAGCCACTGCTCCACCATGACCCTGGCCTACTCACACCGCGGCACACCTTCATCGTGAGGTACAAGGATGCAGGCATGGCCGCACTTTATCGTTTCGGGAGTCCATGCACTTCTAATGTTGTACTGGAGTCTCGGTGGGAAATACCAAAGCAATTGTCTGCGCGTGTGCATGAGAATGGATTTTGTGATGTTTGTTTTACCTGCATCTGAATTTCTGTGAGGCCTGACTTGTGTTCCTTATTGGAAAATATATATATGTAGAGAGAGAGAGAGAGAGAGAGAGAGAGAGAGAGTAGGAGTATTTTGGACAGCCATGTAGTGACTACAGCTCACCGAGATTGACTGTGCTGTCATGGTCCCAGCAGAATGTCAGAACATGAATGCAGTGATGAGCCAGCTCCCCAATGCGCTGGCTGTCATGTAGGTCTGGCAGGTACAGGAGCAGCATTACATTTCCATTTGAACGTTTTACACATGGAGCAGATAGTCTCACCCAGAGTGAAGGGAAATGTGTGCTGCACTGGGAAGTTTCAAAAAGTACAACATGGTGATCCTAAAGGGTGGGAACAAAACTGTGGAGCTAAAACGATCATGGATTGGAGGTAAACAACCGCAACGAAAGTTGGTCCACAAATACAGTAAATCCTTGAGAAAAGTAGAGATATTGGGGTATGTTGGGAGATATGTCCTCAACAAATTGATGAAGTTGATATACGTTTGAGATTGTAACTGGAATGGATAGGTCACTTCTCTATTAGGCTTCAGGAGGCAGAGTGAGGGGAGTGCAGAAAAGAAGACCACACCAGCAAGGGAAAGGAAAATAAATGGATTACAGTGACAGCATGCAGAGTATAAGATACACAGTGCAATGTACAGACTTTATGGCATGTAGGTGCATTATTTGGGTAGTGCTCCCTCATTCGCCAATGGATCGAACTAAACAACATAACAATATCAATATGAAATCTTCGAATAAATATTATTCGACCAAAAGATGATATAACATTATACATGCAAAGAAATATTAATACATTCTTCTGCAATGAGTGAGTAGTAATAACCATAATAGTAATAACAGCATCCAAAGCCATTTGCGGCAATTACATGGTGATGATTTTAACCTCATTATTTGACACTGATAGCTTCCACTTCGTTGGAAAATGATAAGCTAACGTTAGTAACCGTGTTAAAAAAATGTATGCCCCAACAAGAGCTGAACAAGCTTATTAGACATTTACAATACTATCTCATTTTCAAATGTGGTCATCTTCCCTTTTCTCCGCCCCAAATGCAATGCAATATTACCAAATCGATTTTTGACTTTGAAAAGCCAAACATTTATTGCACTTTTGCGAATCGAAGTGAAGTGAAATCTTTTATCCATGATTGATTTTTAACCGTGGTAGAATTCAAATCGAGTTAATGCTTTATTATTAAAATATTGTGCTTTGTATTTTTTTTAATGCTGCTGAAGCTAAAAATATAATTTCGACACTTGACCATCTAGGATCGATTCAAAGCTTCGTCAGTACAATAGTGACATCTTTAAAAACATTGTTTTATGGCTTTTATTAGGGAAAGCATTTCCTGATTTAGCTTATTTGTATCCAAAGACATTTTCCTGTTGAAGCTGTTTTAAAAAATATAATATCATAATTATTATTATTCTAGACAGTCAGAAAATGTCTGGTAAATGTTCTGGAGGGAAAAGTGTGAAATTACACTTCTCATTATTAGATGTAGAGGTGTGTGCATGTGTGTGTGTGTGTTTCAGCGTGGGGGCATGTGCATTTGGCATGGATAGCAGAAGCCCCTATGCCAGGTTTTGGCTCAATGATTTTCTTACTTAATGGTACAGTTAAATTCCCTTTTTTTTTTTGTTCATATTTTTTCATCTACCAATTTATGAGTTGAAACATCTTTGACCTACCACAGCACTTTGCTGTTAAGAGCTGCAGTTTTAAATGTCAAAGTGGGTATAATGCGTTCTATGGCCGCCCACATCTACATGTAGTATAAAGGCACACTTGCTCACATTCACACACCTCCACTAGCTTAAGTACAGAAAAATCAACCCAGTCTCATGAATATCTGTTGGACTGTTACGAAAATGTATCTATTGGTTAGTTGTCATCATAACGGTCTGGGCTCAAAAAATGTGGTCCCGGTTACGTTTTAAAACCCATGTATTTCAATGGGGAGTGTTAATCGTTCGCAACGAACGTTATTCCAGCATCTGCGTGCACACAGACTGCATGGTTTCATCCGTTGGTTTCTACATTGTCCTTATTTTTATTTTGGACAATATTAATCTGCAATGAATCTGACTTCCTGTTGGTTTCATATCTAAGCTTAGGAATGTAATGCTTCATTGATGACCCGGGCTTACATCGAGTATTCAGTGTGCTTTCGACTCCATTTGTGTCACAACGTTGCAAAGCATTTTCGACTGTGGTGTTGAAGGGTGTGTGAGTGGTGTTGTGGATAAACCAGTTTTGTTTTGTTGTTAATACTGACTCTCGGCTATTTGTCTAATTGTGCCACTTTTCTTGCTGGAAATGATCTACTGGATAGCACTTTTCTTTCTATCAAGACCCCTGCAGACCTTATTTTTATCTTAATGGTAAAGTACTGACTGAAGGAGGCAGGCTGAGTCGAAGAGAGGTTGAGTCCTGTTGTGACACGATGTGGGGGAAGCGGTTGTGTAATCAGTCACATTGTTGTGCGGAGATCTCAATAGGCCGATGGGTGCAGCTACACTGCGGTCCACATGGGAAAAAAAAGTAATTCATTCTATTTTCGTTCCTGTCTCCCGCTTGGCCAAGCGTCTTGTTGCCAGTAATCCTTCTCATCCCACTCAGCGCCTCCTTTGTGCAGTTTTGTTGCAATTTGTCTTAAATTCTCCCCCTGTGTTTCTATCTTTAATTCTCCCTTTCAGCACAAACTTAACTTCCTCCCTGTGGCCGGACCTGGAAGCCCTCCTCTTCCTTGCCAGAGGATTTCATTTTCTTTCTTTCCGGGATTTGTTAAAAGTGAGCCAAAGTAAATCGCAAACTGCTTCGTGTAATTTAATGGGTCCACATCGAAATTGGCATGTCACACATTAGGGAAACCCTGCGTTCTCCTCTATGCGTGCTCCACAGAGTATGTTCCAGTCCATGTGTTTAAAACAGCCCAAAGAGGCTGTGCATTCTCTCTGGGACTACAGTTAACATAACATAACTCATGACAGTGAGCAGCTGGCTGCTGCTGAAAGGTGTCTATGAAAGCAGTGAAATGTTGAGTATTGGAGATGTTGAAGAAAAGTTCGTCTTCAGCATTGTAAGAAGTAGTTTGCTAAGCAAAGACGTGGCCGGATAACTTGGTGAGAAAAAGGTCTGACGTGACGGGTGCTGTGGAGAGGAAACCTGCAGAATCAGGGTTGTGATTGCAGCGAGGGCTCCGCGCGGCGGTCGATTGTCCAGAATCGTACTATGATTGTGGGCATTTTTGGCAGGAGTCAATACACTCTTGCTGTTATCTGTGGCGGTGAAAAACAGGATTAGACGAAGGCCTTGCTAAACGCATATTTTTAGTACAGTGGATAAAATCATTGATTCTCACGTCATCTCCAGCAACGGGCAACTGAGTAAAAAGTTGGTACTGGTCCATAATTTGACATTTTACCTCTACACTTGACTGATTGACTGGAGTGAATCAGCCTCTTTATTGAATCTGGTTTTCCAAAATATGATGTCTTCTTTACTGGCTCCATCAAAGGATCCAGTCTCTTTCTCTTCAGCACAGAGGGCCCAGGCCAAAGGTGCTTGGTGTTTATGAACACAGAAATGCAGTGGAGCTTGTGGGACAGAAGCTATAAATAATGTTTCTCACAGGAGAAGTTCTTGCTTTCTTTTTTCCCCTTGTAGTCTCTTTCTCCTCCCACTTTTCTCTGACAGTGTCCACAAACAGTGCAACGTATATTCAACTGCTTCTGCTCTATCTGTCCATATCTCTTTTTCTCTCTGACATGCACTTTTTTCTCCTATTTTTTCCTCTCCCACTCCTCGCTCTCATCCTCTCCACGTCCCTGTCATTTCTCTCTTTTCAACCCAACCGATCGCGGCAGATGAATCTGGTTCAGCTGGAATGTATTTTCTGTTAAAAGGTAGTTTTTTTCCCTCATCTGCCATCAAGTGTTTGCTCATTGTGGGATCTGTTTTTTTCTTTCTTTCTATAAATGTCATATTATGAATTACATTTATATAAACACAGTTTAACTCAATTGCATTTGAAGAATTTGTAAAGATTTTATCTCACCGGCCTACATATTAATCCATATGGAAATTTGGCAGTGTGATTGCATGCAGTAGCATTCAAATAATGCATCAACATAATCATGTTAAGAAAATGGTCATAAGAGTTGCATTATAGGCATCTGAAAACATGAATAATCATGAGTAGAATTGCACACTCCACTTCTCTCTTACCTATTAAGTGGCTTAGTGTTCCCACCTGGTGCAGAGATAAGAAAGAAATATATGATAGCGTAGGGATTCAGGCAGAGAGGATTGATGAGAGGATGAGGTGAAAAGCTTGTATAAGGCGACATCTATTCTCTGATGTTTCCTCTTTTCATTGTGTGTTCCACTGTAAGTGGTGGGCGGGGAGGTTTTGTTGCCGTTCATGTAGCTGAATGTGTACGTCTCCAGCATTGGGGGAATAATATTTATGGTGCACAGATGCACAGCCCACTTATGCAGTCAACTGATAAAGGTACCACATGCAGTGATTCATATGTGATCATCTGTCCTCATTACAAATGGCCAAAAGAAAGGTTTCAGTAAACTGCACATAGGGATGTCTTGAAGAGGAGCAAGCCAAATCCCAGCATTCATATCTGGAGCACCAGTAGCAGTAGCTAGCATATGGTTCATCTGGCACTGCGCTTATTTCTGTCAAAACCTCACTGCCTTTGATAATAGATCAGGACCAGAAAAATATATTAAGCAGAAAGTAGAGTTTGCTGCCAACATAAAAAGACATGCTCACTATAAGTGACAGATAAAACCTTAAATCAGAGGGAAACGACAAATTACTATATTATTTAATATTTTAATATATGGTTTATTTATGTCATAGTAACTTGTATAGTCCCAGGCCAAGGGACCCATCCTGGTGTTCTCCCATGTTTTTGGCATAAATGTCAGCGAATGTTGGTTCACACCGACAGATACACAAATATTTACAACATTTTTCACTTTGACTTGAAACACTGTATCTTCACACATGGAGGGTATGGCAATCTATGATATTCTGTTTTGCTCATTAAGATTAGGGCGTTTGATTATTATATTCAACAGTTTCAGTTTCTTTATTCAATAGTCTGATATTAAGCGCCTTATCCAGACTTTGTAATGATAACGAGAAAGATATGATATAAATGTCGTATTTTCCTTTTGCTTACCTTGAATCTTTATCTCTGTTCTTTCTCTAAGTGAACATAACCACAAACACTATCACGCACGCAAATAAGCAATGTGTGTCCAGTATTCTTTCAGGCTTTTCTCTCTTGATGATCTTCAGTAATACTCTGTGCAGAAGGCTGAATTACACTGTGGCTCTCTGTGCTCTGCTTCGTGCTGATTAAAAGGGACACTGATGCTCCATAGGGAAAGCATGGCATGGAGTTTGTTCACTTTCATGCACACTCTGCTTATCGCTGCCTCACCAGCTCCATTACCACGGCTTTCAGGCCATGTAATTGCCTTTCTTTTTTCCCGTCCCCACATGTTAAGCCAGGGAACAAGGACAGTGGCACATCAACAGAGAGTCTGTGTGGCAATCCAGGAATGCACACGCACAAGTACCTTCTCATATACACAGTATGCATGTGCATTCTAAGACAGAAGACATATTTACAAAAAAAGCATTCTGAAAACAAGTTAGTGACATGATCATGATAAGAACAAATGGCCAATAAAACACATGGCAACAACCACAGGAAAGGCCCATTATGGTCAAGAAACCAAAAGTTATATTGGTTATTATCGATTTGGCAATAATTGAAAGCTCCGTTTGTGAAATTAGAGACACACACGTGGTTTGCCTTAAAATAATCCAGTGGGGATAGAGTTCCGCGAGACCATTTGATCTGGCCCCCAAGATAATTCATAATCAGACTATTCACAAAAAAAAAAAAAAATAGGTTGCACTTACTAAAATATGTGAGGGCTTGTCTTTCTGGGCCAAGGTCAGGGTCCTGAACAAATCACGAGCAGAGCGTGTCCTTCACGGTCACGTTCATGTCCTCAGCAGAAAGTGACTGGTACGTGCAATGTGATGCTCCTGTGTGTGTTGACGGAGGGAGGAGAGTGTGATTTGGGGTGGGCGGATCTATCGAAAATATCAATGTATCTATTCCAACGTTGGTATTGGTAACGATCAATACTTGTGTGATGAGATCTTTACTTGAGTTTTAGTTTCTGATGTTTATGTTCGGTACTAAATTCCTGTTAGATCACAGTGGTTGTGCATGGGCAAACTCCGCTCCTCTCACTTACTACGCTCTTGCTCAATTTGCCCCTCTCCCTCCTCCACTGCTAGCTGCAGGATGGCAGAGAAGAAGAGGAGCACCGGTTGGTCTTTTTTTACAGCTGCAGACCAAAATACTGCAAGCTGCGACATTTAAAAACACACCCAAAAGAAAACCATAACTAGACCAGATTATGATCATAGTCATGATAATTAATTAAAGTAAAAATCACAAAATCAATAATTTACCACGAAATTCGACTTGGAATTGAAATCTTCTACATGAAAATAGATAAGCTGCTTTTCTGATGAAAAAGTATCAGAAACGGTATCGGAATTGGTATCGGAATCGGCAATATTGGCCCTGTATTCACTTTGCATCACTCGATAAAAAATTTTGCATTATTGCCCACCCCTAACCAGTACCAGTTACATGCACCGTGGCTATAATTCCCCAAACGGCAAGCATAAAGAAAAGAAAGTTTAATGCAGAATGTCGCGCATTTTAGTACAAATGAACAAATGATTACTTATTTGTGGAAGTAAAATGCGAGCCAGTGTTCTCATTGTGTGGGGACTATTGGAATCAAAGTGCTGTACACCAGTAAATATAAAATCAACAAAAACGCAATATTAAAACATGAGATTATTCTTATTAAAGGCAAATGGGAAGATAAAACAGAGAAATAAAACAAAGTTACATAGATAAAGTTGCTTTTTTATTTGAATAGCATGAAGAAGTTCTGGGGTAAAATTATTTAGTTTGGCCCTCATGGGATTTTTTAAAACTCTGAATGGCCCTCAATAGGAAAAAGCCCGATTCAAAGCATTTCATTCTCTGGATAAGGGCCAAAGAGCATCTGGGCAAAAAAAAAGTATTAATCAACAGCTCCGGTCAGTTCATTAAAAAATGTATTAATTAACATTTTGCCCCTATGTTTTTCCAATTAGACATTCTTATCTGTAAGTGTGTTTCCTACAACCACACTTGAATATTATATCAATATAATTCTTCACGTCACCGTTTCTGTTGCTGCTACTTGCCCTCGGGACCTTCAAACTATAGCAGTAAAAAAAATATATAACACAACCATCAGCTGTGCGGAGCTGACACAGCAGCTGTCATTAAGATACTGTAGAAAGAGTGCATGACACCTGGACTAAAACAGGCAGATGTCAGCGGTACTCTCGGGCTTTGCAGAACATTGTTCAGCAGATGGCAGGGCTCAGTGATCAAGATCCTGAATATATGTTGAAGTCAGCACATTTAGCTTTTTTGCTGTATATGTCTGCTAAAAGTGCTCTCAATTACCGACCATAAAAATCCATTTCACATCTTCTTCGTGATTAGCGATTGAACTGCTTTGAAAACACCCACACAACAAGCTTCACACTGTCAAGATTTTCCAAAGTAATATTTTTGGCGTTGGCTTTTGAAATCACTGAGAAAACACTGACTATTAAGGATCTGTTTCTGTCTCCTCATTTCACAGGCTCCACGAGGAGGAAATGTGTTTCAAACCTCCACTTTCTGCCTTTGAGTTCCAGCATCTCCTTCACAACATCACTGCTATTAGAATCAGCAACGCTGGAGGACAAAACTGTAAGTGTGTGCTTGTGTGTATTAGTGTGTGAATGCAAATATGTAAAAATGAATGTCGAATCGATTGTATTTTCATTGAACCCTGCTATAATATTTTGTTTACACTGACAGTTTACACGTAAACCTCCAAACACTTTGTTACTAGAGTAATAAATATTACTATGTTATTTCTTTTATGATATTAGAGATAAACGTGCCAAACATAATGTCCAAACCTTGCCCCTTATTTCAGTAAAAAAATACATATCCGTTACTCAGTAACACAAATCCTTACGTTAGCACCAAACATACCTCCTAATACAACATCAGATTTAGTTTTCACAGAATTGTTCAACTGTTCCAAATCTGGCTTCGAAGAAAAAGGTACATTTTATTTCTGTCACGTTTCTTCTCCAACTCTATCTGATCGTTTGCATTGTGAAGTACAGGAAGGACTGTACTTCGGAGAGGCATTATGGAGGATTAAAGCACAGAGAAGAGAGAACAGCTGGCCAAAATCAGCAGCTCTCTCACTTACTTCCACACGTTTTAATTAGTTGCAGCCAGTGAAGGCGATGTGGCACACAATGTGGCTCCACGTGCATGCAAAAAAGAGTGACAGCCATGTATTCAAGCAGCGTAGCACAGTCATGCATATTCCAATAAACGGTTGTCCTGTAACCACCCACCCACATTAAAGTTCAAATAAAGTCAGGCACACAGTTGGCACAGTCTCAGCTTTCTCCCTTTTCCATCTCCCTTTGTTCGATCCTCCTCCAATTTCTTTCTGCACTGTCGGAACTGTGTTATTATTATAATGGTAAGATTAGAATTAGACAGTATTGTCTTTAGATTATGAGGGCAGGCTTAGCAGCAGTCAGTGTCAAGGAGAGTGTTGATAGAGTGGCCGTTATTGGACATTCAAGAGAAATAGTTAATGGCTTTATGACTCAATGTACAGGTGCCTAAAGAGACCTAAACTGTCATAGTTGGTGGGGCTGCAGTGAGTCATTGAAAGGAATTGAAATCCCAGCTGTTCTGACAAGGTTTCTTGGGTGAAGGATTGATGGGGAGGATTTGCCCAGCGTGACTTGAAGTGAAGAGTTTTTAATTAAATGAAATTGCACATTTCCCCCCCATATAATGGACATATAGAATTCAGAGGTAGGAAAAGTGAAGGAAAGTGAAGGGGGGAGGCCGAGGCAAGTCATGGAGTGGAAATAGGACAGGCCTGCCCAGTTATTATCTGTCACAGCTACAAATGAACTGGGTTTCATCACGGAAGGAATGGCTGATTCACAATTTGTTAGAAGTCAAAGTCCACCCTATCCATCCTCTTTGGTTCTGTCACTTTTTCGGTCCTGAATTTCTTCTGGACTGGTATTCATGCACTGCATATCTATCAGTCTGTCCGTCCGTGCGTGCTGCATGGGCCAGGATTACACACAATTGTTTGTGCAGTGGCTCTGGTTTAGAGAGGCCAGGGTGAAAGGGATTGGGTTGAGGATATCCTTCCTCTTCACAAGAGAGAAGAGAGAGGGGTCTTGAAACCCCATAGGAACTGCACTTCTGACATAGCGCCCCTGAATCTCTTCTGTCTCCAGTTCTTCCCATCTTGCTCTGTTGCAGGGATTTATTCATTTGCTGTATCAAAGATTCCCTGGGTGCAGAATGTGTGTATGTTTGAGTCGGTGTGTGTGTTGGTGTGTTTGGGCACATGTGCAAGTAAGTATTAAGTGTGGCACTTGCAGCCGTGTGGGTGGATGAACCTGTTATATATTTTGTATGTGTATTTGTACATTGCGTGTGTTGTTTGTGTGTGATTCAAGTCTTACAAATGTATTGTCATATGCACAAAAAAATGTACCGGCAGTAACATTCTTGGGCCTCGCAACGGTGCGCATATAAAAAGAAGTAAAACAGCAAAATTAAATGGAAGTATACACATAAGGGTAATCAATAAGAGAGCCTGAGTATGGATTATAAACAAATAAAAGTAAACATAAGTAGATGTTTATCCCAAGTACAAGCAGTATCTTGAAATCCTCGTTGGAATCTCTCAGCCTGAGTAGAAAGAAGACCTGTTGTCGTAAACTGGCCTCTTGGATGAGATGTGAAACATCAGAATCTTTAACCAGTCCAGTTGTCCACTTGGAACACTCCTGGTGATGCCATGAAGTGACTAACGGAGGACCTTCACAGACATACACCGCTGCTATAACGACCAACGTAAACTCACCTGGGAGGAAATAAGGCCTGTATCCGATCATGAGGCGCTCCGGGCCCAGAGAACATTCGGGATGAATAATCATCTGAGCACCACATGAATGTTGACCACTAAGGAGACAACAGTAGACCAACTTCCCCAATACTTTAGGCCGGTCCTGGCGAAAGATGAAGAAACCATGGAAACCATGTAGTTCTTTATGTCCCACTGGAAGGTTATGCTGCTCAGTAGTTTATCCAGTTTATAATCCAGAGACTGAACATTAGCCAGAAGAATACTCAGGAGAGGAGGCCGGTTTTGAAGTTTCCTCAGCCTGACTAAGACCGTGCGTGCATGCGCGTGTGTGTGTGTGTTCGGCTGTAAACACAGGCCAGAACCTGAGGGTGATGAGAGGAGAGAGGGGGGCAGTACTGCAACAAATGCTAATAACCTACTACTTAATGAGACACAAAGACCCACAAATAAGCTCGGGCACTCGCACACACACGATATACTGTATGTACCCTTCATTACAGAGTAAAGCAGGTCCACTCGATAACTTACTCGTGTACGATTTATTTATACTTGTATTTATATACAAAGCACACTTCCCATGTTTTCCTTTCCTTTCCAGACACATCCCAGCTGGCAGGTGTATCACTGACCTCAGCTATAATCTCCCACGGCTCATCTAGCCCCCCTGCCCTATGGGTGGAATCTTGTTCCTGTCCCACAGGATTTGCGGGGCAGTTCTGTGAGCGATGCACCCCAGGATTCAAGAGGGAATTCCCTGGAAAGGGACCTCTGTCCACATGCGTGCCGTGCAGCTGCCACCAGCACGGAAGCTGCCACCCGGAGACAGGTAAGCGTGGCATTTATTGTAAACCTGGCTTCCACACAACTGTGTTCGAATATCAAATCCGGTTGAAGGTGAGAAATGTCTCAAGGCGTGACAACGTGGGTGTCAAATCACTGACAGCCAATTAACAATGTTTCTGTTTCAGTGCTGCTGAAGTTGGGATGTCTGAAAAAGTGAACTAATAAATCAATTGCAGAATATTTAGTAGTCATGGGGTTTGTTTCCTTTAGGAGCTGTTATGGGCTACCATACAAAGTAACAGAACGTTCAAATTGAACGTTCTTTTTCAATCGGGGAGGATTGAAACTTGTCTTTGTGACACAAATCAAATACCTGTAAATACCCAATTCCAACTTGTAAAAACACATCAAGATTTAAGTCAAGTTTGACACAATGGTCCTGTAATTAGGTACTCATCCTCTGACGAGCTATTCATCTCGCAGAGGATAAATACCTGAGCTTTTCCAGCAGCTAGTTAGAACTGAAGAAGCCTCTCGGATGAGAGGTGAAACGTCTACAAGAAATCTTCAACGAGTCCAGTTGCCTACTTTGAATCGCACTTGATATTACCATGACCTGGATGACTGAGAACCTTCGCAGACATTCTGGCTTCCTTTCTCGACAGAAAATGCTGACACAGTAAATTGAAAGAGCAAAACAAACACTTGTTAAATCAGTTAATGCAACAGTTCGGAGTAGTATCCAAGTTGTAAGACAACAAAGACATTCTTGTGAAGCATTGAGCCAGTGTATCATAAGATGAGGGATCATCAGAGGTTGCTGAGACAATATTTTCTGTCACTGTGCCTCTGAGAGAGCAGAGGGAACAGAAAGGCATGCGGGCTCTTCCACTGAAGCATTTTTCTGTCTTTCCAGAGCTGCCGTTCAGTGATCATCGCATCAAGGGGAACATAACTCCTTCATCCCTTAGGGCCACTGGCAAGCCATCACTCAAAATGAGAACTGGATGGCTGTGCTAATACAGGGATATACTCATCCCATGCAGCTAAACTTTGAAAAAAAAAAAGGTTAAACAAGAAGGGTGTATTTACTACACCTGACATTTTTATGAGAGATAACAACAGCCGTTGCGGTACTCTTTCAGCTTCATGTCCCAAACACGTCAAGTAAATGACAGACATAAAACAACAGCTGTTGGGTGTGTAAACAACCTCTACATGGTTATTTGTGCGTGCATCTGTGGGTGCGTACCATGCCCACCCACCCAAACTATGTTTTCTTCTTTTCTCACACTATCTCACTCTCACAGCTTTAAAGTAGTCTCTCCATCTCACCGAGAGCAGACAACTATCCCCTACAAGGTTTCACCCTGCATCTTTTATCTTTCTCAATCTCGCTCTTCCTCTGTATCTCCCTTTCCTACCCACTGACTTAAAGTCTCAGAGATCTGACCTAGTTAGGATATGCCTGAAGCCTCTGGCTGGGAATGTGTGTTATGTTTGTAATGATGTGTGTGTGTGTGTGTGTGTGTGCGTGTGTGTGCGCGTGTGCGTGCATGTGCGTGTGTTTGTGTGTGCGTGAGGTCCGGAAGCAAGTCTGGTATCATTGCCTGCCACCCCCCTAATTAGACTTGTTAAATGCCTCTTGGCTAGTGATGTCTAATTTGCAAATTTCCTGTGTCTCTTCTCAATCTCGTTGTTTATCTCTCTCTCACACACACATTTCTCTTCCTGTTCTTTGGACTCCTTGGTCCCTCTAGAACTGCTAGTCAACTTGATTTCCTTGTTTAACGTCCTTGACTCCTCTTTAATATCAACTGTAATCTCAAATCCTAAGAGCAGGTGTGAGAGGAAAAGTGTTGAGAGCTTGTTAACAAGTCAGATTATTTATGTTTTTTACACATATTTTTACACCCACTGTAAAAATATGTGTAAAAAACATCACGGTGTGAAACACGATGTGTCCTGTGAGTTGTGGATCAAAAATCAGTCGGTTAGGGTTAGGGTAAACAGAACACAACAGATTGAAAAATGTTTATATTAGTGGTGGAATAAGCTAATTTGTGATTTCTGATCGAGCTCTGGTGCTGCAGGAAAGATGAAATCTTACGTTTGTCTTTTGGAGACGAAACATTTTTTGGACATAGCTTTGATTTCATTTCACCGGTGGACTGGACATATGATTATACAGTGTGTACACTGTTAATTAAATACACTCCATCCATTAACTTGGCCAGGGGCTATAATTATTAGGCTCAGGGGAAGGTGTTGAGGAAAGAGAGAGATGATTCTAATGTTTCGTTAAAATGGAGACACTCACTTTTCTCTGCACTCCAGATAGAAGCGCAGAGCTCATTAATCGCCGGAACTAATGAAACACATGATTCTCCTGACAAACCTCTCTCTGCTGAACTTTAAGCATTAGGGCACTGTATAAGAATGTCTCTGTGGCGCACCACACGTTCTAGAAGTATGAAAGCCATTTGAGTGAGATTAGCCTATTCCACCTCATGCAAATCCAAAATACATTTAACAGCGCAAATCAGATCAAATCAGATTACTTGTCAAAAGACTACTAAACATATTTGTATAAGGTCTTATGTGGAAATAGGGGGAGGATACACAAGCAAGTGTGACCATTAATTGTTTTTCTAGAGGTTTTATTTTCCTATATGATGTAAGCGGTTCCAGGTTAGTTATACCGAAATGTCCCCGTAACTGGCACAAGGGAAAAGCTGAAACCTTTTTCAAAATCAGAAATCTCACACGGCATGGCTAGAAAACAAGGCATGCAGTCAAATTGGACCCATTATCTGTTACCTTCGTTTTTAGTTTTATGTAAAATGAACGCACTGCTCGGGAAGGGATTAGTAAAGCATATACTGGCTAGGATCAGCAGGGGAAGCAAGGTGGTAAGATTCATCCCAGCCGACTACATACATCTTTCTTGCTCCTTCTCACTTCCTATTCCACGTCACTGTCTCCTCCTCCTACCCCATCACACTGATACAGACTAGCATCTCAGGGCTTAGCATGCAACAAACGAAACCCTCGTGAGAGATTAGGGGGTTGAATAAGCCAACGCTGGAGCCAACTTCGCTCCCCATCAGTTTGTGCGCCTCGACTTTCTTCCACAGATATTTCATAACTAATGACCTCAGAGGGCTGAAGATGGCATTTAAGCGGGCACGAGGGAAAAGCACTGGCCCCGGCTTCCGATATCGCATTGTAAAGCAGCCCTGTGTTGGTGAACACTGACACACAGTACCCTTCTACCCTTGTATGAGGATATTAATGAGCAGCATATTTTTGGTCATTTCTTCATCTGTGCCCTAGCCGATACAATGAGACAGGTACTCTGGGTGATGGCCTTTATTGGGCCGACTTCAATGTATTTCGCTGCAGGAGTCCCTGGTGGTCCCACCCCCCCCACCCCCCTCCACAGACCGAGACCAAAACAGAAACTGCTTTTTTCTGCCTCCTCCGCCAGACTGCAGTGGGTGTGACATTTAGCTATGCAAAACCACAGTGCGATATTCAAAGAGTTGGCCCCACACAAATGTCAAAGAGAGAAACAAGCATATGCTGTAATGAAACACAACAAGAACCACAAAGAGCTCAGTTGTACTGGAGCAGATGCACACGCTGCATCCTACCTGAGGTCAGCGGCACACAGTTAACTGCAACTGGCCTCCTTCATATATCCGCAAGGTTACCACCATAGCCAAAGTAGGTGGTAGCAACATGTAGTGTAGCTCAAATTGTGTACGTGCATCCACATCGATCTGTCATCAAGTCAAATGCTTTAAGTGCAATACAGCAAGGACAATGTCCAGTCTAACTAAGAATTACTTCAAGGGTACTTAGGAATACGAAGGGCTAAGTATTTGTGCACGGTATGGAACTTTGACCCCAGAGTTTTCTTTTTTGTTTTTCATATTGTTATATATATATATAATATATTCAATATGATCATTTTCAAATCTACAATAATGCCAGTATTATTGAATTCTACTTTGTAATTTCATTATTTGGCAGCAACTCCCTCTAATTAGTGTCTACCGCTGGTCTAAACAATAGGCATATTGTTGAAGACAATGGGGAAAACCACTGAGATATAGACTCCCTCGACAATAATTAATTTAGAGATTATTAGTTTTTAGTCAGAAATATTTTGACAAAGTGCATTTTGACGTTTTTTGCTTTTTTTCACATATCCAAAAATGATGTCTATTGGCATCCTTACAATGTATATAATCTTATTTTAAGTATTTCAGCATGGTTACCGGATTCAAATTTTGGCACAAATCACATAAAAACAAAAACACTATTGAGGGTGAATATTGGATGGAATTTTTGTTTTGACACAATGATGGTGCTCAAGCAAAAGTTCAACAGGAAATTACCCAAGTTACAAAATTAATAATCAGAAGGCAAAATATATGTCCAAATGTGCCAACATTTCAAAGTGAGATCCAAAAGATTGCTTTTGACTCAAAAACACAAATTTATACAAATCACAATAGAAAAATTAAGAGATCTCACAGTCATCAGGATACATAATCTGGGAACAATGATTTGATTACATGATTACATCCAATGCTAATCGTTAGATTTTTAAATATTTTGCATCAAAAGGAACAAACGTGACTTCACAAGTCATCAGCAAAGTCAGGAAGATTGTTACAGCACTGACTGACCATGAATACTGTGTAATTATTCAAACACATTCAATTTATAGTAATTTTTTTGCTGCTTGCAATGTTCATTTGAGCTCTGACATTTGAGTAAAAATTACAGTAAGTGGTTTGCAGAGCTCCTCCATAGGTGACCCTGAACCATGGCCAGAGCTGCAGCCACTTTTTATAGCGTCTGAAATCCCTGGGCCATGGCCATACCAATTTGGCTGGCAGCCTCAAAAAAAAAACAAGAATAGACGCATTCATCCTCAATAGTCACCATATAACAAAAAACATATTCCCCCTGTCATCTTTGTTGTGCACATTATGCATGGGGCTGGACAAATTAAACAAGCCCTCCTCTTTTCTTTCGAAATCCTCCTTCTCTCCTCTGCAGCGGTCCACTTATTCAGACCCCAGTGACAAGCCACATCTGCAGCTGCCGGCTTGAGGCAGCGTATCTGTGTTCAATTAGAGAGGAACATCACCCTCTAACAGTCCAGCAGCAGACTTACCCAAACGTCAACCCTGGAGCTTTTCCTTTCTATCTTTCTCTCTCTGTGTGTCCTGTTTCCTTCTCCCCTTCATTAAAACAGGGTGTTCACATGCATTAGTAAATAGATTTCCTTGGCCAGGAGCGTTCTGATGTTCCAGTGGGCTAAGGAGAGTAGCCTCTTGGAAAATATGGAGGACTTGAAAAGCTTGTGTTTCTGACATCACAGCTTTGTTGTCACAGCTTATGAATGCTTAGAATACTGAAGTCTAGAATATGCTTTATTTTTTATCTCACCGTTTGCAGTTTGAAAATCACGTCACAGGCATTTGTAATGTGAGTAAAGCAGTCACATATTTGAAAAAGGGCTACTTTGAACTCACGTAACTTTATTTTACTTGTGCTTCCGGGCTTGCCCATTCATCAAATACCAGACCTCACAAGATGGTGCAGAATGACTTGCGAAGATCTTGAGAAACTCAGTTTGGTCAGGAATTAAATCTTGAGAGGCTAAAAGCAAGATTGTAATAACAGAAGAAAAGGGGGCTCTCATCTTCAGCAAAAGAAAACATACTTGGATTTCCTGTCTGTCAAACGTTTCTATCCCCATCTGGTGTTCAGGCTATTACAGCCCTCTGCAAACAATGATAGCCACTACATTTAGAGGAGGTACTTATCACATTTGTCAGAGAGGAACACTGAATGATGGAGAGTTAACATGCTAAAAATGAAAGACACGTGGAAAGCAAAACCACCAGTCTTTCATGCTTTCTGTAGTACTTGTCCAAATCTCTGCGGTGAACAAAGAAAGGTGTACTCAATGTATTCTTATCCTCCACAAGTGGCTGCCACATTGTAGTGCATTGGTCTTGAATATGTGTGTATTTATGTAGAGGGAGAGTGCAATTAGGAGCACAGCGGAGGGTCTGAACAAATACATTTTAGTTTGTTTACCATGAGAGAACACACAAACTGTGAAAAGCAAACTCAAGTGCTAAGCTCTGTGGCTGAAAAAGTTGGAGGAGTAGAGGTGGGCAATGGCAGAAGAGTAGTGTTGTGTGGAATTGTGAGAATGTTCAAACTGCGCGACTCAGAAACACAGAAATCCCAATTCGCTCTCACCCAATGCATGGTCATTGATGCATTAAGGCAATTATTCTCTGTGGATGTTGTGAAGTAATGATGATTAGCGGGACGATGAGGAATATCACTTGCACAGGTTTGCGATGCATGGCATTATTTTCAGAAGAATCTGACAGAAAGATAATAGTTTCAAGGAGGCCCTGGGTGTCTCCACTGCCTCATATCACGCTCAGTCATCTTCACACTCAGTAAAGTCAGCACATTTCTGCTGCCATTAAATTTACTATGGCTCATTGGGGACTGACACTGAACACCATCAGTGCCATTGTAACGCCTTGTGAAATCCAAGAAAGATTCACTTCTTTATGCACGGAACAATCATTATTACCAAATACTAATATTCTCAAATAGACTTGCATTACATGCTTGAAAGTCATGGATTATTCACCCCAACTCGATGAAGAACTGATTTCTACCCAGAAGTCCATACTTCATCAGGCAATAGGCTAATCCCCTTCCCCACCAAATAGCGATGGGATCAATTAATCTTTGCAGCTGTTCTATTATATCTCATTTAATTGACTTAAATCTGGTCAGGTCTGAAGTCAACAGAGCTTTATTTAGTGATGGGACATATTGCTTGCAGTGACCCCATAACTACAGGCAACGAGATTTTCTTTGTTCGAATATGCAGCTGTGATGCTGATTTAATAGTGCACAGCGAAGAGCTCCTCCCGATAATACTGTAGGTAATGAGGGATTGTAATGAGAACTCTAAAGTCGTATGCGTGCAGATTATTTGCAAGGCTTACAGAGTTTATTGGTGTTCTCTTGAAAATCTGCACATAATAATCAACAAATGCTGTAGTTATTTGAGAAACTTTGATATTTGCATGAAAAAGTTATTGGAGGCTCTCCGATATGCAGGCACTCAGTGAATACTGAGAGCAAAAAGCCATGCAATGCAGCAAGAATGCTAAATATATGGTATATATATATGCTATACGAGTTACACAGTGCAGTACACAAGCAGATATATTTCATTACTTATTAGTTGCATAAATGGTCATTACAATGATATACATATCTACTGATTGTGAACTTACAACAAATAAAACATAGGCATCTGAGCTGTTTTTCAATGAATGTTACCACGTATTACTTTGATAGCATAGCATTTGATAGCGTCATTCCATTTTCAAAAATAAATAAAAGAAAATTGAGTGCCACATGGTTATGTCAAATTCCAACAGTTTGACCTCAGAGGTTGCTGAGGCAAGGTTTGAGGGTGTGTATGGGTTTGATTATTTCAGATTGTGAGGATACAGACAAAGCGGGTTACTGGACTGCAACAGGGGATAGTGTTGTTTTACTCATTTTTATTTTTCACTTCACTTCACTGCTGTGGCTATTTTCTCAGATTATCATGTTATATCTATTCAGCACTGCCTGTAGCTTACGGGATTAAAACACACTGCACGTGAACAAATCCTGTAAAGACTCCCTCCAAAATAAAAGCTTAAATCTTAACCTTGTTCACAAGTGGTGGTGTTCACGATATCATGAGCACAATAAGCAGTCAATGCCATTGCTGAGTATGTCCACTGTAGAACTGCAGCTGAGTATGTATTTCTTCAATATAACCACTTACCACTGTAAAGCGTACAATATTTATCATTGTATTAACCTTATTTTTTGCGAGCAGTTGAGGGGTGGGAGGAGGTTGGTGAGGCCCATACACAAAAATTCAAAAATATAACATTTTGAAGAACAGAGTTTAGTGTTGGGGGGTTTGATTAATACCGAAGAGGAATTTTACCTTACTTGTGAGTTGTTTTTCCCAGACATTTAAGATTTTACGAAATCATAGAATGTGTAATCTTTCTCGCTTGGTGGTGCAATTGCTTTATTTCTTGAAAGTCTTTCTGACTGCATTTGGCTCTTATATTTCCCAAAGCAATTATAGCTAGGCAGAATTTAGTTGTCGTCTGCTCTCCACGGCTGGCTGTTGGGAATGTTTTCTGAGCGGCTTGGGCTGCGAGGTGGAGCATTTGTATGGCGGACCTGCAGTCATGGTCAGAGACACAGCACACTCTGCTGGAGATGAGGAAGAACGCCACCCACTGCAGGCCGTGTGCGTCAACACCCGGGTGGGAAGCAATGACGTACCCAATGTGAACAGGTGTTCACGTGCGTAGCAGGAGTAGGTCATTCTTACACTCCATCCTCTGTTTCAGGTGTGTGTGATTGCTCTGACTTCACCACTGGAATGACCTGTGAGCAGTGCGTCGATGGTTACTATGGAAACGCTTTGAAAGGCACACCGGGTGATTGTCAGCCCTGTCCCTGCCCGGACCGTTCCAGCTGTGCCAAAATTGCAGAGACAGGAGAGGTGGTTTGCACCAAGTGCCCCCCGGGACAGACAGGTGAGCCCCACGGCTAACAATGAAAACACATTTTTAGGGCAATACACTGTTGATCATTGATCATGGTTGGTTTTAATTGATCAGGTTTTTTTTCCCACATGAGATCTTGATGCTGATGCCCCGCTTTCACCTCTCCCCTTGTGTAGGGATGCGCTGTCAGATGTGTGAAGATGGTTACTATGGCGATCCACTGGGACATTCAGGGGCAGTCCGACCATGTGTGAGATGTGACTGCAATGGCAATGTGGACTTCAACGCGGTGGGAATATGTGACCCTGTCACTGGGAGTTGTCTAAAGTGCATGGGACACACAGAGGGCGACCACTGCCAACTCTGCCAGAAGGGTTTCTACGGTGATGCCCTGAGCCACACAGCTGTCCAGAAGTGCAGGCGTGAGTAACCCAGGAGGGACATAGATTATACATTGATCAAAATAGGCGAAACAAAGTTTTGTTCCTATGATCATGCCTTTGTGACAAGTTAAGATGCCAGTCAATGTCCCCATATCAAATGCAAATAAATGTTAGGTAAAAATCTGAACCACGCAGTGCTCAGACAGTTAAGAATGTACATTTGTGTCTATTAGATCAAATTTGGAATTTAACAATAACTGATTATTTATAGATTCTGAATTTTATATACAATATGTGAGAGCTTGTACAAAAATGGGATATTTAAAAAACATTGGATGCTCAATAATTCCACAATGATTGTTCTGTTCACTGTAGAATAGAAAAAGTCAAGTAATAGCCTCTTACATTTTGGAACAAATTCCATTGAGGCCAACATGGCTTTTGGTTTTGGTTTTAGAATGACTCAAAAAGCAATACCTGCAATGAACTTGACTAATCAGTTCAGGAGTCCGAATTTTGAGTCAGAAGTTACACACTGTCGAAGGAAGAAAAAGGATGCGAATCATTGGTTTGGGAGAATGAACAACGAATACAATAATCTTATTAAAGATGGACAAATTAAAAGAGTCTGAGCTATGCTGTGTTCGTCCTTTCATTTTCTTAATATTTCAGTATTGTCTGTAAGCCCCAGGTTGTACTTTACAGAGAAATTTGTCGGGGGTCCTTAATTCTCAATGGTATTGGCTGTCATTTCCTTTTATTTTCCTTCAAGCACTCTGAAAATGAAAGGAAAATCCCCTTAATTTAAGACTTTAACAATTGAATATGTTTGTTTTAACTGTGTTTCTCCAGCCTGCAGCTGCAACCCTACTGGTACCTCAGATCATCTGAATGGATGCCACCCACGGACAGGAAATTGCCCATGTCTAAGTCATGTGACTGGTCGGGACTGCAGTTACTGTGAAGTTGGCTTCTTCAACCTCCAACCAGGTGTAGGATGTGAAAGGTAAACGGATCTGTGGTGCAATTCAAGCAGGATCTCTATGACAATATATAAAGTATAATGACTGAGATCAAATGTGATCTGTTGGAGTAACAAATCATTTTCCTGACCACTTCAGGTGCAAGTGCAATCCGATTGGTTCATCGTCCACCGCCTGTCATCCAATCATAGGGCAATGCGTTTGTCGCCCAGGAGTGGATGGGAGACTGTGCGATTTTTGCCGTGCAGGTTTCTTTGGATTCTCGTCTCAAGGTTGCAGAGGTACAGGACTTGACTTCAGGCATCTGCACTATGAACCATACAAATCTAAGCCTTTTAATACAGATATGCGTATGTCAGGCATTTTATATTACATCTTTAATGTCAATCTCTGCTTCTCCATTGTTCTCCCATCTCTTTGTGGTCCCCTCCTGCTTTGCTTTTTCCCTCTCCCAGCCTGCAACTGTGACCCTATGGGTTCCATTTCCATGCAGTGTCAGAGTAACGGCACCTGCCACTGTCGCAAGGGCTTTGTTGGTTACAAATGTGACAAATGTGCATTGAACTACTTCCACAACAGAGCAACGCACCAGTGTGAAGAATGTCCAGTTTGCTATGGCCTTATCAAAAAACAGGTGAGTTTATTTCACTCAGTTATTGTGAGGGCCACTATTCAGAGGTGCCTGAGATCAGTATTTTTATAAAAGCTTCGCTTAGAGGGTTTAAAACTGCAGAAACAAGATGTAACAACATATATAATTATATCAAATCGCAAACGTTGGCCTTCCAGCAGCAATGGACAGTATTGGAGTTAAGCCTATCTTACCTGAAATAAATCAATATAGTAGTGATTTCTAATGTTATTACCAAACAGCAAAGCAATTGGTTACTCGCCGCATATTTTAATTACTTATCTCCATTTTGTCAAAGGTGAAGATATCTGTATTTACTGATGAATGGCCCTCTAGAGCTCCCCAACATTTACAAGAAGTCGTTATGATGTAATACGCAACTAAACCTTAACTAAAAATGTTGACTATGGTCACTTTAGGTTCCACGTAGGGTGTTGCTATCTGCCTGCCTACTTTACACACTACTGTTCCCAAAAACTGCGAAATACTTAAGGCCTCATCTGAAATAGATGACTTAAATGATACATAGATATGCAAAAATATTGATTCACTGAAGAACAAAATAATTGATGAATTCATTCCAGCATTGAGTGTTTTTACTACGTTACGTCTTCATATGCGAAGGCAAAATTGTTTTCTTGCTTGTATGAGGTGCAACTTGTTCCTGAAATAGCACATTCTCCCAGCATATTGTGCCTTGTCGACCATATGGCTATTTTTTGAGTAGATTGCAAGGGAACAGTGGAGCTGCAGTATGACAGGATAGATGTTTCCTAATGATGTCATGTGCAGCCTCCTTATGTCCATTTACTATTGTGAATTTGTTGCAACCCACGTCCCTTTGCTAAGGTCCATTCCAACACCAAAAACATATTCCATCTTTTTTTTCTGTACACATTCTTGCTCAAGGCAAAGTGGCTCTGTGTTCTCTCTGGACAAGCCTGTACCTCTGTGGATGCACGCTGTGATCTCCACAGTGTTAGCAATTCAGTGAACATCCGAGCCTTGTCTGCTGCGAACACCAGTAATTACTCTGACTGTCCTCTGTCTCCCCCCAGCTCTCCGTTTCTGCCTCTCCCACTCGCTATCTCTGTGCTCACATTTTCCTCTGGCTCACACAAAGGAAGCAGAGAGGCTAACAAGCACAAAAAGAAAGAGGTTGAAAAAGAACGAAATGTGTGATCGACGATCAAGATAGTAAGAAAAGAAAATGGAAAGCGGTGAAATAAAGAAAAGCTAAAGAAATATATGAAAAAGATACACCGTGCTTTTTGAAAGGCAAGAATAAATCACTGCTGGGAAGGACAAAGTCTCTTTTATAAACCATGTGTTTTACCTGGTGTTAAAAGGATGGGTCTGAAGATGTGAGCTCATTAAAAAACGTGTCTAAAAAAGCCTGCAATCACAGATATTTTTGCCAACATAAAGCGCATTTGATAAAAAACGCGTGTTCAACATGCCTTCTGGTTTGAAAATGAGGCATGGTCACAGTCAGATTACAGGCTCTTTGGATAGGTGTTGGCCATTGAAGCTCCAGGGTCAAGAAACTGGTGTCAGTCACAGTACTTTTATTCTATTTTCAGACACACACTTCCATTCTCCCAGAGGTCTTATGTAGTTTTAGTCTGAAATGCCTTGCCATTCAGGAACAATGCAAGTGTATGTGCATAGGAGAACCGTGTCCTACACTTATCCTGTTGTTAACATTCATTTATTCATTGCTTATGTTGGAATACTACATTTTAGATGGTGTGTTGTATCAAAAATCCGAGCCCTATCTCAATCCCTCTGTCTGTATAAATAAATACAGATATGGATTGATAGATATGATGTTGTGGTATTTGTTTTAGCAGTCCCCCTTTCTTTTTTTTTCTTTCTTCTTTTTGTCTTGAAAATTTTTTTTTTTTCTCACCGTCAACCTTTGCGCTATTACAGGCGGAAAAGCTGAGGACTCGTCTGCAGGATTTGGAGAAGCTGCTGGCTCACTTTGATTGCCGGGGTAGATTTGGGAAGCAGCCCCACCTGCTGAACTATCACATAGCCAGGCTCTACGAGCATGAGCATCAGGGGGAGGATACTCTTCCCAATGCTTTGGAGGATTTTCTGGCCTTCCAAGGTAACAAGTTAGAAGTGAAGATAATTCCAGTTGGCCTGTCACTCATTTTGATGTTTCCTATATGGTCATGTCATCTAAACAAACACTTAGCTTAGCCTCTATTCTATTTCCATAGTAACTATTTTGACACATTTTTGGATGTGAGATGAAAACATGCCATATCAGTACATACAAGACAAGAAAGCATGGCTGAAAGAAATATGACATGATACCGCCCATGGCATACTGCAAATGAGATTTAGCTCCGGCTGTGTCTCCTCAGCGCGACACTGTTACAGATACAGCACAACAAAGCAATTAAATCAGGAGGAAAGCCACGATACAACCTTCTCCCAATTGCTTGAACACAATGCTGATATACTGCCATTATCTTTGGAGGGGAAAAGGCTTACAGGCTCAGCTGCTCAGGCCAAATGGAGACAAATCAGAACAATATAGAACAAGGCGCCATGTGACCAACTTAATCCCTATTTATATGGCAGGCGGCACATCTGTAAACCCTGGTTTATTATGATTAGAGTTGCAATCACAATAATGGTTTTCCAACAACACCACCCCCTGCACCCACATATGTACGCACACGCACAGTTATCAGCCATGCTTCTAAAGGCAATTAATGGCCCACTAGCGTTTCAATGAGTTTGTGGTAGCGACAGGCTCACTGTGTGGACACACACAGGCCAAACACCGCACACTGGGACAAATGCACTTATGCTGCTTTTATGAAACACAATGTCAAAGCAAAATCTTTTTTTTTTTTTTTATAAATCAAACATGTTTAACGGGAATTGGTATGCAGCTAGTTAGACTAGAAATAGGCCAAAACACAGAGTGAGTCTGTAACAAAGTCTGCACAAGAGAACAAACAAATCTGACTACAACAGATAGATAGGAAGGACAAGAGTCTGAATTCACACATTAACTCAAAGGGATGTGTTAAGAGGCAGTTTACTAGCTACAAAGAGATGGATGGATAATAGTCTTGGTGAAATAATCAGTGAAGGTCTGATTACGGTTTCGTTTTGTTCTATGCTCTTTGTTCTTTCAGAAGCACGAGAGGCCTTCATAAAGCAATTTTCCTCGCTGGAGGATTCCACAGGCACACTCTTGGCACAGCTGCATGGCATTACGGCTACTATGAACTGCAGCATCAGCATGATAGAGGGAGAGGAGAGGGAGAGCAGGAAGGATAGAGGGAGGAGGGGAGCGTGTCAAACCTTCACAGATACTGAGCTCATGATCGGTGCATCCCTGAAACAGCTACAGCGGTCAACGGTGGAACTGGACCACATGGTAGGGCAACCAAATACACTTCAGCCTCCACCTGGTGTCAATTGATGTAATCGTCCCCCATTCCAAAAGCATGTTGATGAGAAATGTTCTGTCTTTTTAATGTTTTGCTATGAGAAGTTGACGTTGATTGCACTACTTCATATAGGTCCCAAAAAATCCCCAAAGTAAAAACTATTTCTTCCCCACTATCACGCCACCATCCTGCGAGTGGCAAAATCAAAGCATTGTTTTATGGACGCTAAAATTAACAACTTGCTCCTCACCCACAGTGAGGCTTTTTTCCGTCTCTCTTTGACGCTCGCAGGGATATATAATGCGTACTGCTGCCATGTTATTTAGCATCAGGGAGATAAGAAAACTTGTTTTGCCAGCATATACAGTAGCTCTCTATTTATTTCTGACTGCTGTGAGTCTATGAGGGGGTACAGAAATAGCCCCCAATATCACTTGGTTATGCCTGAAGCAGCTGAAATTGTATTCCCTATTATTAAAAATAGCAGCCCTCGTCCTCCAAAATGAATATACAAAAAAAGGCTACCAATTGTTGCATTTTCGAGTGTAGACAAAAACAATTGTTTGAGTAAACAGTGTCAGGTCTTAAAAAAACAACGAAAAGTCTGGTAATTGTTAAATAGAGACTTAAGTTCACATGATTGAATTAAAAATGGCAAAACCGTTTGATATCTCTTCAAGGCTAGACCTTTATGCTTTTCATTCCTGAGACCCGCTCTGTGTTTTGCTTTTCCCTTTTCTACCTTTCTTCATAGATCATTCCCTTTGACTTGGTGTCAGGACCTAACAAATGGAACATAATGGTCAATGACTCCCGGGTCCTAATGAAAAAGTAAGTTCAGTCAATGGACTCTCAGTACCCAATTATAAGCAAAGACCACTGGAGTAATCTATAGGGCTTCCTCTCTCCTGGCATCCTTCCTGTAGCTTGTCACTTACATTGTGGTTAGGTCACCGTGAATCAATGCTCAGCCACTATGGCAATACACTGCTAGTATATGGTAGTTGCAAACAACCTGAACTGGAATGTCAGTTAGGGGAAGTCGTTCCATTTCTTCTCACCGTGGACCGTTAAAGTAATCTGTTATTCTATTCATGTTTTCTCTCTGTCTCTCTGTCTCTCTTCTCTCGCTGTACCTCCCCTTGTCTTCCTTTTGCACTCTCCTTACAGACACAAAGAAACAGCAGACCACATTGAGGCCATAGCCAACAGGGCGGTCGGGGCCTCGAAACAGACCTTCGCGTTTTTGATGGATCTACTGCAGGACAACTCCACCGAGGAGTACATCAGCATACTAACAGAGAAGTAAGCACAAAAAAAAGAAAAACACACGCCCACGCAGACAAACAAAGCAGGAAGAATGTCACCTATTCTCATAAAGCAATCCTTTACTTCAAAGTCCCAACAAGCCGCATGACTCCCTGGATTATTGTCCTTTCGCAGTATATTTGCAATAAAGTGCACCTCTCCCTGTGTCACAGCTAAAGGTCCTCATCCTCACAGCAGCCCTAAAAGCACAGGGGTGTTTAGGACTAAGACATTTAGCCACAGGGGAACGGTTTTCTCTTCACTGTAAGCCTATTGCTTTCTTGGATTTGCCGTGCACTCACGGCATCTCCTAGCGTGTGATTGCTCTGAGGATTATCCGGAATGCCAGACAGTATGATGCAAGAAGCCCTCCGGTGGCCATGATGAGAGCAAAAAGTGAGAAACTAAAAATTGATTACCTCCTTATAACATTAGTCTGCTCAGTTCATGACAGACTCCTAGACCCCTTAACAAAAAAATGATCGAGCCATTTAAGCACTTTCTCCGTTTTTATTTGGAAGCAGTATGATATTTTACCCCCTCAAAAATGGTACACGTTAATGCAGTTCAGTAATGGAAATTGATTAACTAAATTTATTTCAGTACTGTTTTGTTTAATACTCATACTCTCCTTCAGTATTTGAAAGTTATACTTATTCTACATTTAACAAATACATTTCAGAGGAACTTTTTGAATCGCTGCATTTATTACAGTTAAAATGTAAAATACTGTTTTAGAAATGAGGTATTCGTAAAATGCAGGTTAAAATGTTTATAGGGTAAAAAAAAAAGTGTTCATTTATGTAAAGGCACAATCCTTGTCATATGTCTGATATCTGAATTACGAGTGATGTTTTTCATCTAAACCCTCTGTTAAAAGAGGTGAAATTATTTTTATTTTTTTTTTCAAGTCAAAATATCAATTTGTGTAGCAAAACTTTTTTTTTTCTTTGAAAACCTCATTTATCAGCTCATGATGTCCTAGGATGACCTCCTTTCTGACCTCTGCAGAAAAAGGACATTCTGTTTTGTTACTAGACACAAGTATATTTTTTAGCTAATTGTTGAAAAAGGCCTAATGGGCACACTGCCTTAACTTAACCAAACATTTACAGTATGATTTTCAAAGGCACACACAGGTACTTCAAAGCACAATTATTCAGCACCCCAGTATTCTACCATGTTAATTAATTGTGAAAACAAATTACATAAAGTGGCCCCTAGAGAACTGTACAGTATGTGCTTCTTGTTTGCACAGGATTAGTAAAAATAAAACAGCATATTCTGTCATTCTCTGGTTCTTGCTCCAACTGAGATAAAACATATTTTTGTAAACATTTATATCTGTGGAGAAGAGAAAGATGAACCTTGAACTTGTACACATTTCTTGTGCAAACACCTTTTCATGAATGTGTTTACTTACTAAACAAGATGTTGTTGTTGTTGCACCAAATGAAATGTGCTGAATGACATGAAATATGTTTCGAACTTACTACATTGGCTGCGTGTAACTCTTGCTATAAATTAAAACAATAATGTCCTTGTTTATAAAGCTTAATCAGAGCACGTTCCAAACTCGTTACTGAGATCACTCCCTCCCCACACTGTTTATATGTTCAGGAAAATGCTCCAAACTTACTTTTATGCTCTTAATTAATTTAAACCCTGTTGACGTTGTCCTGGCTTTAATCCCCCTGTATAATTTTTTTCCGCTTTTTGAGATTAACTGTTTTATTGTCCTCCACTGACCTAATATGTTGTTTTAAGCATCTGCTTTTAAACACTTTTCTTTTGATGTTTTTTGAGTTGCATTTAATGCTTAGAAATGCACTATATGATTTAATTTATTTAAACTATTATTATTATTATCACTTTTATTTTCCCACATGTTCTCTGCTTTCTCTTTCGTCCTCTTTCCTCTCAGGATTACACTAATGCAGCAGCAGAAGGAGAATCTGAGGGTGCATGTGAATGAAACTGTAGCCAAACAGCAGGCCCTGGAGACGGAAGCCACCGGCTTATGGCTAGCCCTGGGTAACATCACATCCTCTTTCCATCAGCTGGCCCTGACAGATGCCAGCCCATCACCAGATTCTGACATACAGAAAATACATCACAACCAGACTCATGCAACCAGCCAGGGAGCTGAGGTCAGTTTGCACAGCAACTGCAGGGTACAAATGAGATTTGAGGTATTATTAAATTACATTATAGAGCAATAAGTGGATCATTTAGTCGAATTAAAGCTGAACTAGATAGCTGCACACTTTTATATAAGAAGCCACTCCGCATCTTTCAACTGGGCTCATACAGTGATGAAAGCATCCCTCATTTTTGAAGAGTGGGCAGTAAACTCAGCTTAATTGTTTTCCCTTGATTTAACATTTGGCAAGCATGCCCTCAGAGAGGGGACACTGAGTATGCGCTCAGCAAGCACATGAGAGAAGATTCTGGCAGGATGTGTCGCTCATGGGGGTACATGTTGTTCCAGAGGTAGGCAATTAAACCACGGCAGCATCTCTGATCAGACACACCATTGCAAATGTCATTGAAGGGGTTTTTCAGAAGCGAAGCGGAATGCAAGATGACGCCATTTTAACCGGTCAGTCTGTGTATCCCTGCTTCATGTTTAGTGGGGTGAGGACCTGCTGAAACGGACAAAAGATCTGAATCGTCAAATTTATGCCAAAGATGAGCTCGCTAGTAAAATCAGAGATGGGCTGGAGCCTCTCAAACAGACGGCCACCAAGAACCTGGAGATGGTGGATGGCATCATTGAGGTGAGCACATTGCCTGAAATAATTCCTGTTGTGTTTAGATGTGATACAATAAATATCAATTGAATCATCTCTTTTAAATGTTTAAAGTAAAGATTGTTATTACTAGATGGATAGCAAGGACATTTTTTATGAACATTTTTTATGAGTTTGCCTCATGCCGTGTTCCACTGCAAAGGAAAAATTGATTAAACTTTTGGTCATCCTTTAACTTTCCATTCCTTTCTTTTTAGTGCAAATTGTCCCTATGCCCAGCTTCATATAGCCACGGCATAACTGGAGAATTTCAGTCGACTGTTTGCTGTCCTCCCGCCAATGTACACCACTCAAAGATTTGTATGTAGTTTTATGCTATGAATCCTCGGCTCATATTTCATCCTACATGTTTCTTTCTAAAGCTTCGAGCTCACGCCCACGAGGCGAAGGCCTTGGCTTTGTCGTCCGTGGTGACAGGGAAAGAAGTGGAATCAGAAACCATTTCACTTCACAGAGAGCTTGAACGTGAGTTTATCCATTTGTTGTTTTCTCTTTCTTCTTGAATAACCGCAAACCGTAAACTTGAACTAAATTTTGGCTAAAAATGTACTATCTTGAACTTTTTTATATTTTTTACTACAACATATACATTTTAGATATTTTTTTAATTTCTATTACCTGCTTTCTTTCCAATCTCGACTCAGACATGGTGAGGGAGTGGCCCCATTGGCAGGCCCAGACCAGGGCTGCACTGAAGAAGGAGAGACCCCTTGAGGAAAAGGTCCTCGCCGAAGTCAGGAAAAGGGTGGCACAGATCGAGAAGACGCTCAAACCAGCTCTGGAAAACTCCAGCCTCTTCAGCAACACCACAAAGGAGATGGAACAAACAGCAGAGGCTGTAGCAAAGGTTCACACATTTGTCTTAGTTAGTTCATTAGTTGTGCTAACAGAGTGGCTTTTGGGATGACAACTGTTTTTTTGTTGGTGACTTTGCTCCTGATATTTCAACAATCATTGGATTCGTGGCAGTGACATTTTGTTATGACATTCGTCAATTTTTTTTATGCTCCCTCGAAGATGAATCCAAAGGACTTTGATAATCTTTTTATGCAGCATCACTTGCAAGTCAAATCCATATTTCTGTCATTTAATATCAGTATAATGCATTGAATGATGGGCATTGGCACATTCAGTTTCCCTCCATGTGAACTGTCTGACTACTGCAATTACATTCTCACATTCTAAGCTGTATTTTGTGTTCTAATTAGCAAATGCAAATTAGAATTTGACATTAATAAATTTGACTTGACCTAACGAACCTATTAGTGTCCGAGTAGTCTTCGAGTCTTACTATGTAAACCTTCAACAGTCAATTGCCTTCATTGTTTCCCTCATTTCCTTGTTTCCAGGAATCCAAGGCCATTTTGACACAGGCCAAGCACACCAGAACTGCATCTACCCACCTCAGCTCTAATATTGACCGTGTTCTACAACGGCTGGCTGAACATGAGACACTAACTGACAAAGCTAAGCCCCAGATCACCGCAGAGGTACTAAACACGGCGAAGTCCACATGTGCAAGGCATAATCTGTGAGTATTGATATGGATTTCCTGCGTATAGCTCAAATGACAATTTATAGTTTTGTCTTTTATTCCCAGTCCGAGGTGTCCCTGACCAACGTAAAGGAAAACATGGAAGCAGCCAAGCTCCAGTTAGAGGCATATTCTGTCACACTAACTGACCTAGTCAGTAAGATTGGTAAGTCTCTCTCTCGTGGAGGATTTAAAATGGGGCTTATTTTTTAGTCTCTGTATCCACCCATAAATCTTCATTACTTCTTAAATGCCAGATCAATAAAAAGCTCTGTGCTTTTTAATGCCTCATTTAACGTGGAAATATTTCCTAGAATTGTAACCCCATGATAAATCAAGAATAACTGTGGTTCACAGGGTCCAGCGACTTTTACTTGTGGGGAATTTTATAAAAAATAATTCAGCTATGTATTTTTATTATGATCTGACTGAAACACATTGCCCGTATAATGAACTGTTCAGTCTGTGGAATTATCTCTAGAGGCAGAGTTATGGCTGCTGTTGACTTGTGGTCAACGTTTTGAAATAATCAGTGATCATTTCATCACAAAGGCTCCTCTGCCATTTGTGTCGCTGATGCTCGATACGTCTTTTCCTCATTCCATCTGCCCCCTCTCTTGAACGTGTGAACCAGATGGGAACGTGCCACTGGAGCGCTTTGGCCGGATCTTAAACGAGACAGCGCATCGTCTGAACATGCTGCGTGGCAGTGTGGAGAGCCCGACGCTGAGCTCCAAGATCCAGAGGCTGCAATCTGCTGCCAAGGAGCAACAGAGTCGACTTTCCCTCATTGAGCTGGACTTACAGGAGATCAAGGAGGAGAGAGACAGTCTCAGGGATATAACATTAAACTTGCCTCAGTCCTGCCCCCAGGCCACAGGAACAGGAGAGGGCTAGACACTGTAGATGAGGGCGATTTAGATATTGATGAGACAGCTGAGCATCAGAAAAGTCTGGGAGGATTTTGTCAGTGTTATCATTTTATATTATTCCCTTTGTCCCCCTTTAGCCAAAGGTACAATTTACTTCCGTTGCGTACGCAGGCAGATTTCTATCGAAACAGACCTCTACACCATCTCGTATGAGACCCTTTCCCAATTTTTTTCCTCACACTTTCCTTTCACAAACAACATTCAAATTTGAATTTCATCATCAATAAGAAGTAGTTAGAGGCCATTTTGAACTGCTAAAGTGCACTGTCAAGTCTGAGACAATGCTGATTTTCCTCGGTGTGGGTAAAAAGGTGCGTCTAAGTGCTCCTCCAGACTGACACGTTCATTTACACTTGAGCTGTCTCTCATAAGCCAGGCTTAATTGACCATTAGTCCTCTTGGCCTCAGTGGGGTTCAAGTTAGGCAATATTGTGTATATCTCTCTGCTTTTATAGTCTCTCCATATGTCTGAGCCTCACTGTCAGATAGTCATACATCCATTGTCTTAGGATCAAGGTTGATTACAACTTCAAGACTTGAAATGCAAATTGCATGTCCTTACATCTGGGATCAAAATACTGACAATCAATCACTTGTGTACATCTGCTCACAATCATATATGTGTATGTAAAGCCTTTCCAACCCCAGCCGTACCCCTTTCTATAAAACAAACTGGATACTGGAGAAAGTAAACGTCAAATAATTATTTTTGCGTTCCAAACACTAACCAACTAACACAAACACTTTTTTTGTTGGATACTTTTTTGACAAAATTCTGAAAATTATCCTTTGTGGTTCAAAGGCATTCAGAAAACTTAGCAATGCAATAAGTTTTCTTTCCTTCCTGTTATTTGTGTATTGGCATCCTCGTACACATGCACTAAAATAGTCGTAGTAGGTTATTATTATTATTATTATTATTATTCATCCAGTATTAATCCAGTCAGGAAAGCTAAAGCTGTTGTCAATTGTTAATTGTCACATCTAGAGAAACTGGAAAAGGAATCGGTTTGCCTTTAATTAAGGTACTAGACAAATATATGGGCGAAACTGATCACCTCAGCTAATTTATGATAAGAAAATACATTTGCAGATTTCCCAAAATGCCAAACTGTTCATGTAACCCTACTGAGCAAAGAAAGCCTCAGCAAGTCAGTATACACCCCCTGTTGTATGCTGTTTGCTAACCAGTAAATTGCAATAGCACAAGAATTCCATTACATTTTTCATAGCGTTCATAGTTAGCTTTTTACTTTTTAAACATCACCAGTAAAATGTGCATGTTCTGTAAGTTATTTTTCTCTCAGACAAAAGATGGAGCGGGTAGATGTTTTACATGGGCATGAACTGAAACAGATGTACTTCTGTTGAACACTTAATTACAAATGTAGTTAAGTATTCCAATTCAGATATAGTACATTGATGGAAATCTATGTTGTGGGGATTAATGTAGCTCAAAGTATTAGGATTGAGGCAAAGTTATTGTGGACTGAATATTGCAACATTATTACTGAATGGTTAAAGTAATAGCTCAGTTTTAAGAAAATATACAATTACTGTTGAAAAAAAAGTTGTCTGCCCAGAAGAGCTTGTTCCCACTTTTTTACATCTAATATGCACATAGTCCTCACTACCCTCTTAACCAAATGTTTGTTGCGGAGAAAGACAGATTTGAGAAGAGGCCTGCAAAGGTTTAAGATGAAAGATGGGAGCATGCGAGGAAAACTAACCTCTGTTTGATCTCATCTTGTTTTCCAAATGTCTGAAGAGCGCAACCCCGTCTTGAACCTGAAATGCATGTCTATCATTGTTACTTCCTGCTAATCTCCAACCCTATCTTCCACTTTTCTTCTGAAATGAGCACAGATTTATTGTAAATACCAGCATCTTTGTTGTCATGTCGGCGCTAAAGGGGGGCAATTTGTAATTCCTGCAAAGCTAAGTGGTAAACTGCGGGAGCTATGGTTTAGGCAACAGCATACAAGAAAAGGTTCTTTCGGGGGACAAAGTAACTCGACGCTAATAGGATGAGGCAAAAGCAGAGGGGGGCACAGCTGGGATCATATGTCAGCAAGGAGATCTTGGATGTTTTGGGTCTATCGATGAAAACCCCAGTGGAGGAGGGTCAAATAACGGAGGGTGCCCACCAGATTACCCCAATGAGGCAATTACTCCCACCACCACTCAAGAAATCACAGGAGTGCAGATTATCATAAAGGATACTAACATCCAGTCCCATGAACTCAACTTGTCTTCCATCTTTCTTCTCTAATGAGCAACAACATTTTGTTTATTGTCATGTTTGTGTTTCCTAATTCCCAAGTTCTGCAATATTATTGGCTCCAGATTTTAGGTCAGGTCATTTAGTTTTTCAAATGTCAATGTGCCTGAAATGATTTAAATATGTTTAAGGACTGAGGACTAGAATGTGTAGCTTCTTGCAAAATGAGTTGTACATGTATACATTTACGTAGATAAAAACGTTTCACATCTTATTTTCCATGGGAATGTTTTTGTGTTTGACAGGCCTGAACAACTGAAGCAGATATTACCATGTGAATTGCATGGCTTCTGTTTTACAAGTCTCTAATGCATGTGCAGTTTACAAGCTAAATGGTGGCAAATGTACAGCTGTGTATTGTCAGGAAATGATAACACATTTTATATTTTTGAGGAATTAAAGGGACTATTAAAAATAATGAGCTCTAACAGAAATGTCAAATTCAAGGCCCGTGGGCCACATCCGGCCCGCGACACAATTTTACCTGGCCCGCGAGATATACATTTGCAGCCAAGAAAAGATGCCAAGCATCCTGCTCAGACAGAATGGCATAAGAGCAGGGAAAACTAAATACATGATTTTTATTTTTCTGTTTGTTATTTTTGTTGTTTTTTTAAACCTTTTTCCTGAAATCACAATTTTTATTTGAAATGTTCACCAGCCTGTTTATATTTTAAATATTCTCATTTTACCTGACGATATTTTAATAGAAAACATAAAAATACTATAAAGTTTATATTATTCTGGGAAGATTATAGTAGTCTGGCTGTTCCAATTTATATTTCTGATGACAACATGGTTAGTTTTAGTCTGTCCAAAAATGTTTAAATGCTGTTCGGCAGCAACACAAAGCTTTTCAAGTTTTGGACCTTTCTGTGATTGAGTTTGACACCCCTGCTCTATAATGATCTCATGTGCTGCTAGAGAGGAGGGGAAACAAAGGGAAATGACACATGTTTCCAGCTGTAACCGAAAATGATCTCAGCCTAACCCTGGCATGTGTACGGCTCTACATTAAAACTCTTACTCCCATGTTTCAAAATTGCCATGGATGTTCAAATAAAGTGTCACAGTCACCAGACACCAGCAAGTAATAAGACACCCTGATGAGAGGATACGACTCAGTGTAATACTACGGGCCCCAGACGTTTCCCCGGTGTTTCCGTCGGTTTGGAGAAGCAATGAAAATGAGAGACAGGCAGTGTTTGTGGTGTTATTTTTTGTAACCTCTAAGCTCAGTATATTGTTATGGGTCATTATGTTCCCACCACCCTGAGATAGGCTCAGCAAACCGTCCCAAGGACAATTGTGTAATGCCAAACATGATGGAGTATTCAGTTCTGAGTCACACAATAACATTCTCATCATGCCTTGCAGATTGGCAATGATAGAGTCAAGTTATCAACATTGTTTTCTGTTGGAATACACCTACAAAAGGAATGAAAACTGAAAAGGATTTGCTTTTCTCGGCAGGTAAGTGTAGCCAATGCAGCGCTGTGAAGACACAGGGGCCCCTATAAGGGGGAGTTCCCGCCATGTCATTGCAGTGTCTTGGCAAATGGCAAGACATTTAAGGTGGTTTGAAGTTGTCGTTGCTGCACCAATGTAAACAGCCGTCTTTTGGGGCCCCATTCTAGCTCGGGGCCCTAGGCAATTGCCTAGTTTGCCTGCCCCATTGCGAAGCCTCTGGAAATCATTCAAATGTAGCAATCTGTCATGAACTGAGACACAGGACTAAGGAACCAAATGCAGGACTCGAAGACCGTTGATCAGAGAATAAAAGGTTTCCTTATCCAAAATCACATTTCTCGTGGAGAAAAGGTTTTTACAAAAGCAAAACACACTTGTTGCAGTGGAAAATGCTTTTTAAAAATCGGTATTTATCGGTAAGTATTTAACATGGTCATAAGGGGAAGGAGCTTGCTGGTTTTCAAAGCATGGACTCATGACGAACTGGCAAGGAACAAAAAAACACGAGGGCTGTTTGAGTTATAAAATGAGATTGAGATGAGTCAGCTGCTGTGTGCGATCAAGTTGTTGAATCTGACCTTCCTCTGCACAGGCCTCTCCCTGTGCAAAACCACTGTGCAATGCAAGTGGTTGCTAGTATTGATGAATAGCTGGTGATACTATCTTCTGTGTTGGTTTTACAGTCTAATAATGTTTGGTGCACTCCAAGCTCAATATTATAGCTTTTGCCACAGAAAAGCACCAAAAATGAACTTTCACAATCAACAGATAGACAGAGCTTCGTGGGGTAGGGCAACTAAAGAAGGTTGTGGAAAGCAAAATAGTAATGAGAGAACATATAGAACAAGATACACAAATCCAAATTAATGCCCATATTTTCTTTTATGTCAATTGAAACTATGGTAAAAACTTTATCAGCATTATACAAACAGTCCTCAGCTTATGTACACTTCCACAAATAAATTCAGGTTTAATATTATAACAAATAATGCCAGATACTAGACAGTTAATCTCCAAGTGAATATAATTCTCCACAAAGTCTACAGCACTGCCCTGACATATAGGCAGGCCAGTAACCAAAAAGGATCCACGTGAGGTGAATGAAAAGTGTCACCCCCACTTCAAAGGCCAATTCCCACTAATTCCTACATGCTCTCAGCCTTCACACAGTGGAAGTGTGGACCTGGACACTGACACCACCCACTCATCCAGGCTTTCAAGAGCCGACTGCCAAGAATCAAGAGACGGAAGGAGGAGATATTTCTCTCAGACACAAGACTCTCCATCTCTGTGTACTTTTGCACAGCACTGTGTCCTTTTCCTCAGATACAAGTGCTTCGTAAAATTAACTTATGTATTTCTATTCTGGGTTGGAGCAAGTTGAATCAAACGCAGTTTTCCCCATACGTCAATAAAGTATTTCTGTTTCAGACGCAACTATACTGCCTATAGAGAATGAGTCAACAAAGTAAGCTACTTGCTAATTGTGATGTATGATGTAAATAAAAATACGGCTTAAAATGACCTGCAGGTGAAGGTGATGAAACACAACTGAAAATGTGTTACAGATGACCATGTCTATTCTGGATTGATCCTTGGTTTTCATCTGATTAATTGAAAACACAGGCTTTTTCACTTGTTTGAAGGCTGTATCCACGTTGTAATGATACAACCCAGGCAGAAGCTACGTGTGCATGGAGAGCTGTTGTTTAGAGCATGTCTGAACATGATACAACAGCTAACCACAACCAGATTGCTTGCGTGTTTGTAGCTTCAACAGTATATGTCTTCACTCTGGATGTAATTTTAAAAAGGCTTGTAGGACGAGTTTTGTCAGTGGCAAACATAATGTCAGTTTTTCTGGAGCCCTACTACACCAGATCTGATAAAGTGCTGAACAAACAGCTGCTGTCCTTTACTGTGAAAATACAATGGGTGTTCCACATTAATTTAGTTAACTATTAATGGGTTGCTAATACATAGTTACTACTGTGGGTAGTATACATGTTTTCTGGACAGGCTAGCATACTGTTATTTGCTTGCACCTTTGCTCTTGTATATTGATAAATAAAATGTATACAATTAGTAAATAAATCCATTTTCCAAGTCTGAGTGTAAATAATGTCTACCCTGAGGGCAATGAATTTGTATTACGTTTGTCAGACTGTTGAAAGGTGGATGGACTTGGGTTTGCTGATTATTGAGATGAATTTACTGAGGCTATGAACTTAAAAAAAAACTGATAAACAGATACTGAAGTTCGGAAATCCACAATAGCTAGAACTCAGACATTTTACATCCTCTCATTTACAACTATGCTGGCCGACCTAAAATTTCTGTATGTGTAAACGGACGCTTTCAGTCTTGTCCCTTGCTTCAATGTACTACTAGAGAGAATAAATAAATAACCCCATACAAGGCCAGCTCTTTTCTGTACAAAGAATACTGGCCCACACTGGAATGGCAATAGTAACTATAGCAGATTGTGGATGATCACAAAGTGGACAAATACTTTTGATCTAAACATGAATCACAATCACAAAAGAGAAAAATGCTGCTACAGCAGAGCAGATTTAGCACCTACATCGTGATCTAACTAGAGGGGTCACAAACCTCAGTTAGAGCACCATTGCTCATACTGGCTCCAAAAATGTTCTCCTAACTAACTCCTCATTTCATACCACATTTCACCCTAGGTGTTAAATAGGAGTTGCTTCTCCTGGAGACACTGCTTCCGGGGGAACTTCAGCACACAAACCTGCACAAACCACAATAAGGTTGCAATTCAACAGGCGACCGAATAATAAGGTAATTTATTTACAGGCAATGGCAAGAAGGATCACAGGCCCGAACCGCGGTTAAAGGTATTGGAGCTGAAGCACAGAGTCAAAGTCTCAGACTACAGGTTAATCATTAGTGCACCCCTAGGGGTGCTTTATGGGATTGCTGGCGGTGTGTTTAAAGGTTACAGGTTGCACTTTATTTTCCCACAAAAATGTTTTTTAAATACATCTGCAAAAACCTGGAGTCCACGTTCTAGTTCAGCCTCCGCGAGTAATGATTTCTCCCGGGACGGTGTTGATCGTAACACCACTGTAGTCCACATTCACACTGTGTTGGCGAGCATAGCAATTTGAAAAAATGTGCTAAAAATGTGCCGATAAATATGGATACGTGGTTAAGCAGGGCTAAACGCGTAGCGACAGGTACTGTCACTGCGAAAGCGGGTTTATAGGAAAGCCCAGTAAAAAGAAAGACCAAACACCAGCAGTTCAGTGAAAAAAACATTAATTATGGATTTACTTATACTTCGTTTTTTCTGCGGCAAAGTGCTGACTTTCTGAGGAACGAAAAAGACTCCGAATTCAACTCCTGTCAGACTAAAGAAAGCAGCCGGTGTGTCAAACAAAGCAACGGAGGCATCCTATGCTGTGGCATTACTTGTGGCTAAGTAAAAAAAAATACACATTCAATTGCCATTCAATTGCTGATTTCTGATTCTCTCTGCCACTATAATTTTGGAAAACTATGCTGGACAAACACATGTTAAAAAACCTTTCCATTACCAAACAACACAGTCTACCATCGGAAGATATGTCCACTAATATTATTGGACAGGTGGTGGAAAAAATTAAAAGAGCTGGCCATTTTCCTCTACAGGTTGATGAGATGAAAGATGCGAGTGGGGAGGATCATCTTCTGGCCTTTGCAGAGTCTGACATACATGAGCATATTTTGTTTTGCAGGACAGACAACTGGCAAATAAATCTTTCAGGTGGCTGACAGCTTTTTCAAAGACAACAATCTTGAGTGGAAACCATGCAGTCACATCTGTACCGACAGTGCAGCAGCGATGATGGGGACAGTACGCGGGCTGTATGGACCTGTCATGAAGGTGTACCCAAAAATTAAGTTTATTCACTGTATTATCCACCAGGAGGCTTTCGTCAGTAAAAGGATGAGCGCCGAGTTTAGTGCCGTTATGGATGACGCAGTTAAGGAACTTACGAATCAAAAACAGCAAGGACAATTTATTGCACTATTTACAGACACTGAATCAATGTACATTATGATTGTAATTATCAGTACTGGCTTATATAGACTAATTGTCTTCTGTGTTTAATCTGCCTGGAAATAAAACCCATTCGTTTTGATTAAACTAGTTTATTAGAGATTGGTACTTAAGAGCAAAATATGCTTAGTGAGCAGTACTTAAGGACTTTAATTTAGGGCAAGACTTGCGGCCTAATCTCACATCTCACTTCAGCACCCAAAACAAAGCACTGAGCAGTTACACTGTAAACAATACATATGAAGTGACATTTACACACTTGAAACTAATGTGTTGAATACATAGGTACAGTGGGAAGAATATTATGCTGTGTTTTGATATAATTATTCTGCACATCATATCAAGAGCGATTCAAAGTTGGCAACTGGACTGGGTGAAAGTTGGCAACTGAACTGAGGCTTCTTCAGTTCTAACTAGCTGCTGAAAAATACAGCTCATCATATTTTTGGGTGTGATTTTGGTAAGATTTTTGTTTCTATCCTATGACATTCATCTTTGTAAACTCAGCAGCTCAACAGGAAACTTAGAGAACTAAGACCTCACTCAATCCACTATAAGTGCTCAGGAAACTACTGGCTGACTCCTGCAAATTAAACTGGACTTAATACTCCTCATGAATACCTTGCAATGCTAATTTCACTGTCTTTGAGCACTTACCTCCCTGGTATTCAGCCTCCAGCATATAGAACTATAAAGTTTAAATTCATCTAAAGGTGTGCTACTGTAGACACCTGTGATAGATGAGGGGAGGACGCTTGGATGAGTCCTGTATGTTTCATTTAATATCATCCTTACTCCTCTGTATTTCCATGATTTTGCTTTACAGTAATTTTTCTTTCCTTTGCTGTATTTGAAATAAACGACTTTACCCCATGGAGTGTAGCCACAGTGTTGATGTCAAAGAGGCAATAGCAGAGTGAATCAATGCTGCCTTCATGTGGTGTGTTCAACACACAACACAGAATAATAGAATCATGTTTAAACTAGCAACAAATCAACACTGTTTCTAGAATTTCCTATGATTTGTAAAGAATGCAACACTGTTTGACACGTTTTTCCCAGGTTTCCTTTGTTTTTGTGCCATGATATCAGATATTTTCCACTGTCCTGCCCTCATTCTCCCCTACGATGCCCTGCCATTGCCCCACCTCATCATAATGTAACACATACTTCCTCCATCAGACTTCGTCGTCTCATGTTCCAGATTCATATAAAACCTTTTCTGACCTCAGTTCCCTGCAGCCATCCATCCTGTTTTACACCTTTCAAATATGCAATTACCTTTTAAGCTCTTGACCCAATTCATTCAGACTGTCACTTATTTTATCCAATAATTCAGATTCAAGATCGCTGTTTGACCAGCTGATTTTCATGATCACACCTTCGACTTATTTAAAAACATTTTGATGTACCGATATGAGAGAACTTTCTTATTGCTCCTTGACCTGGGGATCTCAAACTACAACAACAGCAAGGGCCATGTGGAACTCTCTTTTCTCAATCTGTCTTCAAATCCTAAATGGGCGATAAGGGTGGCATTAACCCCAACAACTCTCATGCAAAGACCATTATCAATAATGAATGTGCCTGACCCATTTTATTATTATTATTTTATATATATCTCTCTCTATATATATAGTGATGTGTTGAGAGGTCTGGGTCTTTCTTTTAGGTGTGGGTGTAGGAAATGAAGACAGCAAAACTAAATTGGCTGTATTAAGCACTTTCTTCAAAAGATAAACTTAGTTTTTTCAGTATAAACAAAACAGGGCAGTTAAATCAAAAACTCTTGTCATCTTCTCGGTGACAAACTATGTCCTCAATCCCAGTCTCATCTCTCTCGTCGCACTGACGTGTTCCACCCTTTTATCTGTTTTCCAAGGGGCAATCAGGTAATCTCCTTCAGCTGGGAAGCAATCGCTCTCATGCTGGTCTGGGTCCTGCGGATTATGAGTTCTGCAGTTCTTTTCACCAGGGCCATACTGTTTTTTTGTAGTCCCTGTTGTAGCCAGCGGGAGGGAATGTACATCCCGTCAATTAAGTAGCCTCTGATGACATCACAATATATATACATATATGTAGCGTGAGCGGTCTTACAAAATGTCCACAACGCCACCTGGGGGAAGATTTGCCCCTAGGAAATATATCGAAAAGGACACACAGGGTCAGTACACCACTTGGACAGAGACAGTTTGAGTCCAAATAATACAAATGTACTTTATTAAGCACTAAACCAAAGTAAATCCAACCTAAAGCTAAAATACCAAATGTGACACACAGTTAAAAACACTTGGGCATGGGGGCAGGAGGACAGGGCGCGGCTTACCTCAGCGACAATAAACCAAAATGGGGTCCACAACAAATCACCCGTGACATAGCAACACACAAAAATTAGGACGAGGGAGGAACACCAATGGTGGGATTGGGCTGGCATTGCAGCACTTGAGTCTACACGAGCAACAGAATTGGCACGGCGTCTGTGGGGAACCTGCTCCTTATCACAATCTCACGCAAAGTGCCCAGGCTGCTGGCACCTACGGCAGATTATAGGGCCACTACAAAAGGTCTGCGTTTGAGAGCGAGGGGCCTGCAGAGAGGCTACAGTATGGGTGAGTTGGTTGAGCTGTTCCTGATGGCGCTTCATATATATATAGTATACTGTTCAAATAAAAAAAAGAAATAATGTTCTCAGGGAATGTTGTTCAACAGCTGTGGACTGTAATCCTAATGTTGTGAGCATGTAAAAATGCAAAACTAAGATGTTGATGCGATGCAGACATGGTCACTGTGAGTATGAGAATATGCTGATGTCAGCATTTAGATAAGAACAGCCTCACATAACTAATAGTACCACAATAGACTTTCAGGCAGTAGTAAAACTACACACATTCTATATAGTGTACAACGTTGTATACTGATATTCATATTTATACTCGCAGGAAATTCCACAATACGTTATGAAATTGTGGAGGCCAGATGTCTCATCATGACGAAAGGAAAATATATTTTTAGATTTAATAGATTCTTCGCAAGGACCTTTGTGGAACAACTGCAATTTTCACAACTGCAAAAACAAAGTGTTCAAAATGTCTCCAGCGGTATTTCTCTTGTCTGTTGCATGCAGACAATGCAATTGCATTGTATGCAAGGTGTATACCACACACAGTCTCCAAATCATCTGATTTGAAATGAAGGCCCATTTCCAGTCACAAACGGCATTTCAAATGTTCTGTTTGTATTGCTGTATTGATTTTTGACTATGACTATGACTTTGACTTGCAGCCTGCATCTACGACAGGGTAGGGCAACAGATAATTCAGGAGTGCTCTGCACTTGTCCTACCAGACTGAGATCGTCTTCTGTTAATAATTTATTAACAATCAAGCATTTATCCCATTGATCTGGTACTGAATCAATGAATGACTTAATATATAGATGTTACGACCCTGGCGTGGATCACAGCTTTAATTGCCAGTGGTTAAACAAAAAAAGTCTCACAAAATGGCGAGGGGTTCAGGTGGCGCGAAACCCAGATAACAAGAGAACAAAATAAAACACACCCTTCAAACAAAACACAATACGACGACGAGTGCCTCGATTCCAAAGTCAACAATATTAAACAAAAACACACACAGTACACCAAGTTTAACCGACTCCAGCAAAACACACAACAAGTTTATCGGACGTTACCAGCAGGAGGCACGGAACAGCGAAACGCTCACACTAAATCACTGCCCACCCTGCGCAACGGATTTCCATTCACTATATACAGACTTCTGGGATTGGCCCGTGCTAGTGATTGGCCGTCCAGCCGATGACGCTACAGGAGCAGGTAGACAGGAACGGGGACATCCTCAGGTGGGCGGTCTCAGAGCGCCAAAGGGCGTCCCCCAACGAATAACAGGAATAACAGAAGGCGACACACTCTGTAACAGAAATATACTAAATATACGGACGGTCACACCAGTGGCCGTAACAATAGATATTGCACATATATTATAAAATGTGGCATGTATGTGTATCACAGATACACATGTGTGTGTGTTGACAGGAGCAAACCATTAACAGGACACAAACCTTAAAAAAAACGTCATATAGAGATTAAAATGCATGCAAATTAAATTAGGGCAATAAAACTGGATGCGAAATTAGATATGATGAAGAAATAGCCATGCTTGATCATGTTACCTTTCTTAGAGTCATCATTCAATATTCACAATACAAAACTGCCATTTATCTCAGGAGAATGGGGAGCAACAGAAAGTGACTGAAACACTGAGGTGTCCTTTCTTTTTGGTGTGTGTGCACTTTCCTCATCCACCACACGATGTAAAGCGCGAGTAATAACTTGACCAGCATCAAACGCCATCGCAGGAAGCGATTTTGCGTGCTGATGCTTTTCAGAATAAGACCTAAAAGTGTAATCATAAAACATTTGTGGATGTGTCAATTTAAAGTGCTTGCATATCAAAATATTTGCGTTGACAGAGTGCGAGCTGGAAGTGACAGAAAATGCAAAAATATGTGCAACCAACCTGCACAATTAGGATGAAGGTAGGCAGATAAATCATGCGTAAGGCTTTTTAAGAAAGAAGCATTCACAAACCAATCAGGATGATAAGATGTGGATTGTGAAAAACAACCGAGAACATTGAAAATATTTAAATATTCACAAATCACAATTTGGGACATCTGCCGTCACCCCTTATGGAGAGCCACAACTGATCCGTAAGCTGCACATCGGGCTCAATTTTGCACAGGATGAACATTATTTTGAAAGGTCTGAGCGGATGTGCGATGTGTGTGGACGTGATGTCCTTGTTTTCGCTGGTGCTGAGTTGAGGATCAGTGTCAGTAGCGGTCTGTGGCTGCAGCCATCTGCCTCGGGCACGTCTCTTTTTGTGGATTTAAACCTCACAGAAAAAAATCCGGGATGCCTGCGAATCAAAATGTCCAAGGTGATGAATTAAACAAACGATTGCCTTGTGTGTGTTTGTGATGAAGCTTAGCGCGTGTACAATAGAGCATCAGCAGGCCAGGCGGCAGTCGGTCAAAGCTAAGCGTGTTTGGATATAAACCTGCTAACCCGTGAAATGTCGTGTTTGTTATATGTTTCTCTTTGGCAGGAGGGAAATCCTTTGGACTGTTGAAGGAGCAACAAAAGATCAAACTGGAAGAAATAAACAAGGTACGCTTGATGTCCCTTTCCCCCCCTCCAACGTGTCTAACTGCACCCCGTGGAATTCTCTGTATTAGGCTTCGCTAATTAGATCCCCGTACACTTGACTTGGCTCGGCGGTGGCCTTGTTCTTGAACGTCTCATCAGTGGCGTGGTGGAAATGGCTTAGCGGTGCTGTGAATAACCTGTTCATCCATCCCGGGGTGGGGGGTAGCGCTCCCGTCACTCCGCGGTCCCGTACGGCTACACGCCGCCTCCACGTCGCTGGGACCTCTCTCTTGGACACGACCACTAAACTTGAGTCGTTTTCGGCCCTCCCTGCAAGAGAAACAAATGTCTCAGTGAGCTCTTTGTCCAGCACCACTCTTTAGTTTGTGGTTATCAAAGATTAACTAAGTGTCTGTGTGTGTAATCTGGTTTCCGTCCTTTACTTCGGCTGACCAACCAGCCATCAGCGGCCTAGTGCAGCAGGAGGTCATTCATGTAGATCATGTGATGATATTCTGCGCCCTCCATTTGTGTGGCAAAATAGATGACCACATATTCATAACGTGGTTATATACTTTGTCATCTGCTCCATCATATATTTTGTAACATCAGAGTCAATGGATCCCTGTTGGAATTCAACATTTAGTCCCAGTACTCTTATGTGTCTGAGGTGGTTCGTCAGCTGTTTGTGTGTGTGTAGGTGACGCGTAAGTGACGCAGCAGTGATTTAGCAGAGTCACCATACCGCTACTTATGTTTGTCCCTGTCGCCTTTCATGATGAGCTTGACTCTGTTTATCTCCGCTTTTCCTCAGGATTGGAGAAGAAACCCACATGGCAGATTGCTTCGTTATAATTTAATTATGAGGGAGGGGGGGGGGGGGGGGGGGGGGGGGGGGGGGGGGGGTAGGGCGGTATAAGATTGTGAGTCATCACTTTCAGATGTATTGTCACACTTTTACTTTTAAGTACTTAATGCTCTGATTTGTGTAAGCCTCTTTCAACTTTGATGGTGTTTGTGTTTTTATCTTTTCTGTGGTTATTCAGGACTGTTTAAATGGGTTTCAGGTAAGGAGGTTCAAACAAGAAAAACATGTATTTTGATCACCTCCTTCTATCCATCCCAGGAATACATGGAGGACCAGAAATACAGGGATGAAGAAGACCTGGCGGAAAAACTGGAAAGTCTCAAAAGTAAGCAAATCCACTCCTGTGTTTGTTTTCTATAGTACATTGTTGTTTTAAAAGGGTGTGTTGCTTCTTTTCTTGGCTTTTGTTTTTCTATCAGTATTCCATATTTGCTGGCAGATTCAAATCAAATCCCGAGCACTTTGTTTTTGTTTCTCTGTGGGAAAGACGGCCTGCATGGTTCGATCGTAGAGCTTTCAAGGCCATGTCCGCAATGGAGGAATGTGCTGGGGCGTTCCTCAACTTGTTGTTATATCCAGAACTTTGCTGGGTATTTTGGTTTAATTCCTCCTGGGAATAGAGGAAACACTGCTGCAGGATCTTATTCCATGAATTAAACTGCAAAATGTACCTATGATCACACTCTCTCCTCATAGTTTTAGTATGCAATTCTCCATCCAGGATAACGGATAGCTTTTTATAAAATGGGGCACAAGTTTCCTAATGACAAATAGACTTCACTGTCCTACTTACAATCTATGCCTGCTGAAGGAAATGGAGCAGCAATGCATGTACAGATCCAACACCCAGGTCCTGAGAGAAATGCTTTTTTCTTTTTCAATTCTGTCCCCGTGACCCATATGTCATTATATAAACACTTTCAACCACCAATTAGATCAATCACATCTCTCTAATGTCACACTCAAGCAAAGAGGCACCAGCACCTTTGTTTTTTTTGATTGTCTGCGGAACTGATTACAATTTTCTTTGTTCAATATTTTTTTGCAATATTTACTTCTTGTCACTCACGTATTCATAGAATAATTTCATTAACGGTGCAGACTATCACAGCTGTTGTAGGAATGTTCGATGGGACGATAACTATACCAAACCCCAGGGTTTCTCAGACCAAGATATGATATAATAGCCCCCTGTTACAAAAAACAGCATAACTGGCACTAAAAGATCAAATATATATATTTGACTAATTTATCTGCAGCCATTACTTAACTATCTCACACAGAAGAAAGTGTGTGCGTGCCAATACCACTTTGTCAAACATTCAAATTATAATACTGAATATACTGCCTAGAAATGTAAACGTTCAAATCTTACAAAAACAAGGGGCATCCAAAACTCTTTGGAACATTAACGTTTTTGATGCTAGTATTATTGTAAATCATAAAATAAATTAAACAAGGTTAGTAAAGCATTGACTTTTCTCTTAAGCCAGGCTGCATTATTTCACAGATAATATGTCATAAATACATTATTGCACATATTATTTTTTTCCCCACATAGTACACCACCATAGGTTTGGATGTGATGGCAATCCACAATGCATTTTTTGCTGACTGAAACACTGACCCCGCAGATAAGGCACACACACACTTGTCCTTGTGACGTTGGTGAAAGAAAACTCTTTCTCACTCCATGTGGAAATTGTGTTTTCTGCTTTTTCTTCACCTGGCCACCTTCATTTTCCACCTTAAATTAGAATAAACTCACTGCTGTACCAAACGCCTCACTTTCACTCAGCTAGCGTAAGAAGCGCCAATGTCCGTTTGCTGCTACGCTGCTATGATTGGTTAGGTTCAGAGTGAAATTGGCAAAAGGTGCATTCAATGTCATAGGATTCGTTGAACACAGTCTTCGCACTGCGAGCGACTGAAAAGCTGCAGGCGAGCTACCGGTTGGTCGCGAGCCACATGTTGGAGACACCTACTTTATAACGTTGTAATGACACAGATACATTCTTCTTTCGTCATGTCACACATACCCTACCTGTTTTAAGATCCACTTAAAACATTAGCTGTGTTGCTGAAATGCGTAGAGGTGGTGTTTCACCTTGATGGACATTTAAGTAGATGTACTGTTAAGACAAAGGGTGTTGATCTGTATTGCAAATAAACTAAATTGTTGTTTCTTATATTTATACCTTTGATTCCAATTAACAAAATATTTTAAATTCTTCATATATTGTGTAACCCCTGGTTACTGAAGCCCTTACTTTGATTAAACTTTTATCTATTACATTTAAATGTAATATCCTGAATGAACCAGACACCTTGATCAAAGTAGCACATCAAAGTATTAGATGCAGTCAGTTGTCGGTTTAGAGACCTTGATCTAAACTAGCAGATCGAGTTATTAGACCCTTTCTTGTTGCACGAAACAGACTTGAGGTGACGGTGTGTGACAATAAAATTTAACAGCTCTATGACTGCAGCGCTGCATCACCACATAGGACTATGCAGCTATTTATTTTTCATCTCACGACAGATTGGAAAAAGGAACGGAAATCACTTTGTTATTCGAGGGAACAGACGCTTACTGTGAGGCTTTTGTCTGCCTTCAGGGCCAGTGACATTCCTCCCTTAAATATGGCAGAAGAAGCAGAAAATGTAATCAGCCCCTTATATTTTATCTTTAAGGTTATTTTTTTTAATGGGAAAACACCTTCAAATGATAGGGTAGTTTCCAAAGGTGTTGATGAACAAACTTAATATAGCAAACAAGAATAAACAAACAACAAAAATAAATCACTGACCTCCTTATGAATGTATGTACACCCATCAGCCTCAACATTCAATCCCATCAGTGGCAACTTGAATGTGGGTCAGGAGGAAATGCTGCAGGCTTAAGTTGTGTTCAACTCAACCATTTCTGTGGCTTCAGTTGACCAACAGGCTGCATATGTCAAGTGGCCCCCTAAATTGTGTGTGTATGTGTGTGTGCTTGTGCACGCGCACCCCTCTCCTCAAGAGTGCATAAACAGGGTTAGCATTGTCCTGTCCCACTATCCATGAGCTCGGACAAAGTTCCCTCTCTCTCCTTTGCAGTGCATACACAGAGTTACCATTGTGGGACAGAAATAGCAAGTGTCATCTGAATAAAGTAGAGAACAGAGAACAGGGACATTTAGATTGAAGAGGGAAAAATGTCTGCCTTTGGTATTTCAAAGCGGCATCTTGTATAACGAACCCAATTTTCAACACTACCATGACCGGGAAACGTTTGCACTCCTCCCAGTTGTACTTATTGTACCTCAAAATAAAACATTACAGGTAGTTCTACGGTACAGTACTTCAACAAACAATATAGATTTAGGTTTCAGTTTGTAAAACATGTCATACTAAACCCTATGAACCATGAGTTAGGATCAAAATAAAACTCAAGTATTGCTAGATAGACATTTGCAATTCTCATTGGGGGAAATATGTTCAATCGACTTTTTAAGTGAGAGAAGATTGCTCTTAGTCTCCCGGCTCAATATGAGAATATTATTGACGTTTTTCTCTTTTGTTAAAAAGTTAATGTTTCTTAATTTATCAACTTTTAGAACCATGTTTGTACAACTATGTTGTAATAAGAAAATGCAAAAGGTGCAAAAGGGAAAGGTCAAATACAAACACAGTATAGGACAGATGTGATACTTTTCCAATTGCTCCTGTTTTAATACGCATCAGTAATTTCTTTGCATGTTGCTAGGAGAGGAGAATCAAATTTAATTTGAGTGAATGATGAAGGGAGAGAAAGTCTTTATGAAATGTACAGCTTGTTCCCCATTCCTGTAGTTTTCATTTAAGTTCCTGACCCTCCCACTATTTATGTCTCTCAGGTCAGCCCCACTCAGCTGCCATTTGCCTACTTTCCACCAACAGACGTACAAAAGGCACCTATCATCTGCCTCCATCTTTCCTCTAGCCAGCGCAGCTGTCAGCAATGTGTGTCAGTAATCTCAGTTAAGAGTGTGCTGATCATTCTGCTGATATGCATGAGGCCAGCAAAGGACTGGTTGTGAAAGTTTTGCACAAGACGAGGATAAATGACCAGTTTCGGTAATAATATCTTGTGTGTTTTTGTTTTCCAGATAAATATGTTGAGTTTGACCTGAATGACCAAGGAGAGATTGGTAAGTAATAGTCAGCGCTAAAACCACCAGCTGCTCCCGAGATAACAACTGTCAGCTTACCCGTGTGTGCGTTTGTGTGTGTGTGCAAGCGTGTGTGTATGTTATATGAGCACTGTGATCACAGGGTTTGAATGGGCTGACAGGCCTTTATGTGGATGAACTGTAGTTAGGAGTCAGTCCTAAAAGAAAACATTAATCATTCTGTTTTTCAGTCACACAACAGACACTGAATGAATTCAAATTTGGTCCAGATATTTCAATGGAATTCCAAGAATTTTGATTAAAAACCTTCATGTTACTCACAGGATAAATTACAACAACTTCTGTTAACCTTTCTTGTAGAATTATTTGTTTTAGGATATAATACCTACAAAAAAAATGCATTCCCCTCAGCCTCAACTTTGTGTTTCATGTTGAACATACAAACACGGATGCTTTTATTGTATTATTTATACCTGCGAAACACTTTCAGCATGTTGATATGTTAATGTGATGTTTGCATTTAGATCCTCATTTTGAGTCCCTGCCTATAAGATGCCACCACTTTAAAAAATCCCTCTGCTTTGAGAGATGGCGTTTTTTCTCTGATGAATATGTAAAAACTGTTGTTGCACCCATTCAATGGCCTAAGTGTACCTAATTGTAATCTGTACTTTGTCTCAGAAATGATGGGTCTCAAGAGGATGATGGAGAAGCTAGGAGTGCCCAAGACCCATTTAGAGTTGAAAAAAATGATTGTTGAGGTGACTGGCGGCAGCAGTAACACTATCAACTATAGGGACTTTGTAAAGATGATGCTGGGCAAGCGTTCGGCTGTGCTCAAACTGTAAGTACAACTCTGTGTGTGTGCACATTATGTTATATCTCAGTTGTGTCTGTAGAGAATCGGTTGATTTGCTGTGTGTTTATATGGCTGAGAGAGGATAAGAATCCTGTGCAACCAATTGCATCATCCTCCATGCAGGATGTTTGTGGATGACTATGGCGATGATGTCACCACCCACATGATGCTTTGGTCGTTAATCGCCATGGTAACAAAACCCATCTATGTCGCTTAGCCATCGTCAACCTATCCTTATCCTTAGCTGGGATCATGTGCTTAGATAAGTGATTATAGGCTGATTAAACACTCACAGTCACATAAGGTAAACAAAAAAATCTTATAACTCATCAGATGTCAATACAACTCTACTTTTGTCGCAAAACTTTTGGAGGAGAATGTGACATACAGTATTTGAGGCTGTTTTGAAAAGGGTTGGTATAGATAGTGTAAGCCTATAAAGCAGTCTCACTCTGGACCAAAGTGCATAGGCTGCTGCATTTCAGATCTGCTGGATTAAGTTGGCTAGACCACTCAGTAAATAAATCTCATAATCCAAAAAACACCAAGCAGAGAAAAGTCATAACTCTCCTTCCTTTGCCCTTATCCATTTCTCCAGTGTGTCCCATAATCCCACATCCCACTACTGATTAAGGTCCCATTCGCACCCTGTCTAACTTGTCTACTTTGTAGTATTACAGTAAGACCCTCTATGTATTCCAGATAGAATACATGTTTGTGATTACAATCTACAGGAGCATGGCACATCCGTGAATCATAGAATCTATTTGAAATACTGGATCAGAGGTCTTCAACAATGGGTCCGTGACCCCCAGGGGGACCACAGAAGTACTGCAGGGGGGTCCCAAATCCTTGGTTGATGAGACAATTTTTATCTAAAACATTTTCCAACCAAACATGGAAATATGAACCTGTGTATTAATTGAATAGTTTAGTATTGAATGTGCAATAACAATGTAGCTAGGTTTATACATGGCACCAGGCCCAGTTTAATATAAATCACAATTTTAGATATCGTAGGGGAACCCTGCTCCAGCTCTCCATCAGGGTCCTTGGCCTGGATAACAAATAATATAATAATAAGACCCCTGCACTAAATCACCATGTTTAAACAGAAGCTGAAATCTTAACTTGACAACATTAATTCTCCTACACAAATCTTTCAAACTGTTGTGTTTCCTTACGTGAAAATGTATAAGTCTGTGCAGACCGTTGTAGATCAACCGTTAAGAGCAGTAACTTGTTTTGATATTGTGTCTGGTTGGTGTATGTTCTCCACTGAAAAACAGTGGATACAGTGTTTAAGCTCTACCTACAAATGATTATTAAGTATTGCTGAAACCACTGGCACCCTACACTGATAACTGTGAACGTACACAAAGTCTCTTTGTGTGCTGCTGTTTTGTCTCAGAAGGGAGGAGGGGGGAGGGAGAGACGGCCATTACAAAGCTACTTTTGGCAGGACAACAATTGTTTGAGTTGCAATTAGAGTAAGACGATTGAGGTCACGCTCTGCAATTTGGCTCAGTTTGTGAAAGCTCTTCGAATAAAGTTATTATTATTTTAATACAAGTGCAAATAGGTGCACAGTTGGTCATGCTTTGTTTTTTTTAACCAATACGGCCCTTAAGGATCCTATATTTGATTTTAGGTATAGAATTAAAAAAATAAGTAAACAAGTAAAAAATATTTTTAGGTTTCACAAAATTTTCACTTTTAAATGTATGCTTATGTTTGCTTGTGTCCTCCATACTGACCTATCCATAGTGAGCGTATGTACAGGCTATATGTGTATTCTTGTCACACTTTCACAAAGTAACAAGCTTAAAACAGCCAATCACTTTATCTTCCCACCTCGTCTAAATAGGGCAGATTAACCCAATTAAGCAATATACGTTGATTGTTTTAAATCGGATGTCGACATATTTGAAGTAATCCACTTATTTACAAAATTAGGGACCTTAATGTTTTATCGGGTGGATCAGTAAACCAGTAGCCCCTGGTTGTTGACAGTTTTGGGAGTAGAGGAGGTGTAGTAGAGAGGGTGTAGAGTGGTTGCCAGAGAGATGTGACAGAGTTGCTGAGTGGCGGGATCATAGTTGCCTGGACCATTGCTCCTTATGGGATTAGTGGAGCTTTGCTGAGTTTTCCAAAAAAGGAAATTAAAGACATGCATCTGTTGACTTCTGAATGCCTCTGAATGGCTTATCAGGTCCTTCAAGCTACTGTGTAGAGACTTACTCACCATTCCCCTTAGCCACTTTGTGGTTTTACTTCATTCCTTTCACATAACTACTCATCTAGTTCATAACCACATTGTAATTGTGGCTGTGTATCCTCCAGGACCTGATCATTGTTTCCTGCTCACCTACTTCTACCACAATAGTCCACCACCTTTTGGCTGATCAATGTAATATCAGTCTTCTTTATCCCTCTCTCTATTATTAGGAAGCTTTAAATTGAATCTCTCTGTGTCTACTGCTGCCTGTTTAATTAATTCCACCGGAAATAGTTTGTGGATAATTGATAGGTTTTTTATTGTAATTGACATACTATACATTGATAAGTGATCCTTTTCATTCACTCGTCCCAGATTAAATGCATAAACAATTATGTTAATTCCGAGTGATAGTTTAATAATAAAAACAAACATTTTTCATTATGAAGTCCTTCACACTGTTCTTTTGAAAATTCCAAGATCGAAATGAGTATTTCAAATTTGAATATATTTTTAAACAATGACGATGTGTCTGACCTATTTATTTTTTACCCTCTACACAATTCTTCTCTCTGCAGAGTCTTGATCTTTGAAGACAAAGCCAATGGCAGCCCTGGCAAGCCAGATGGACCCCCTCCAAAGCGGGACATTTCTAGTCTGCCTTAAGTGTACGTATCAGGCTGCGGACTGATTGTCTAAACAAGGGACCATCTGTGGTTGCCTGAACCGTTTTCATAACATGTGGGTGTGTTGTGTGAGTTTGGGACCAGTGATGGAGGAGGTTATTTTGCGTGTATACACGGTGTGCAAGGTGTCTGTTAAAACTCAACCACAATTCACTAAGTAATGTTTTGACTGTGAATATTGTTATTCATCCTTTTTTCCTCATTTGAAATGTAGCATTGATGGTTGTACATGTACTCTGCTTGATAAATTACATTTTTGTAGTACAAGTGTTTCATGGGTATATTTTAAGGGAAGACTCAGACTACTCCAGAAGTTTTTTTTTCACTCCCCCCTCCTTATTTCTTGTGTTTCAATTGAATCTTTTGGAAAAGCACAAGGAGAAGAAGCAGTTCTTCAACACATGTTTGCACGGTCCCCAGTGGTCTTCAATGAATCCCTGCCAGGCTAACGTTAGTCAGCATCTGGCTTTAGATTGGTGCCAGAGATTACAGGCCCAGCCCAGTTTCTCTGGGTCAATATCATTGGAGCCGAAATACTGATCTGGAATCAGAAACTAGGTGGCCAGGTCATGATCTGAAATAAACTTTACAAATTTAGGTTGAGTATTAAATCATGAGTTAAGAGAAAAATTGGTGATCAAGTTGAGCATGGGACTTTGAGATTCAGTATGCAGCTTGAAGAACAGAAAATTTGACTTACATTAGGATCTTTAAGGTTAAGCACACAGTGAATTTGGGAGGAGTGTGATTCACACAGGCACATAAGCCGAACAAATGTACATAATATACTGGACACAGTACAATCATATTCTTTCCAAGTGCCTCAACATGCGGATACTGTAGATCTTAAACACAGATTAAAAAAGAAGGAAGTGCACGCAGTCATTCAGTTCAGGCATTCCTCTTAGTTTACTAATTCTTTGGTGTTTAAAAAGTTTTAAAATCATTAATTGAACTAATATGTTTTGGTGTGTATTAGGTTTTTTTTAACATTCTGAGTTGGTGAATACACAAGTGATGTTTTTTTGGGTTGTGTCTGTTTTGTTCACCTTTTTTTGCCATTATTTTTATTTCACTGCAACATTTAACCTTCTTATTGACTGATTTCCCCTATGTGGGGATTATTAAAGGTATTCTTCTTCTTCTTCTTTTTCTTCTTCTTCACCTTCTTATTATTAACTTAATTTCTGCTTATATGTTCTTTCAATCCATACTTTGTTTTTGTTAATTCTCCCATTTCTGTGTTCATTGTCCTCTGATTTCTGTAATTTGTGCCTCAGTGTTTGTCTCTAGTTTATTTTTTCCTATAAATTACACTATTTACTGTGAATGTGCTACTTGTAGTAGTTTTAACAGACCTGTTTTAAAGCATTTGTTATTTTTATTTTTGTTTAATAGGTAGGTTGCACATTTTAGTGTTGTTAGGGTGCACATTGTTCCAGACACCAAAGGAATTACATTTCTTGTTACACTGGCATGTTCAGTTTTTAATTGTTTATTGTAGAAATGAGATCTCTGTTAAGCCGAAGAAACATTTTTTGTTTTGCTAGAACATTTCAGGTAGCCAGAAGACAACAATACATTGAGAGAGATTAGATGCAGTAATATTACGTACTGTAGCCTCTTGTCTTATATGCTGAAAGGTATCTTTCATGCTTGCGGATTTTTGAAAGAAAAATGTATGTGTTATAATAGATCACACAGCAACGCATTTGCCTTTCAGTGCTGATAGATGTAAAGTTGAAAAGGTGAAAAGTTTTGAAGCTGAACTACACTGACACTCAGTTTTGCATAATCAAGCTCCAGTTCTTTCACATATAAAGATAATTTCAGTGTATTTTACTGTGACAACTAGATGAGTGTTATCATTCCATATTTCTTTTCATGTCACTTAACGTTCATGTCGTGTAATGTATGTGCAGTTGTATGCATACCCTTTCTTGAGCAATAAAAATGTTTTCATGAAAAAGTGATAAGCTCCTAGTGCAAACAATCTTTCAGATGGGCTTGGCTGTAAATATAATCCCTATTTGTATTGTTGTACACTGTATTGGGACAGCAATTGTTTCGATGAGGTCGTCAAAATAAGGATCACTGTCCGTTTTAATAAACTGCCAGAAGCTTACGTCGGCAGTAGGCCCAGTGGAAGCAGATTTGGTGCGGTTATCCTCAAGAAAGAAGAAAATAATTTTAGATTAGGTCTATTGATTTATTTTATTTGTTTGTTTTATGAAATGTATTTAGATTGTGGCGTGTGCCAGAGTTTAGATTCCATCAGTTCTGTTCCATACCTCACCCTCTCACTCCACTATTTTTGTTTTTTCTGTCACTCATCAATTATTGGATTTCAGTTTAGAGACAAACTGCAAATAATGAAAGTATCCTTATATCCAGGGCTGCGCATAAGTGGTACGCAGGTACGCATGTGACACAAAAATCAGGAATGCCTAACGTCACTTGTGTCATCAAGCGCCTTTGCGTACCTAAGCCTCGCCCATTGTATGATAGTACCGTGAATTAAAGTTATGTCTATATTGTTGTTTCATACATTTTACGGTCGTTTTTGTATCTTATTATTTCGGGTGAGCTTGTATTTTGAATGTTCCCAACACTACTTTTACTAATGCCCGTAGTTCCTGTCTGTGGTCTTTTAGATGCATTTTGTAAAGAACGCCCTGTGAGTTTAAACTCACATAGTGAGTTATAATCAGGGGTGCACATAAGCGGTGCGCACACATGGGAGCATCGCATGCTGCCTACCAACACTGTCCCCTGGTACTCATCTGAGAAACTTACTAAAAAAGTTATGTGCACCCCTGCTTCTATCTCTTCTCTTGCATAGACACTGCCATCTACTGTACATTCGAACTCAAGACATGAATGAACCATTGTTTTTTTTTTTAATGAGACTTCACTGTCGACCGGATGCAAAGCACTGCCTTATATGGATATATGAACAGTGGATCGAATTTAAATTGGGGGGTTTAATTAAGATCACCATCAGCAATAATACATACGCACAACCTCGTCTTATATGCTGATTTGAGAAATTAGGACATGTTCATGACTAATGAAATCAGTACATGCATCAGAGTCAGTTTTACAATCTGCCTTACTTTCTCTGATGCCCCTTTAGTACACGTTAGTCATTACAAGGGCTCTCCTCAGTCTGTAATTACATAACACAAGCTAAGCACTATTAGTGTTTTGTTTTGTTTTTTTACCTCCATACAAACGATTTTGAAAGGAGAAGGCATTGGTCATGCAAGACAATACTGAGTTCTATTGTTGGAAATGTTTTGTTATTATTAATTCATCTCATATAAAGGGTAATTTTGTGTATGCTAGTTTATCGAACTTCTACTAATTTGATAACATTTTAATTAATTCTTCTCTGTTTGGTTGTTGCATTAGGCATTTTAATTATTATTTAGACCAAATACATGTGGCACTAATTAGAGTAGATCCACCATGAATACCATGGCATCCCTTTTCTGCCTACAGTTGTTTTATAGCCAGAAATATTCAGTTCACTGCCTTGAAATCAAACCGCTCATCTCATACTAAGCAACTCATCCATAACTGTGTGAATAAACAATCAGAAACAAAACTGAGACAGGAAAAAAAAATCACCTGCATGAACCACAAGCAACCACAAGATGTCCCCATTTCCGTTATAATGGAATAGAAAAGAAGCAGTGTTTCTCAAACTGTGGTCCACAAGCGAACCCAAGGGGTCCACGACACTCACATGCCATTGCTTGAGTGGTCCTTGTTGTGAAAAGATTTGAGAAACACTGGAAAATAACTTTAAACATATATCCATCCAAAAAGAAGTAAGAGAAAAATTATTTTTAGCCAAAACAACTTTTACTATTGGGATAGTCTAGAGCTTAGCACAGAAGACTTATTTTTATCATGGTGACCTTTCTGCTGGTGTGAACTCAACAATGACTTGTTTTGCTTCAAAATGAAGAGAACATGTAAAGAGCTCACCGTAATTTAATGCTGAACCTAAAATATATAGCAGCAAAGCACACACACATTCACACACTCACACCAGCAAACTGAACACACAGCAAACTCCTTATGTCACTGAAGTGGGCCTTTGGAAACAATCTCCAAATCCACTAAATGTCCAAAAGGGAGTCATGGTGACTATTGCACAGGCCATCCATTCTTTCACCATCCTTGATTGACTGGGTGAAACATGTGGTTGTTCATTCTATACTTTGAGTTATACTCTGTGAAAAAAGTTGTCATGGATATCATTTGAGATGGATTGTGGGACGCTTTGAGGCTGCTTAGTGCCATTCATCACAGTGTATTCACAAATGAATCTCACCAAGCAGCTCTTCCAGTCCTTACCAGGTTAATTGTTATTCACAAAGTGTCCATTAGGATCTGACGTCTCTCGGCTCATGAGATAGATTCAGAAAGAGTAGGAGAGGCCACAAGGCACTGCCCTGCTGCTTTTGATAGAGACTTGAAGCTTCACAAGTTCCAAGCAAAGCAAATAACATGAGCCCAGACCAGTGACATAATCAAGCGGCAGGATTGTTCATCTACATATGTGTCACACATGAGTTATGTCTCAGCAAGATCGACATTTAAGAAATGAGACAGTAAACTGGTAAACAGCAGTGTTTACAATTGCTTTGTGTGCAAATTTGGCATAACGACTCTCACACAGGTTTTTATCCTCTGTTGGACAAATAGCTTTGTGAGGAGTGATATGCGAGAGTGAAAAAAATTCAACATATCAATGCATATTCACATAAAAATAATAAGTTTCTGTTACTTTGTGATTTTAGTGAGACTAAGGTCTGAGAGAAAGAAGCTAGATGGAGAAGGATGATTAACCTAGTGTGGTAGGTTGGTGGGGCTTAAGATTATTTATCTATTTAATGTAATACATTTATAATAAGATCCATTAACTGATGGGACAGAGACGCGTTTCAAAGAAATTTATTTTTATTCAAGTCAAGCTAAAAGAATGCAAACTTATTGCTCTAAGAGAGAGTTATTAAACACAAGATTCAATATGCTCAATAGTTGTAAAATATCCTTTATTAGAAAACGAGTGAATATAAAAGCCGATATTAAAAGCTTGCACTTACTAAGAACTAAATTAAGTTTAGTGGGTTGAGGCCAGTAAGTGGGGTGGCAGGCTATACAGAGTGGGCCTAAGATACCACCATCTACTCAGCTCACTCTACTTGTAGGCACAGAAAATCACACACAAATCAAAACAGGCACACGTGCTCCCAGTGTCTCACTCAACAGCAGCAACCAGTGGTGACTAGCCCCCCCAATGAGCTGGCACCCAGGTCCACTAAAAAGAAAAAAAACTAAAAACAAAGTTTAAACAAATGGATCTCAGCTGGCTTTGACACAAAATTGAAAATTTAAACATTATTAAGAAAAATAGCAAAGCAACACTAGGGCAAAAACAAATAGAACAAAACTAATAAAGGCAAAACGAAACGGAGGCAAAACCAAATAAAACAAAAACAGGTAAAGCAAAAACCACAACAAACAGAACAAAACAGCAAAACAGCAGCAGGCGAAACAAAAACATCTGACCATTACTGTATTCTTTTTGATACCCTACTTAATATTTATAACAGCACTAAGGGACTAAAAGTGCAAAAACGGTATATAGACGCCACAACTTAGCATACATTTACTGAAATTACAGAATGTCTGGATCTATGTAATTCACAAACTTCATTGAATGAAAGGGTTGACGCCTTAAACAACAACCTAAGAAACACATTGGGCAGACTGGCCCCCGTTAAAGTCAAAAAAGCCAAAAGTGACAGAACATCACCATGGAGGAACAATACTGTACGCAAGCTCAAGAGACTGTGCGGAGCAGCTGAACAAGCATGGAATAAATCCACTTCTCAAAAATAATTGCTGAGAATAGTGGCAACTCCAGAGTATTGTTCTCCACAATTGATACCTTATTGAATCCCTATCAGATCTGGCATTATCAGTAACAACAGCAACCCTCATGATCCACCTTGCAATAAGGTAGGGACCCTGAGCAAATTTCACCGAAGCCGACCCTCTGCAAAATTATGAAACAGAGTAAGTCGTCAACATGCTGCCTCGAACCCATCCCCACATGATTCCTCAAAAATGTCTTAAATATTGTCTCCACCTGTTCTTGAAATAATCAACACCTCACTTGTGACAGGTCAATTTCCCCAAGCTTTCAAAACAGCTGTCGTCAAGCCACTGTTAAAGAAACCAAACCTTGACAGCACTGTGCTATTTGACTATTTCAGTCCTATTTCAAACTTGCCATTCCTTAGCAAGATACTTGAAAAAGTTGTTTTTAAATCAACTAAACCACTTTTTAAATAAATATAGCATTTTAGAAAAATCAGTCTTTAAATCCAACCACAGCAAAGAGACTGCATTAAACAAAATAATCAATGATTTTAGACTCAACACTGCCTCAGAAAAAGTTTCAGTCCTTCTTCTCCTGGACTTAAGTGCCGCATTCAATGCTATCGACCACAATATTTTATTAGACTGACTAGAAAACTGGGTTGGTCTCTCCAAGTGTGCGCTCAACTGGTTTAAAACTTATCTTAAAGGAAGACAATTCTATGTTGGTCTTGGTACACATATACATCTGCAAAATAGGATATATTTTCAGGAGTTGCACAAGGACACTGTCTTGGTCCCCTCCTCTTTTCACTATATGTTACCACTTGGCACCATCATCAGGGAACATAATGTCTATTTTCATAGCTATGCTGACGACGCACAGTTATACATTTCAGTTGTGCCAAGTGACATCGATGCAATAAGCTGCCTGACAAACTGCCTGTCGGCGAATACTGAATGGATGAGCAATAATTTCTCATACATGCCTTCATCTTGAGCAGGCTGGACTATTGCAATGCCATTTTTACAGGACTCCCAAAAAGATCTATAGATAAACTGCAGCTTATTCAGAACTCTGCTGCCAGACTTAACAAAAACCCGAAAAAGTGAGCACATTACTCCTGTTTTAGCTGCACTGCATTGGCTCCCCGCGTCTTTTAGAATTGATTTTAAAATCCTTCTTTTACTTTACAAAGCTCTTAATGATCAGGCACCTTGTTATATCTCAAATTTTCTATCATTTTATGTACCATCTCGAGCCCTAAGGTCCTCAAAGGCAGGCCTTGTAAATACTGCAAAAGTGCCACAAAATAAGGTTGGGGAAGCTACTTTCATCCACTATGCTCCCAAACACAATACCAAAAAGCATCAGGGAGACAAACTTGGTGAACAATTTAAGCTAAAAACATATTTTTTTTTAAACTTAGCTTTTAATCAGAAATGTTTGAATTGTATGTATTTATATCTATTTTATTTACTTATTTTTAACAGTTGGGTCCATGTATGTTGCGCTGACGTGATTTTCGCTGCTTTGTCTTGCAGTGCCACTGTTGGCTTTGTGGAGCAGTCGGTATGTGCCTTGGGTGAGGACTGTCGGCTTTGGTTTGTGGGTCTTCGCATTCGAGTTGGATGGGCGGTGTAGGGATTGCCGCTGTTTCTGTGTGTGCCTTGCTCGAATTCATTAGGCTTGGGTGGCAGACTTGGGTTTACAGTCACTGCATGCCTTTCTAATGTCCTGCCTTGGAGGGCTCTTTGGTTAGAGCTTTGGGTCTGCACTGTGAGTTTGGCTAGATGGGAGAAGACGGTATTACCCAGAACACTTCAGGATTTATCCTGCTCACGTCAGCTACGGGAACCGGTTGCGCTGGCAGCCATGTATGCCCACATCAATTGCACTACCATCACCATGCTTCACCGATGAGGTGTATGCTTTGGATCGAGAGCAGTTCCTTTCCTTCTCAATGCTCATCCCTTCATATCATTCTCTTACAACCTGATCTTTGTGTCATCTGTCTAGGAGTGGTGTTCCGTATTACGGGCTTTCTTAGATGTTCATTGAGCAGCTCTTGTCTGGTCTTCCTGGTTTGCAGTTGCGGTGGAGGCCTGGTGTAGCATTGCCGGGGGCCTGGCCTGGCATCTGATGATGCCTGCGGGCTCCGGGCTTCGGGATGTGTCCGGATGTGTCCGGATGTGTATGGACCTAATTTTAACTTTATATATATATAGATTTTATTTTCATCATTTTATATTTGCTTTTTCTTTTGTTATGTTATAGTTTGTATTTTGCACTCTGTAAATGTTTTGATATTTGTTTTTTGCTTTCGCTTTTGTTCTGATATATTTTATACTCTGCACAAAGTTTTATCTCCTTTATAAATTGTCAAAGCACTTTGAGTTACATCCTATGTATGAAAAGTACACAAAAAAGTACACAAATAAAGCGTATTATTATTATTATTATTATTATTATTATTATTATTATTATTATTATTATTATATTATTAAAAAGGTAAATGGTGGTTAACATGGCTCACCATGCTGCATACAAACAATTCCAATGTCACCCTACTCACAACAGCAGGTATGGGGAACTAACACTCCAGGCAGGGACAACACAGGCTTCTGTAAATACATATATATTTATGCAGAAACAGTACATTTTAAATGTCTGAGGCAAGTCTTTGATTTTGTAAAGAGCTTACCTGCGTCACCACCACAATGACTGTGCCAACAGGACTGAACAAATGCCAACAGGTGCATTTTATAATCAGGCCCTAATTAAGGTGATGGTTGGGGGAGAAGTCTGGCCTGGAGTTCCATTTTATTGGACTGGGAAGCTTACCCCATCACACTAGCAGGACTTGTATTGTTCACATTCACTCATCCCATGACACAACAACGACCACACTTTTCAACCTGTTCTGATGCCCATGTGACTTTTAGAACTAAACAGACACTAGGAGGAATTACTGAAGTAAATGCAAATTAACTTAAAGGTGAAGATTCAACCCATTGTTGTAGTAGTCTTAAAACGACTAAATAAAATATTCAAACATGTAAACAGAAATATGTTTAGGCATTTTTTCAAAGCTTAATTTGGAATATGCAATTTGAACATGACATCAGTATAAGTGCATGTTTCAATGTGCAAACATATTTAACACAGGAGAGCATTCCCAAAATGTTCAAAGTGCCTAAAGTGTCAATGACATAGAAAACATTAACAAAGATCACGAAACCAAGAACAGAAATATGTAAAGTTATATACTTTAACACAGGGGTAGCCAACATGGTAGCCCGCAGGGACCACCTGAGTAGCCCACAAGATATTTCCTGAGGGGCTGGATGGGGTTTTTACCCCCAAAATAAAGAAAACATAGCAAAAAGCAAAAGAAACATTCTATTTTCAATGACAGGAATGAATAATAATTGATTCTCTTCACATATATTATTATTTAAAGTTGATCTGTGAAACTTTGTTATTCAGGAAGTTTGTAGTAGTCCTCCGTACAATCAGTACCCTTGAAGTAGCTCTCAGTTTCAGAAAGGTTGGTGACCCGTGCTTTAACACATACATTGACATCTGAATCTGACAAGTCTGAATTTAAATAAAATAGAAATCTATGTTTTAACGATGACACGTAGGTCACACAAAATGCCACGTCTCTCTTCTGCAACTGACCATTCTCAGATTGAAAAACATTCATCTGAGAATTCTCCAACTAAGTTTTATGCGGGACAAATAGATCACAGCCCGACCCAGGAGTTTACTGAGAGCAATTGAAGGCACCGTACGACGTCGCCTTAGCGTCTGACGAATGGCACGGGAGCAGGGACGCCGCCCACCCGCCGCACGGAGCTCCGCCGCCGGAGTGGAGACGCTCACAGCCCCAGTCAGTCCGCTCCATCCTCGGCCCGCAGCTCGCCGAACTCGCAGCGAAGGCCACTGCGGGAAGATGGCGACGGAAAAAACGAAGCACGAAGGAAGAGTTAAAATCGGGCATTACATTCTCGGGGACACGCTCGGAGTGGGGACGTTCGGCAAGGTTAAAGGTACGTCGCACCGTTTCTGCATTTATGTATCCTGCCAACAGAAAGATGGTGGCAATGGGGACTGTTAGCCTAGCATGCTATATTAGCATGTCATTAAGGCTAACTTGTCGCTGGGTGGTGGCACACTTGTTGTCGCCACTAGTTAATACGCAACTTCTTTTACACTATCATGTCGTTCTCCGGACCATCACTCCGTGCTAATTGTATGTCCCCAGCTCCTATTTAGCCACAGGTATGTCAGTTAGCTTCGGTTGCGTTTGGAGCTAACTTGAAAGCCATAATTCTTGTGTGAAGACACACACCGGGAAGTAAATGTTCCTCAGGGGCGCTAGCGCTAACAAAGTCTTTCTCTTTCCTGTTTATCTTAAAACAATAGATATGCGGATGTTCTACAACTCGGAAAGACGCTTGAGCTGTATTTTCTTAATTATAAGTGGTATTTTCTGTATAAAGTGAGGACCGTGTTGCTTTTAGGTGTTGGGAGGAACTTGGGAAAACCCAGCCTAATCTCCGCCCAGTGTGGTCAATCCAGAGGGCGGTCGGATTAATGATGTAAATGTGTGTGTGTGTGTGTGTGTGTGTATATATATATCTATATATATAGATATATCTATATATCTAGATATATATGTTATTTTAAGACTAATTGTATATCAGAAGACGTCAGTTATGTGTTCACTTGCATATTCTTTGTCCTCCATTATAGCTGAAAGATTAAAACCGTATCCTAAGGTTACTCTTTGTTACACTGCACTGTCTTTTGTCCGAGATAAACATGATGATGAGATAAACCCCTAATGTACCCGAGTTCAATAATATACTTCATATGAAAGAATTGTTATAGCCATAATGTTTTTTATATATTTTGTGAAAACCCAATGAACCCCCTCTGGGTGTTTTGTCGTTTGAAGGAAAATAACCACAAAACTGTTGTTTCTGCTGCATCATTATGGACTTGGTTCCTGGAGACTTGGTTAATAGTTTACTACCAGTACAACTGGCAGATATGCAGCAGTTGTTTACTGACTGTTCTGTCCTCCTACCGTCCATTCAGACTTAATATTCTTTCTTTATATTGTAGGTTTTTGTTGGGTTTAGTTTTGCACACTTTTCCTCTGGTTACTGCCTGTGCAGTGCAACATCAGTATGTTTATTTTCACTTCAACGAAGAGATTATATCTTTGGCTTATTTAAAAACAAACTGGAGACGCCTTTGGATAAAACATGTCCAAAAGATACAACAACTTATCCAGATTGTTTTTGAATTAATATACCTGGGTTGTGTAGTGGAGGTTGCATCATCATAGATATTCAAGCGTTTTGCAACACCTCCTGGATAACAAACAACATTTTATTGTTAAAGCTGTTATTTCTCTCTATCATTGAGCAAATGTAATGACTGCTTGTATGTGAGAAGGGGTGTTTGTTATATCACCCCAAAGAGAGTCACTCAACCCTACAGTTTCACTAATCTCTAGCATTGTAGTTTCTTCTATTTGTTTTCCAACCGGTGCACCAAATCCCTTTGAATGTTTTTCTTTATTTCTCCATCACAGTAACAGTAGTTTTTCATTATTCAAAATTATGCCTCCTTTATTTGTGGTATATTTTTATATCACTGATATGTTCTGGGTCGTGATTTGTGTCGCTCTTTATCCCCCTGCAGTGGGTCAACATGAGCTGACTAAGCACCAAGTGGCAGTGAAAATATTGAACAGGCAGAAGATTCGCAGTTTGGATGTGGTGGGAAAGATTCGCCGTGAGATACAGAACCTCAAGCTCTTCAGGCATCCTCACATAATTAAACTGTAAGTCCTAGATTACACCCTGCTAGCTGCTCCATAATCCCCCTGCCACCACATTAATGCCACCCACTGTGCTATTTCCAGGCCTTTAAAGGTTTGTTTTTGAATACATTTTTCTAGGATAATATCTGTCAGAGCCAGTTTTTCCATTATTACTAAATATAACTACAACATTTACAATCAGTATGTTTTCACATGGGTCCATATAGTGCCATTGCCGTTTTTGTGTGTACAGCGTAACCAGTCGAGGGTCAGTCTGGGTATTGTCTGTTAACTTTTTCGATTCCACAAACCTAAAACAATAATTAACACTATAAAATGATAATAATGAATAAGGAACCTCCTCTTGGACACGGTTGAGCGTTTCAGACTCTATTCTGCTTCTGTGTCCAGGAGTTGCTTTAAAGATAGATTGGTGATATATTTGTCACTGAACAGCAGAGGGCAAGAGAAAGGGAGGGCATATATGGGATAATGTAATGAAAGACTGGCTCATGCAGTTTTTGTTTTATTAATTATCAATGCAAAAGCAAGGCCAAAAATATTTTCAAAGATATTTTGTTCATGTTATATTGTTTATCTCTGACATATAGCCAGAAATTGAACCACATACATACATTGGTGGAGATCACTTGTGAATTAATCTGAAACAGTGAACAAACATGTCCTCTGTCCACTTTCAATGTTTCTGCAAGTTTCCACATTTGAAGCCAGGAAATTAAGCATGTGAAATTATTTGTTTTTGTTCAATGTGTTTGTCTATAAAACAGCTAACATTTGTATTTTGTCATATCAGTTAGTTGAAGACCCCCTTGATTTGAACGTTGTGCTCAATACTGCAGGTATCAGGTTATCAGCACCCCTACAGATATATTCATGGTGATGGAATATGTCTCTGGAGGAGAGCTCTTTGACTACATCTGCAAAAATGGAAAGGTAACTCAAAATGGTTGGCTGTTATGTCCCACATTTTTCTCTCGCTATTTCTGTGTTTTCATACTTCATCTAGCACATTCACACTTCATCAACGGGGGTGGGGCAGAAGGCACAGGGAAGATAAAGCATAATTTGAATTGGAAAAGTGCGTTAACTGCGTAGTTAGAGAGGACCCGAGAAAATCACACCTAACACATAATTTGGGTTTTGACAGCTGGATGAAAAAGAGAGCCGTCGGCTGTTCCAGCAGATTATTTCAGCGGTAGACTACTGCCACAGGCACATGGTGGTGCACCGAGACCTCAAGCCTGAAAATGTGCTACTTGATGCACACATGAATGCCAAGATTGCAGACTTTGGTAAGTGTGTCTCAGTCCCAACATGAGGAGTCTTACCGGGTGACACGTCAGAGTGAGCATGAATAGGTGTGTGTTGGTTGCCTGTCCACTGTGCACTCGTACGCAGTGCCTCTCACCAAACGTCATCTGAGATTGGCACCAGCTCTCCTGCAACTCTTAAAGGATTAACGTTCTAGCTAATGGATGGGCCCTTGGATTAATAGTATAAGGTGGTATATTTAACTCCAATTGGTGGACAGTGATTTTTGTGATTGTTAATGCTGAATGAGCAATAATAATATAAATTGAGTATAATCAAATAGTATAATATAATAGTAATTACATGAGTTAGTTAGTTAGTCTCTGTATCTTTGTGGCACCATGCACTGTCTCAATTAATTACACTGGCACAAGTAGGATTGTCACAAAAAAGTAGTGCATAGGAGATAAATGATTAGATAATCGGCCAGTTTTAAGATTTTACCTCAAGCCATGACATCAACATGATGATTCAAATGTCATTATTTCTGTCTATGAAATACATGTTTGTCCTGTAACGATGAAAAACGCTGGGCAGGTTTATCAAACATGATGTCAGATGGGGAGTTCCTGAGAACAAGTTGTGGATCTCCAAACTATGCTGCTCCTGAGGTCATCTCGGGAAGGTAAGGCCTTTAATTTTTTTCCTTCATTCTCCCATTATGATGCTCAAAGATGCTGCCTAAATAACAGACATAGCAAATCTTCTTTATCTGATTATGATTGTTTGGTTTCAGGTTATATGCTGGTCCAGAGGTGGATATCTGGAGCAGTGGGGTCATTCTCTATGCCTTGTTATGTGGGACACTTCCCTTTGACGATGACCACGTGCCAACGCTCTTTAAGAAGATCTGTGATGGGATCTTTTTTACCCCACAGTATCTGAACCCTTCAGTGATAAGCCTACTCAAACACATGCTGCAGGTGGACCCCATGAAAAGAGCCACTATCAAAGAAATCAGGTGAGCTTTACAGATGTCTGTGAAGGTTCTCAGTCATCCAGGTCATGGTAATATCAAAGTAGACAACTGGACTGGTTGAAGATTTCTTGAAGACGTTTCACTTCTCATCCGAGAGGCTTCTTCAGTTATAAAATGAAATTGAAAATTTCAGGTATTTATCCTCTGTGAGATTAATAGCTAATCAGAGGATGAGTACCCAATTAGAGGACCATTGTATTAAAATTGCAGGTCGTTGGCAATCTGGCCCATATTCAGGTTATGGGTTTTGCCTCGAGTCTGGGTGTAAATGAGGGTCGTTAGTTTCACCTGAGAGTTTCTTTGAGTTGTTGTTTTTGTTTGCCTTCCTGGGGAGAGTGTAGCATTACAGCATTACAGAGTCAAACTTTTGGCTCCTTTTTGTCTAGATTACAGAGAAGTTTGTCTATTTGAAAACAAGTGTATAATGTCCCCTTCCACCACAGAGAGGATGACTGGTTCAAACAGGACCTGCCCAAATACTTGTTTCCAGAAGACCCCTCCTACAGCAACAACATGATTGACGATGAGGCCCTGAAGGAGGTTTGTGAGAAGTTTGAGTGCCCAGAGGAGGAGGTCCTTACCTGTATATATAGTCGCAACCATCAGGACCCACTAGCTGTAGCCTATCACCTCATCATTGACAATCGCCGCATCATGAGCGAAGCCAAGGACTTCTACCTGGCTTCCAGCCCCCCTGACTCTTTCCTTGACGACCAACACTTGACCTCGTCTGGTGCAGCCGTGGCCGTCAAGCCACACCCTGAGCGAGTGCCCTTCCTTGTGGCAGAGACTCCGCCCAGGCCTAGGCACACACTGGATGAACTAAACCCTCAGAAGTCCAAGCACCAGGGCGTCAGGAGAGCAAAGTGGCACTTGGGTATCCGCAGTCAGAGTAGACCAAATGATATCATGTCTGAAGTGTGCCGCGCCATGAAACAGCTGGATTACGAGTGGAAGGTAACTGTGATTTTGCTTTTGTTTGTGCTTTATAAATTGCAGTTAAATATTTTTAACATTAAGTTGGATCTCATGTATTAATGTATTTTAAGTTAAGAAAAGTTATTCACCTCTTGTTTCTTTTTTCTTCATAACTTTTTTCAGGTTGTGAATCCATATTATTTGCGTGTGAGAAGGAAGAATCCTGTTACTGGGATGCAAACAAAGATGAGCCTTCAACTCTACCAGGTGGACAGTAGAACCTACCTCCTTGACTTCCGTAGCATAGATGGTAAGCTTTAATTCCCCTCTGATTTCATTTCCTTTGCTAATATGTGTATGGAAAACCCAGAAAGATTGATTGTTTTACCTTTTCAAAAAGCTTGAAAGTGAAACATAGGCACATTTTAAAACTTCTTAATATAAAAATATAAAAATGTAAGTAAGTAAGAGAGTCCTTAATTCTGAACCTTGTATCTAGAGTGTGTTTTCCTGGATTCATTCCCGAAATACACTTTGCAATGCAGAATTCATAAATGATTGACCCAGGTTTAAGGGATAAGACTTCTACAACAGTCTGTGTAAGTGCTCAGCGGCACATCAAGGGAAAATATGAGATTAGACTATTGTTATGGGCCATTTAATGTGGCACAGGAATGCTATACATGTTGAGTGGAGATAAAATGTTGATATCAGGCTAGAGCAAAATCAGTCACAGTAAGGCTACAGAAATATAAAGTTGATAATTCATTGAAGAGGATGAGATCTAATACCCTTTTCATTGTCATACCAGTTGAATGCCACGTCATACAACACATTTCATTCCTATCCAACATTCTTACCAGACATGTGTAAACACTGAATATAGGCATTGATCTGGTATTAAATGTTATTGTTTTTATTTTTGATGTGAATTTGTGTAGAAATCCGTTTGTGTCTTATGTTATTCAGATGATATGTTGGAGGTTAAATCTGGAACCGCTACCCCACTCCGCTCTGGGTCTGTGGGCAACTACCGCACCACTATTAAGAGTGATGTGGATGGGGCTGACACTCCGCCTTCATCTAGCGTCGTGCACCCCACCAAGGCGGCAGAAGGTTCCTTAGCTTCATCGTTAACCTCATCCATCGATTCGGCAGGAGGGGGGGACAGCGCAACGGTCCCCCGACCAGGGAGCCACACCATTGAGTTCTTTGAGATGTGTGCAAATCTTATTAAACTACTTGCACGATAACTTGCAAAACAATCGCTAGCCTTTTATCCTCTGAGTGTCTTGATAGCAATAAGCATGCAACCTCATGGCTCAATTCATCCCGACCAAGGGTGAAGTGATTGTTCCATGGCACTGACGCAGGGTGGTGTTCCCTGATCTGAAGGGATATATACTGAGCTGACGGGATGTAAAGGGTTATTGGAGAAGACAAATGACAAGCTATGTAACGGGTAGGACGGAGCAGTAATTAGGATGGGGGTTTTACAATTTCCTGATCAGTTTAATAGCAAGTGGCCACATCCCCCCCTACACATTATGTGCAAGTTAGTACACTGAATTTTCTGTACTGTAGCCAGTGAGCATTCCAGTACAGAGAAGAAGTCCCAAGTTTTTGCCTGCAGAGAAGGAAGCCACACATTAGGGTTTGGTTAGTTGGGTGCCAGTCGTATCAGATGCAGGAGGCACTTTTGCACAAGTTTCCTTTTTTTTCTCTAGCTGCTCTTGTTTTTCTCTCAGTAGGGATCAGAAGTGGTGCAGATGTATCAGGGTGCTGCACTGGCTATAACTAGGGTTGTCATGCCCGTCATTCATTGTACGACAAGAAGTACAATGACCCTGTATTTCTGTCTTGAGTCAGGGATAAAAAGAATACTTCATCAGATTCTTGGTTTTCATTTTTTGTTAATCTGAGTTGTCATAAAAAAAGATATGATATTGTCCTTGGAAAAATTTGTTTCACAATTGTCTGTCCCCAACATTTTTATATATAAAGACGTGAATATATTTATCAGTGCGTTAAGTGGACAGTTTGTTCGTTCTATTGGATTGGATTTTTTTCTTTCATTGAGATCTATTGCTGGATGGTATATATTTTCTTTTTTTACTGTCTTCGGTTTTTAAATCAATATTACAACTTTGTTTCATTCAATCACAATTATTCTGAAACTTGATTGTCTTTACCGATAAATATAGCCTGCTTTTACCATTTAAGAGACATTTTGCAATGACAGTCAAAATTCAATTATAGCATTATAGTTTAACACATTACATTGCTAAGTTCGTTTACTCTCGTATGTATTTTCTCTTTTTATTGATAATAGGATAGGATTTGAGAATTCGACTGATTATTGAGTGAAATGCCTTTGCCCACATTCTTTGTTTTTCATTGCCCACACATTCCATGTAAGGTTGACCATAGAAAACATGCTCACCTTCAGTTTAACCTGAAACAGACTTGTGAGCGTGTAATTATTAAAAATAAGGTCAGACTGAACTTCATTACAATTTCAAAAAGTATTTTTGACAAATAAGATATCTCTCTCCATTTCCTGTTTGACATTTTTAAATTGTCTCTTTGGCTGCCTTATCATTATCAGAACTATTCATTACTTTTTATGTTGGTAAAAGTTGAAATTCATTGAAGATCAGAATTATTGGCACTTTTTTTCCAGTTCATAAGGGTTAAAGTCCACAAATGATGTTGTCATTGTTACTCATTTAATATTGCTGATGCACATGATGATTGAAAAATAAAACTCAACAAAAAAATAACTGCAAACTTTAAAATGTAGTTTTGATGTTTTTGCCAAACCATTGTGGCCATCAGAAGCTGCCTATAGCTTTTTTAATAGTGGCAATAAGAAAACCAAACTTCAACTTAAACTGTTATTTTACTTCATTCTCATCTTTGTGTTTACGATATTATGAACCAGGTTTTATAAGAACTGTGCATGTTCTCATTGTAATATCTGATACTCGCAAAAGTATGATTTTTAGTAAGTGATGTCAGCAGCTGCTGAAGTCTGGGATTACAGCTTTAAAATCTATAATGTTTTGTTTGCATATACAGTTTACATTTAAAAGATACAAAGAGACAAAAAAGAGTGACAATAATTATGATCATCTTGTCCATCAATGGACAGAAATATTTAGACGATGTATGACCTTTATGTCTCACTTTCAAATTAGAGTTTATGGCATATAGTGATAATGGTTAAGCAATGCACACTATTGTCGCAGAAAGATATTGTAAAACTAGTTTTAGTTTGCAGGGACAGTTGCAAATTCTGATTACAAAACTTGGTTGTGGCTCAAATGACGAATGTTGTGGGAAGATGAATGTGTGAAACAGTGACCTCTTTGACAGCTGATGGAGCTGTTTCCTGCTGGACTGCTGTCAGCTGAATAATTTCAGTCTGTCTGCGTGTACTGCTTCAAATAAATATTGTTCTATTTTTTGTCTGGTGTGTAAAGGGACCCTACCAGATTAACAAATGTAAATCTGAATGGACAGTGTTGAAATCATTTGTACACACAACTGCCTAATAAACTGCTAAATTGCACACAATTTTCCTGAAACATATCTGCTTGTCTGTAGTCTCTTGAGAGATTTGATATTTGATTAAATAGAAATGAAAACATACCACACATTACAGTTTCACAATACACTTTTTGCATAAACATAATATTGTTAAACATTTCCACTGCTTGTTCTCTTGAGTATTAAACAAATCACGAATGCAAACCAGGAAAGTGTGAAATCGTTAGTTTTCTTTAGTCAATTGGATCGTTGTCAAGCATCGGTGAATATTATCATCTTCAATATTGAATAATATATATATAATTACAAAAAACAGGCAGTGTCACATCAAGTGAGCCCAACTGATTGCGTTGTTTTTGGATGAAGATGTCATTGAGTTAATAACAGCCCGCTGAGGTGCTTTAATCTACCAACAGTTTGTTGACACGTCTCGAGCTCCCTTCTCCTTGTCGCTATCAGAAAGGACATTCCGCACATTTCCCCAGCTCGGGTACTCGAAATTACGAATTTTAAGGATGTGACTTGAACGTAGCATGTAAAGTCAACCAATATGGCTACTCCTTAGCTTCGGTGTTGTGCTGCTTTCGGAGAGCTGTGATATTCCGTGCGTATACTTTCACTCTCACCCTTTATTAGTATGACACCATGATATATTAAAAAAATTAAATCAAGGTTAGTGGAGTTTTGTTTGTACAAACATAGCGAGGTGTTCAGAGCTTGTGCAAGTGAGCTAAGTAGCCCAAGCTAACGTTAGCCAGCGTTGTTTTGTCTGGTCTATATTTGTAAAATAAATTGCCTCTGAGCTGGATTTCAGATAGTTTTAGTTTTGATAGCTATCAATATACTATGTAGTACTGCGAAACGTCGCATTACAACAGCGTGACTATCCAATAAAGATTATGCTAAAACCTA
>JAFBJU010000381.1:11097-200276 GCA_016785305.1 Colistium nudipinnis | reverse complement strand
AAATCATAGTTTATCTAGTGCTTACCGCCCAGTTCTGCGAAATCAGGAATTTGCAGTATGTGATTCCACTGTAATGCTTTCAGGATGGCTTCATTCGGCTGGAAGAGAAAAGTTGGGGAGAAGGTGTCAAAGTCAGTGGTGCAGCAGTTTGAGGATGAGGGCGCAGCTCAGGAGGAAGACGAGGAGGAAGAGGAGGACTGGTTGCAAGCCACCAAGCGACGAAGGGGGATCCTGCTGGAGGACTGTGCAACAAAAAGCCAGAGGTTGAAGGAAGAGGGCTCCCTACTGGCTGAGGAAGGCAGGTGAGGAGGGAAGGCGGCACAATGCCAGTATCAGTTTTAAACATAAGACGTGGGCACACACACACGTGCGCACGTACACTAATACAACCTCTCCTGGGTCATCCCGAGCCATTGAATATTTGCTTGTAGGTCACTAAAACGAGCACTGCCGAACAAACACGCTTTTTGTGTGTGCATTTATTTCCTTGGAATGATGTGTCCACCTCAGATGTACAGAAAACAATACTACAACTTTTCAGTTTTTTTCTAATGGGCCACTTATTTAGTTTGCTGCCAGAGTATTTGTGGACTAGAACAGTGTTTTTCAACCTTTTTTGAGGTACAGCACATGTTTTATATTAAAATAATCCCGGGGCACACCATCAACCGCATATTATACAAAATTCCACATTTTGGCTTAATACAGCACAACAATGGCAATTTAGTCTATGACTTTGTTTATAATCACTCAGTCTGAAATCTGGGCCTGTTAAGAAAGTATTGCTTTAATTAATTTATATTTTTGAACCAATTAAGTGAAATTGGATAATTTCTTAAGGCACACTAGTGTGCCTAGTGTGCCTAGGCACAGTTGTTGAAAATCAGTGGACTAGAAGATATTCAGACATACTGTCCAATGAGGACTTTATCTACTGAGTCTGGTTCATAGAGCTCAACTTTGCAGATAATGTGATGCGTCATTAATGGTTCTCCAGATGAGGGCACCATTGAGCTGATAGGTCACTGGCATCGCTCAAAACATAACAAAGATAATATTAATTTTAGTGCCATCAAAGCTGTAGGTTTTGTCATTTAATTTTAATTGAAATTACAATGTCACATATGCAGACCAAAATCATCCCCCATAAGCTAATCTCCAAATTTGGTAAATCCTCTTAGTCCTGAAGATGCAATGCTGTTGCCCTCAGTGATGTCCTTTAATTATATTTGTGGGGAGAAAGTGGATCTTGCTGGGGAAATGATGTCTTGCTGTTCCGTAATGGCTCTTCAGAGGTTTGAAATGGTTTCTGGCAGTGGATGTTAACCAGCAGTTGTTTCTCCCATAACGACATTTACCTCTGCTGTCTGTCGGTCATTACTGGGTTTAGATGTTTGTGATGTCACTGAAGAGCTCATCTCGAAACTGTTAATGATCCGAGTGTCCTTCTGGGTCTCTTGGTGTGGAAGTTTTTTGTTAATTGTTTTTTTTTTATGTCAACCTATGTTATTTTTTGTGAATCAATCGGGTCACAGTTGGGTACATCTATACTCCCAGAATTACTAACTTTGACCAACTATGGTAAATATTGCATAGAAGGAATAAACTTACTTGACAAAGTACCTGTCATTCTTGTTCATGCAAGAATTGGCTAGTTGACAATTTGATTCTTTGTTGATTAATGAAATCAAACGAATCTATTGTCTGTCTGACTGTAACATGTGTTTTTGAATTAAGGAAACAAAAAGAAAAATCTGTGACTGCATGTTCTCCCATAAATATTCTGACCGACCTTCTTTTGGAATGAGAGTTGAAAGCTAATTCAGACTCTTTAAACACCAGCAATACAGCCTCACAAACATTCTGGCAAGGCTCAACAGACCTTTGTAGGTACTACAAAAGATGATAGTTCTTACCTTACTCAGACATCAGTAAATCAACAAAAAACATGGCAATTATCATTTCTCTTTCTTTTTGTGAAGACAGACGTGACGAAATTGCGCATACATTTCAAGAGTTATGCCTCAATTTCTATCTTTAATAGCTAGTTTTGGGAGGTGTGGGAGTTTTTGAAGCAGCTTGTCACACCATCCAAGTATGGCACATAGTTTACTGAGTTGTCCGGCTTCCATGCTTAGTCAGGTCTTTCAGACTAAAACAAGATTGCGAGACGAAATCTGGCTTTTCAAATACTCTGCATTAAAAAAAGTGGTTTAGATTAGCCTGTCAGTTTATTGCTTAAGTGTTGATACACATGGTTACGAAATCCTGTGTTGGGGATATTTCATTCTTTTGGACAGCTGTTGGTGGCGTGGTCACAATGTCCCAGTACTCTCCCTTTTTCACATGCTTTAGATATTCCAGTTTGTATACTCTGTCTTTAAACAGTAGTGTACACTTACATGAGGCAAATAGTTATAATCTAATTTAAATAGATTTTTTGACGTTCTTTGTCTCTCTCTGTCTTTGTCCTTCCTTTGACCTATGTACAGAGTTGTTATAACCTTAGATATGCACTTTTTATCACCCCTGCTTCATCTGGTGTATTTCTCATTGCCTAATTTCATGCCGTGCCACTTGCTTCATCACTTGGTAAGATTTCCTCGCCCCGGTCCCCTTCCCTCACAGTCTGATTGTCAAATGGTAGTGTTATGCGTTTTCTCACAGTTGGTCCTGGTTCTGGCTATAATCCTTCAATTCAATAACCATCCAGTGTTGTTCATCTCAACGTGTGGATTTATTTATCTCATTAAATGACGTAGACCAGCTGAACATTTTAAAACCAAGTTTCACCTTAACATATTCATGAGACCATTCCATGTGACAGCGCAAGGAAGATGTTTTTTTGTAAAAAATCACAATAATGTATTTGTATACATTCTATTGATTAAACAACCAAACTAGTTGCCTTTCTTCTAACCACCCAAAACTGTTGAAATTAAATACACCTCCATGTCTTACCTTGACAATGTGGAAATGATGTCTTGTGGTTCTGTCCCATAAACACTTCTGCAGCTGTGGCAAGTCAGTCCACAGCTGGCTGCCCACATTGAATAGAAAATGGTCTTCTGATGTTATTCATTTCCAAATTCTACTGTTGAAGCTTCGAAAACCCCTCATATCTCTTCTAACATTTAATTATTGTATCCACCAGACATAATCCAACCATAGCTATACCTTACCATCTGACATTGGCATAGCTGGTCATGTGTTATACACTGTTAAAATGGAAATGAATGAAAGCAGCTACCCACAAAACTGTTTTTCTCAATTACATGTGTATTTGTGTGTCCATTTTTTCTTTATTGTGTTGTTATTTGTTCCTGTTTCCAGGTGTCTCTTGGTAGATCATTTTCAATGTCAGCAAGTCTGCCTGAATAGATATAAGAAGAAAAAATATGACTCAAAAGTGTTTCATAAATGTCTCTGCAATTATGGAAAGATGATTAGGGCACCCAGTCATTCAAGTTATATATAACAAGCAACAACAACATTTTCAGGGAAGACATTTCATGTTATCCTTTGAGCAAACGTGTGGGCATATGTTAGGTCACATAACATATCAAATTTCAGGGTGGAGACAATTGAAGTTGTTGCCCATTTTACGCTACGTTTGTTTGTGTAGGGCAGGGGTGCCCAATACGTCGATCGCGATCAACCAGTCTATCGCGGAGGTATTGTGGGTAGATGGCAGAGCTCTCTGACGTAAAAGCACCTATCTCTGTGCAGTTACTGTCCTCAACGAGCAATGCGGTGCACTCACAAGTGGTCAGACTCGTGCAGCAGCCCCAGCTTCAAGTCAGAGCAGAGAGGAGAGGAGACCCGCACTGTAAATGTAACTTCACTGTCACACTAATTTTGCATTTGACTCAAACAGCCATGGTCAATGGCAATGATGATGAGGGTCATGCAGTTATTCAAGGTACACCAACATATATTGTATGTATAAAGTAGCGCTGGGCAACGATTACACTTTTTAATGCAATTAATCGCATTATTTCCTGCAATTAATCAACCCTGGTGTAGGGCGTTGATTGCTCAGGCTAATTTGAATTGTAGCCAACAAAAAAATATTGGCTGTGGTGAATAATCCATATGTCAAGCTATTTGGTATTTTTCCCAGTACAGAGTGTACCTGTAGTAGCCGGGTAATAATTTGTTCGGGTGTAATTTGTGTTGTGTTTTATCAGGTGTTGAACCGTGTGTGTTTTCTTTAGGCACTGGGAAGCCATTAAGAAGTGGGATGAGGCCATTCAGCTTACTCCAGACAACCCGCTTCTATATGAAATGAAGTCTCAGGTACAATAAAAACCTATATGTATATTATTGATTATCATGATAGTCATTAGTCATTAGTCATCATTACCATTCTTATCACTTCCTTCACTTCAAGTCTGTCTTAAATATATATATATACACACACACACACACACACACACACACACACATACACACACATACAGTGCATCCGGAAAGTATTCACAGCGTTTCACTTTTTCCACATTTTGTTATGTTACAGCCTTATTCCAAAAGGGATTACATTTTTTTTTCCTCAAAAATTCTACACACAACACCCCATAATGCCAATGTGAAAACGTTTGCTTTTGCTCTATCTTTGTTGATGCACCTTTGGCAGCAATTACAGCCTCAAGTCTTTTGGAATATGATGCCGCAAGCTTGGCACACCCATCTATGGGCAGTTTCACCCATTCCTCTTTGCAGCACCTCTCAAACTCCATCAGGTTGGATGAGAAGCGTCGCTGCACAGCCATTTTCAGATCTCTCCAGAGATGTTCAATCGGATTCAAGTCTGGGCTCTGGCTGGGCCACTCACGGACATTCACAGAGTTATCCTGAAGCCACTCCTTTAATATCTTGGCCGTGTGCTTAGGGTCGTTGTCCTACTGAAAGAAGAACCGTCACTCCAGTCTGAGGTCAAGAGCACTCAGGTGCAGGTTTTCATCCAGGATTCCCTCTACCCTAACTAGTCTCCCAGTTCCTGCGGCTGAAAAACATCCCCACAGCATGATGTTGCCATCACCGTGCTTCGCTGGTATTGGCCTGGTGATGAGCGGTGCCGGGTTTCCTCCAAACATGACGCCTGGCATTCACAGCAAAGAGGTCAATCTTCGTCCCATCAGACCAAAGAATGTTGTTTCTCATGGTCTGAGAGTCCTTCAGGTGCCTTTTGGCAAACTCCGGGCAGGCTGCTATTTGCCTTTTATTAAGGACTGGCTTCCATCTGGCCACTCTATCATACAGGCCTGATTGGTGGATTGCTGCAGAGACCTCTGGAGCTCTGACAGAGTGACCATCGGGTTCTTGGTCACCTCCCTGACTAAGGCCCTCTCCCTCCATTGCTCTGTTTAGATGGCCAGCTTGCTCTTGGGAGAGTGGTGGTGGCTCCGAACGTCTTCCACTTACGAATGATGGAGGCCTCTGTGCTCATTTGGACCTTCAAAGCAGCAGACATTTTTCTGTAACCTTCCCCAGATTTGTGCCTCGAGAAGATCCTGTCTCGGAGGTCTACAGACAATTCCTTTGACTTCATGATTGGTTTGTGCTCTGACATGCACTGTCAACAGTGGGACCTTATATAGACAGGTGTGTGCCTTTCCAAATCATGTCCAATCCACGCTCAATTTTGAGCTTCATCGCAAAGGCTGTGAATACTTTGTACATGTTATTTCGTAGTTATTTGTTTTTAATAAATTAACAAAACATTCAAAAAACCATTTTCATTATGGGGTGTTGTGTGTAGAATGTTGAGGAAAAAATATATTGAATCCACTTTGGAAGAGGCTGTAACATAACAAACTGTGAAAAAAGTGAAGCGCTGTGAATACTTTCCGAATGCACTGTGTGTGTGTGTGTGTGTATATATTTCATTGTGTATACATGCATTATTTAGTTAACACTTTCACCACTTTTATTTCAATGCTTTGCCAAAATCTTTTGTTCTGACACCAATTAGTTCAAAACACCATTTTATTAAAATAAAATGTTGTTTCCCCTTGGTGTTATGCGCTTAGACTCCAAAGGTTTAAAATAAACCTTTAAGCAGTCAGGCTTTTGCTAATGTGGTATGACCTCATGGTTGATACACAGTGTCATTCTGCTGTTTTCTGGTATATTTAAAGTGTGTCCAAAATGATATGCAGTCCAACAGCTGCTTTCAGAGTTCATGGGGTGTAGTTTTACATCTAGATACAGCAGTACTGTATATCTAATGAGGCGTTTATGTCCAGGATATGCCAAGAAAATCACAGCCAACAGTTTTGTGCATGCACTTCTATTGTGTATGTGTTCGTTTAACATCCATCATCGCCACATGGTCCCCCTTTCTGCTGCCACGTTGGTATGCTTCAAGTCAGATAAGTGATATCATAGTGGGGACACTGCAGAAAGTATGTGCAACAGCTTTACTGTTTTGGCTTTTCAACTCAATTTCCCTTTTCTTTTCTCCAGTTCCTGTTACTCGCCCTTCCTTTGGTTTCAGATCTCCATGTCCTTGAGTTATTTTGTTTCCCTTTCTGCTGTCATTCTTCAGCTGACACCTCCATTTGTCCTCTTATATGCAACAGGTATCTTTGAGAAATATTCCCCTAACATTTGAGAAGAGCAGGGAAGTCAGACAAATTAGTGAAAAAAAATGTCTGACTCATTTACAACGCAATAAATGGCTCCCTATCCATATCAGCATTCACATGACACGGCGTATTGCATGCATGATATAATATTATCCATTGTAGGATATTTGAGAAGAAAACCATTAGAGGACCAGGTATTGATAATACTAACACCCAGCGTTTTCTATTACCCCTTGCCATGACTGAATTGAAAATTTACTTATGCACAGACATCTGTTTCTGCTAAGTTACAGCTCTGTTGTGTGTGTGTGTGTGTGTGACTAACACGCATCTAATCTGTTAGTGTCCATTATCAGTCTGTCTGTCTGTCTAAGTATACGGCCCGTGAGACCGCTTGATCCGGCCTTACGTTTCACATTCTTTTCTCTAGGTTCAATACTAATCTCCCGTTAGATCACTCTGCCCCTCCCCCTTCTCCCCTGCTATACTGTGATTGGCGTGCGGTCACGTCACTCAGCAGCACACTTCTGGCTACAAGATGGCAGGGAAGAATAGGCCGTTTGGTCTTTACAGCTGCAAACCAAAATACTGCAAGCTGCATTGTTTACAGAAAACATTAGTTACTGTTGAACACACCCGAGAAGCACACCGAATTATCATAAACATTTATATTTGTATGAATGTGTGATGCGAAGCTCCCGTGTGGCCATGTGTGCTGACTGGGGGAGGCGGTAGCAATGCTCCCGTGTTCCTATCAGGTACGCAAAGGCGCTGAGTAACACAAGTGAAATAACGCATTACAAACCTTTTGCCGCACGAATTCGTGCCTACCAGCACGAATTCCTTGCACCCTTGTTATAATTTCCCCAGAATGACAAGCATAAAGAAAAGAATGGTTGACGCGAAATGTCCCGCTTTTCAGGAGAAATGGACAACTGATTACTTTTTTTGTGGAAGTAGAAGGCGTCAGTGTTCTTGGTGTGTCCACCATCTCTTGGGAAAATTGTATTAAAGTGAATTGGTAAACTTGGATTAAAGCACATCCATTACACAACATGTTCAAAGTGCTTTAAACCAGTAAATATAAAATCAACAAAAACACAATATTAAAACCAGGGATCATTCAAACAATAAGAGGTAGAGACAATTCAAAAAGCAAATGGGAAGCTTCTGTACCATTTTTTTTTCTACTTTTGCACAGCCTTACTTTACTTTATTCTTTACCTGTTGTCTATTTATGTTTGTATACTTAACCTCTACTGTTGCAATTAAGCAAATTTCCCCACTTTGGGACAGTGAATGGTTATCTTATCTATCTCATCTTATAAATCTGTGAGATAAAACAAAATTACACAGATAAAGTTGACCCCCACTTTTACTGCAACAAACAGCTGCTTTGTCAAAGTAGACTTGGGTTATAAAAACGTATATGTAAATACATACGTACATGGCTACTACTATACTCTGGCTGACACAGTACATCGTTTTTCAGGCACTTATGTTACTGCTGCAACAGTAAAGTTTACCGTTACAAATTATATATATGAATCTCCTTAGTGTGTACATAAGAGATGATTCATAGAAGTATACAGTTTAACAAGGTTAATGAGTTCCTTGTGATAAAGTAGATTACAGAGTGAAATCTTATGTAATGTCTTATGACCGTGCAATCCGTCCACGGTTACGTCACTGAGGCTGCAGTAATGCAACTAAGTTGCTTAGATTGCTAAGAATAAAGAAATCAATCACGAGTCACCAAATGTCTTGTTTGGGTTTACGACTAAAAGACAACTAAAATGTGTGGGGGGGAGCACCAATTGTTTTTACAAAATACTTTTTACTTGTCATTTTAGTTCTAATTTGGTCAAAGCCTGAAGATATTATACCTGTACATAAAGTAGATATTTGAACGCTGCTCTTGCATTAGAATAACCATCATTACATCACCCTTGTGTAATCATATTCTTTATGAATTCATTATGAAAAAAGATCACATTTCTCTCATTTTCTTTCTGTGCAGTTACCTCCATGCTCATTACAAACCTCTGAGGAGTCTGTATCTGTCATGTCGCGCATCTCCACAGGTGCTGACAATTCTGCAGGAAGTGTTTCCAGCAGTGAAGGCCGCAGAGATGGCCGTCAAGTATCGTCCCCTGTGGTGGGAAGGGTGGCAGACTCTGGGCCGTGCACAACTCAACCTGGGCGAGGTGGACCTGGTGAGTAAAGCTGGCAGCACACTCCTAATGGCGACAAACTAGAACACAGGATCTGTCCAATAAACCGGCGGCGCTTCCCTTTGTACGCCACGCGGCATGCAGTGCGCGACGCAGCTGAGATTTGGGGCAGCTCCAAAAATGAGGCATGTGACTCTGAAATCATACTCAAATCGTACAGAGTATGCCCAGCTTTAGGTGATGGATGGCTTAGGCTGTGTTCACTGGTGATCAAGACCAAGCACATTGTTTGGTTGCGTTCAAAATGCTGCCGTTGTGCGGTAGCAAATTCATCACAATTCCAGCTGGCACATTTGCCTGCAACATTTTCTTGGTGTTGCATAAGGATTGACGCCTTCTTGCTCAATCCCTCATTAATGGCCTTCACTGGAATGTTCACGTTGCAACGTTTGATTTTGCAATGAACTACACCTGTTTTTGTACCGGTCTATAAATCAGTTTGTGTGTTAATTTTTGAAAAGCTGTTATGATATGTCAGTTTGTTGACTCTTTTTTTCTTTTGCAAACTCCCTGCCTAAAACGGTGTACCTCTTTCAAAGTACACACCAGGTGCCTGGGGCCTGGACGATTGCTTAAATTGCCACAAAACATGCCAGGACCTGTGGGTGCAAGAAAATGTTGGATCACGGTTGCAGTGTTCGAACATTCAGAGCCAAGCAGGCAAGGCTTAAATGCACAAACCTTTCATCTAATGACACTGTGTGTCGCTGTTACATGTCCTAGAGGGAGTCACCTGTCCTACGGCACCGAAAACAATTGGAAGTGTTGAAAGTTACTTGAGCTTTAACTAAACCAGATATAGACACACCTCCTTGTGTAATGGAGCAATAGGGAAGGAAGGGGGGAAAAACACAAATCTATTTTTAGCAAGGCTTGTTCAGTCCAGTTTTAAGGTTTTGTATGTATCAACATGTTTGAGTGGCTGATTTTTGTGCCACTTCGAGTGTAGTGATTTTCTAATTGCTCTCCTGTTTTCCATGCTTCCTTAAATCTCCTCTTCGTCCCACTCAAAAATGGAACGTGTCCAAATGAAAGAAACGCGTAGCTTCTGATTTTTTTTTTTTGTCACTTCTACTGTTTAAAAAAATTGGAAACTGACATTGACATCATGATGGCATGACAGCTCAGTTCCCATATATCTTCTCATTATTATTTCAACGTTCTTTCCCCTGAAGCCGGTTATCTGCCTGCAGTGCCTGCCAGCTTTTCGTCTTTTGAAGGATTACATACTTTTGAAACAAACACTTGATGAGACGCTACAGTCTGTTCAAGATTAAACTTGACGTGTTGTTTTGGGGAGAGAGAGTTTCATTTGTCAGAAATCTGTCATTCATAAGTCGAAGACCTTCAGCAGTTGAATGTAACTGTGGTAACAGGTTACTTATGTTACAGGTGGAAAATATGAATTTCTTCGAAATATTGGTTCAACGTTCCCATTAGGAATTAATAAGAAGACTTTGACTGGCACATAAAACAACAGAAAAGTGACTTAATTAAATGTATTGTTTTTACTCAATGTAGTTACAAGTCCCTGCTTTGTTAAAACAAGTCAAGTGGCCAAAACAGTAAAAAAGAAAAGAGTGATTATTTTTTGTGTTGATTTTTTTGAAAAGCTTCTGGTTTGGGGCCTCATTTCATCACCATGACTATAAGCACAAATTGGTCATAAGGCTTTGCCTTAAGGCTGACTTTGCACCAGATATTCCTAAGGAATATGTATCACTAGTGACAGGTGCAACTTGTCTAGCTAAGCTTTACACATGGACAAAAAACAGGAATAACTCCAGGTTTGATGAATAAAACTGTTCATTTTAATTTCTTCAAAAAAAAATATGAACTACTTTTAAGTCTCAAAGTCAAGCTCACAGATGCTCTGAAGACAAAAGGATTTTGTCTTGCACTTTCCTCATGAAGGTGAAGTCAAGTCAGCTCACATTTCATTAACTTTACAGGTTTCTTTACCATTGAACATGAGCCTCCCATTTTGTTCATGCTACTCAGTTTTTGTGTTTGCGTGATTAGTAAGAGACACCCTTCAGAATGGACCATTGAGCTCATCACTGACCTCATGTGAGGAGGAATTTACTTTGGTCTCACAGACAAAAAACAATACAGATAAGGAATGATATCAGGTCCACGATGGCTGTGTATTTATGGGACCTTATATCAATCTTTATTTGGTTTGTATTTAAGACAAATCGACGTGAAAGTACAAAGTCAGGTAAGAAGTATTGATGATTTCTTGATTCATTGCGATTTTGCTTGTTAAAATTCGGATGAAGCGTGCTACCTGCTTATTTAGCTGCACCAATGCCAGTGTCTTACTGTTCATCACAAGAATTACGACGAGTCCACAAACAGGCCTAATGACACGTCGTGCGTTTTGATGTTAAGCTGATTGGATCCCTGTCCCCGCAGGCTGTGAGGTCTTTCCAGATCGCCATTTACCTGTGCCCATCCGAGCGCACCCTGTGGCAGGAAGACCTGCCGTGGGCTTCGAGATTACAGAAGCATAATCTCGCAACCAAGGAGAAGATTCGTCAAGAGGAGGAGACCAAAGAACAGATCCTCCATGCCCCTGAGCTGGAGCAGGATTATGATTTTGAGTCCGAGGAGGTGCTGGCCGCCTGCGTGGCAGTAGCTGAGCGGCAGACGCGGTACGGGGAGCTGCAGAGGACCGCAGTGTTGCTGGACTCTGAGGGTAATGTACAAAATGTACTGGCTGGGAACGGAGGATCAGAGGACACAGCCTCACCATCAAAGGAACAGTTTGTAAAAGCAAGAGGACTTTAAACCGGTCTCGGCCTGAATCGATTCTCCTGGTTGCGTATTTCTTTATTTTAGGACTGAATTTGATTATTTCCAAACTTCTGTTAGTGCATAAAGCTATTACATAGAAAGGCATCATGAGAACCAAAGAATTATAGTGAAGGGGTATGCAACAGATTATGTACAGTGTTTTGCTGTTTTACATTTTCCATTTGATTTTGTTTAACAAGCATGTCCAATTTTTACATGCATACACAAGGATTAAAGATATTTGAAACATTTTACCGTCACTGATGATGTATCTACTTTCCTCTTTCTTTTACAAAAGGTGCACCACTTGAGCCTGGAACTGTCATCAATTATCCCCATTTTCCAAGTTGCATTCATGCAAGTTCATCAGTTATGTTCAAATGAATTTCTTGATCAACAAAATAATGAGTATCTATGAATTGCCATCATACACATTTCAATTTCTTATTTTGTCTTTTTATTAAGAAGAAGTTGGACTAATCCCCAACAATGTCAATGGGATGGATAAAGTAAAGAATAATATGTTTAGTTATATGAACACATAATCTTAAGAGGCCTCCTAATATCCTCCAGTATGTGAGCTGTATTAAATCCAAAGTATAGCTGCCTTTTGTTAAGAAATACAGGGGCTGGTACAATTCTAGCTTTGATGTCTGAGCTGCTCTGTCAACCATTATGACCCAATTCTTTGCAAATGTTCCTACACAAAAAAATAAGATGATAAACATATCCATCTTGTACCAATTTAAAGTGACTCCAAACGATCTGGACCTTCTCACAGAGAAGACAATAAGGTACCATTTCATACACAGAATAAATAAACATCACATTTCAACATGGATTCTTTACAGTCGCTGTGCTGGTTGTCATAATGCTACAAAACCAATGTTACCGACTGGCTAGCAGTGGATTCAGGATTCAAAAGTGCAACAAAAGAGCTCCTCTACTATGCTAAGATGATGTATGGATGTTTCTATGTAGCTATTGTGACTGTGCTTGAATGTGTTTGATGGTGTGGGATTTGGGAAGTTATGCCTGAGGAGCAATATATTGATAATGGATGTTTAGTTCAGAAATAGATCTGTCAAATATATATATTTTGACTGCAGGTTGATGGATGATTATTGGGTCTTCAGAGGCATTTTCTTTACTATCATGTCCTTGGAGTGTCTTAGAAGTTCCCATCTTATGTCCAGAGAAAGTCCTGTTACAGTGGTGAATGCTTGTTGAACTCATGCTGACCGTTATATGCATTTCTCCTGTATGTCGGCAGTCTCATCCGTAAAGGTCACATGTAGGGCCGGATCCTTGGGGCACACTGGAACCTCTTTCAGCGTCCTGTCCTCTAAATCCCTCTGTGGCCCCTCCAGCTCCTGGGGGCCCTGTGTCTGTGCCACCGGTAGAGTGGAGTTGGCCTGTGGCCCGGCTTGAAACGCTCCCGACCTCCCGCTATTTCCCTCTGATGGGTACAGGAAGGTCTGTGAGGTGCTCACCATTTCCCGCAGCTCGTGTGACAACAGGGATGGGGAGTCCCGGGAGATTGTGGGGGAGGAGTGGCCGTGGCTGGTACAGCGAAACTGCCCGTCATCCATACGGCCGCACCTGCCCATTTTGCAGAACAGACACTTGATTTTCTCCATGAGCTTGAGGACCACTGTCTTTCTGAGCAGGATGTAGATCCAAGGGTCTAAAATGGGGTTGACTGAGGCCATGCGGATAGCCAGAAGGTCTTTATTCAGTCCAAATGGCTTTTCTTTCTGGTTTCGGTACAGTTGATTCTCAAAGATCCTCAGCTGACAACGGAGGAAAGAAAACAACAAAGATATATATTTTTTCAGGAAATAAAGGAGCATGCACAAATGTTAGGAGGTTATATAACGTAACAGAGAACAACACCTCAAATAAAGAAATGCCAAACAGGTTAACAATTTCATTTTGTTTAGATATTCTAAAAGATTTTGAAAAAATCCCATCTAAAAAGACATTTGGTTGTCTATAACTTCTGTGCCAGCATGGCAGTGTGCAGATGGCAAAACACCAATACCTTCTCAGTGTCATTCATCACGTGCCAGCCTTTGGCCCTTTTGTTTCCCCATAGTATCACAAACATATGTTCACAAACTAAAAGGCTCGAGACTTTCTGTCCATTTAAATTGAAGTTGACATTTTATTTGCTGTGAACATTAACCCTATACTGCCCAAAGTTCGTTTAGCGTTGCTTTTCACCGATCCGATCAATGAGATATCTTCTGAACATGGTTTGATCACAGGAGCAATGTGACCCCGTCACATCTGTGACAAATAAGAGCAATTAGTGCTTGTAATGTTGCGCTGCGTGGCAGGGAAAACGGTGTCTTAGCGATTCTGGGACAAGCCATTTCCCACTGAGGTGTTGAAAGGAATCCTGAACGACTTCATCGATGCTTCGGAGTAATGTGTCACCTAACCACACAGATCTAAACCTGGAACACAAAGTTCCGGTTGCGTAACCGAATCATCAATCCGCTGTCGTTGATCATTTAATTCATTATAGGGAGAGAGAGAAAACACTTCTTAGCTGTTTGAAGTTAGTAGTGTTTTTTTTTATTGAATTCGTTGAATGCTATTTATATCGAGCATACTTTCATGCTTTTTTTGAACATTTTATTGCGCCGTTCTCATGCCAGGACATTTACGCACAGCGCCGACTTCAAAACGCGACCGGCGCAGTTGTTTCCAATACTCACGACTAAAGGTATAGAGCAGATGAGAACCACTGCGGAGGTGGCGATGAGCAGGATCACCATCTGGATCTCGGCTCCGGCCAGTCGTCCAAAGCTGCGTCTGCGCCGCAGCTCCGCGATGCGCCGCGGGTCCGTGCCCAGGGACGTGCGGCGGATGAAGCGCTTGTGCATGAGGATGAGCGCGCCGCACACCATCACGTTACACGCCACGGTGGCCAGCACGATGGCCGAATTGACACTGGCGTACATCAGGTTGAACGCGGCGACGGACGTGTGGTTGTTCTGCCAGTCGATGAAGCACCACGTGCCGGGCCGCTGCTGCTTCACCTGGCCGAGCCCCACGCTTGGCAGCGCGCAGAAAACCACGTTCGACACATAGATGGCCACGAGGGTGAGCGCGGCGAGTTTCTGGTTAACGTACTCGTTGTAGAAATACGCGTGGTTGATGGCCAGGTATCTCTCCACGGACATGGCGAACACGATGCTGAGCTGCACCAAGAAGAAGAAGAGCAGGACGAAGCCAGAGTACTGGCACAGTGGCTCGCCGCCCGGCCAGGAGCCCTTCATGTAGGTGGCGATGGTGACGGGGCTGGCCAGCAAGGTGCCCAGGAGGTCCGTCACGGCCAGGCCACAAACGAGCGTGTAGAAAGTCGTCTCCTTCTGTTCTTTACGCGATATCCGCAGAACCACAATGGCGATGACGTTCCCCACAACTCCGAAAATGAACATGATGGCGGGAATGGTGGGCGGCTGGAACCTCCCCGGCGCCGCCGTGGTGTTCATGCCGGTCGGTGAGGGGAGGTCAGTCACTTCACGGGTTCCCACCTCGCAGCGGCTCTCCTCTCACTTTCCAAGCGGGGACACTTTCCATCGATGCGCGTATCCATGCGCAAACCAAAACATGCTCTCCAAACGGATCTGCCCAGAGCTAAAAGTGAAATTCCATTGAACTCGTAAAGTGTATTAGAAAGCGAGATGTCCAAAAGAGATCTTAAATGTTGGTTTGTTTTGGTTTGCAAATGATGCTCCGAGTCAACGAGCTGCACCTCACGCTGCTGTCACACTCTCAAATGAGAAGGAAGTTTCTCGTGGGGCAGCTCCTCCTCTGCTATTCCTGCACATGCAGCGGCAGCAAAACCATCATCCTTCTTTCATCGTTTCCAGGTCCACGGATTCAAGTCTGCATGAGACTAACTTGGTGGTTAGCAGGCATTTAAAAGGTGTTTAAAGGAATGCAGCTATTTAGTACAGAAGTGTACTGTAGATGTACTGTATGTACAGGCCTGCTTAAGCTTCTCAGCTGATTCTTTCTTTTAACGCACTCAACTTTTTATTTGACAAATGTGCACAATATGTTTCATACCAAATATGTTTGTTCCCTTTAAATAATTATTTATTATCCAGTCATTTCAGGCTGTCCTAACCCTTACTTTTCTCAAAACATGTAAAATGTGTATCCCAGCCCGTTTATCAGTTCTGATTAATTTTGGTTTTATTTTTAGTTTTTATTTTTAGTTTTCTTCATTATTGTGCAGTTCAGCAGTCAGCATTAACTTAATAAAAATGGTACTACAATGGTGATGACATCTGAAGGTGATCTGAGGTGTCCGTGACAGCATCTCTATTTGCTATTTGTAAGGTGTGTTCTAAATAGCTGCAAAAGGATACCCAAAGCATAGCACACTAAAGTGATACGACAAAAAGGTTTGACCTAATTTAGCTTAGGTCAGGATCGTGTGAACAAACCTCGTAATATACTTTTCAACCTGTGGTATCTTCATATATGGAAACCGCGTATTACCTCCTCTTACGTAAATTTGAAATGTTTTATTGCTGCAGAGTGAAACCTTACTTTGTAAAAAGCAATACAAAACAATAATTCAAGGAACATATTAAAGTAAGTGTAAATGTAAAATAACACTTTTTAAACAAGACCATATTATCCTGATATTCATCAGTTTATGTCTGACATTATTTATTTATTTATTTGCAGTTTTTGTTCTCATTCTGTTTTACTTTGTTTACTTGCATGGTGGTCATCATCAAACAGCTGTAACAGATAAATATCTTTGTGATTGTTATGACTCAGGTCAACAAGGAAGAGTGTTACTAATCACAAATCAATTATGTTATTTGTTGTTTCTGCAAACAAGAGGTTTTAGAGCAGGATGTTTGGGATTGTACAGTATTACAAAGAGGTAGGGTGGCCTATGTTACCTTATGTTGTCATGTCATTTCCTCTTGTGTATATATAGTCCTCGTCTTTCCTGTCTCGTTGCGAGATCGTCTTGTGTTTCATGCCAAGCTTTCCAGCGTTGTTCCATATTCAAGTATTTTTGTAGTTTATTCGTAGGTAAGATTAGTGTTTTTTTTATTGTGTGTTGTTTTATATGTGTTGGTGCTTTTTGTATTTTTGTACGTTACTGATTCTGATGAAAATATTTTTTTTTGAACTTAACTCCTTGTTGTCTCGTGCATTTGGATCCACGCCTCGTACAGCTTTTACAGTACGGTCTGGCAATTGCATGGATCCAGCCAAGATAGATCTGGTGAGAGCCGCCCTACAAGCTCAGGGCACTCGTCTACACCAGCACGAGGGGCAGTTCGGCGCCATGCACCATGCGGTCAAAGACCTCCAGGAGCAGCAGCAGGGGTTCCAGGCTATAATGACCAACCAAGTGGTCATCACCGGTGAGGCGACCCATTATTTTCCCACGCTCATTCACCATGGTTAAAATAAGCAGAAGCTTCCAGGGTATAGAGTTAGAGGCCTTAGTAGACTCAGGAGTGGACAGAAACCTTGTGGACAAGGAACTAGCTATCCAGATAAAGCTAAGTCTTGCCCCGTCAACTACACTACTGAAAGATAATGCTTTGAATGGGCACGCTCTGTTTACAGTCACACATTGTACCAAACCAGTTGAGATGTGGGTAGGTGAGGCAACTAATCTCTTTCCATGTTTTCACCACAGCAACTTATTTTAGGTGTCCGTGGCTGACCCAACACAACCCAGTCATGGACTGGAGGTCAGGAGTGATCAAGGGGTGGGGTCTTGACTGTGGGAATAATTGTTAGAGGTAAAAAGAAAGGCTTAGTATAAGGCAGGTATTGACAAAAGAAGCCTTAGATAAGTCACCATGTACAGCCTTTCCTGATCTATCTCAAGTCCCCCATCAGTATCATGACCCCCAAAAGGTTTTCTGCAAGTCTGATGCCGCCATATTACTTCCCCACTGACCCTACGATTATGCCATTGACCTCGTTCCAGGGTCCACAATCCCCAAAGGCCGATTATACTCCCTCTCCATGCCAGAAAAAGAAGCCATGGCAGACTACATAGAAATGTCACTCAGGTCAAGACTCATTCGTCCTTCATCTTCACCTGCTGGAGCTGGGTTTTTCTTCGTGGGGAAGAAGGACGAGTCCCTTCGTCCCTGCATTGATTATAGCCCACTGAACAACATCACCATCAAGAAAAAGTACCTTCTCCCTCTCATTGACTCGGCATTGGAGCTGTTACAGGAAGCTAATGTTTTCACCAAGCTCGACACCTATCACCTGGTTAGGATCAGAGAGGGGGATGAGTGGAAGACTGGGTTCAACACTCCCACAGGTCATTATGAGTACCTCGTAATGCCAATCAACGCACCAGCTGTCTTCCAGGCCATGATCAATGATGTGTTAAGAGACTTTCTGAATGGGTTTGTGTACCTAGATGACATACATTTTTTTTCCAAAGATAAACAATCTCACATCCAACATGTCCGACAGGTCCTGCAATGCCTACTCGACCTCGAACAAGCTGTTCGTCAAGGCAGAGAAATGTGACTTCCATATGAAGACTGTGTCGTTCCTAGGTTTTATCAATTCCCCCCGATCAGATCAGATCGAGAATGTCAATGCTGTGGCAGACTGGCCAATAGACCAGCCAACCAGTAGAAAAAAGCCATTTCTAGTGTGGACTGACCACAAAAACCTTGAGTATATCAAGAAGGCAAAGAGAATGAATTCATGCCAGGCCCAGTGGGCACTGTTTTTTACAAGGTTTAACTTCATTCTGTCTTTCAGACCTGGTTCCAAAGATGGCAAGCCAGATGCCTGTGTCGTTTGGGGAGGCCCTGTCTACTCCCGGTCAAGTGTTATCAGCTAGGCAGCGGGGCCGTGGCCGTCAGTTCCTGGTCGACTGGGAAGGCAGAGCGGTCCTGGATCCCAGCAAGTTACATCTTGGACAAAACCCTTATCAAGGACTTTGATTAGACTCTTGCAAAGGAGCCTGGGCTGTCATGTGAGGCCCTGGAGGGGGGGGGGTACTGTTGTAAAACCTATGTTATGTTAAGCTGATTTTGTATAGTCATGTCTTGTCTCTTTATGTTTAATCATGCCCTGTGTCTCGTCAGCACTCCCTTCCTTACCCAAGTTTCCCGCCAGTGTGATTGTCTGCCCCTCCCTAATTGTGTCCACCTGGTGATGTGTTGTGTGTGTGTGTGTGTGTAGTCCAGCCTTGCGTGTGCTCTGGTCATAACAACTTAACAGCCCTCTAGGTTACACCTCTGCATGCAGTGAGGTTTTAATATTCTTTCTTCAGAACTATGCTTTAATTTGTTGTGACAAAATTTGGCTTTGCCCTATTGTTGGGTCTCTGTTTAGGATAGGTTTACATTTCCCATTTGTGTCTGTAAACATGTCAGGTAATGACATAATTGTACCCTTTGTCCAAACTGGCTGCAAAGCAATCCCTTCTTAAAGTGGCGGTGGCCATATTCTTTGTTTGGTATACAAATCCTCCTGATCCTTAAGTTAAGCAGGATCTAATATGGCACGTCAGCGGTTCGTCCTCTGATTGCTTCGCATAACTTGGGGCTGATCTTTACAACATAAATGTTCACCACCTCCAACATTTTTTTCTTAATAAAATTGCAGTTAACATAGCCTTAGGTCTTAACTCATTTTATGCACATGTATAACATTAAATAACATAATGGAAGAGTTACTCGAACTCTTCCCGAGCATTGGTTATGATTAATTATACTACTTAATATTTCATCATGTGCATCTTCCCATCAGGACAGCAGCTACCTTACTCGACAAACACAGTGACCAGTTAGGTAGAACAGTGGGATTTACACTTATAGTGGCTTTGGCACAATGATGAGAGTTGTAAGACAGCATCCAACTGTTGAGACACGAGACACAGACGTAATTGCAAACACACAGAGGTGTAAACTCTAAATGTAAGAATAGCATACTCACTGATGTGGTTCTTTCACAAATTAGTCTCATATTTGTGGTGGTGTAACATCTTTACATTTAGTAGACATACATTTACCCTTACAGATCCTTGCTATAAGGCTTAAACTTGCAACATATCCTGAAACATTGACATACAATTGATTTTTAAGTTGATATGGCAGTGTGTGTTAAGAGTTTTGCATTGACTTATGTGGGTACGTTTTCTTGGGCCCTTGCCAGCTGTCAAACATATATCACTGAGGCTAAGATGTGCATGTATGGGATCATATGCCTAAGACACGTATAACTTAGGATGGCGTCTCCAGGACTGACATGGTCCATCATAGAGTGTCCATTCAGGGAATTTCTCTTAGACATGTTTCTGGCTCATATTTTCATCTTTAAGCTAGATAATTTATGTGTGCACACATAGCTCTGTGTGCATTATTCTGGTATGCATGCTAGAAGTCACCATTTTATATACCTACTGAAGATTACCTTCTCCTTAATTTCCTCACAACTCTGGCCATCAGTGTGCAATGCTTTATTTAAAATCAGCTTTTATCATGCAGGTAGCATTTAATTGGACTAATGTGTTTGTGTTTTTATCAGAGCTGAAAACTGCACAATGAGCTTGGGGCAGGAGCAATTAATGAGCTGAACCCATTATAAAATGGACCACCAGATTCAAGTATTAACTCTTTAGCAACACCTTTCACAGTGTTTCACACTGCGAAAAGATGCAGATGATACAAACATATTGAATGCAGAGCAGCAATTCGGTGTGTTCAGTTTGCCTACCAAACAGAATAGCTTCAGGAAAACTGAACAGAACTTTTAAACGTAAAACGTGTGACTCATTCTCCTGGTTCATTTTTTGATGATATCGTTTTCTATGTTCCTAAAGGTTAGTAGAGACGTCCATCTGTTTGCATTACATGTATGAACCGAACAGTATACCCCAAAAGTCATTGGTGCATGCAGTAAATCTTTTCCCCCATGAGGAACAACTTGACATCGACACAGACCATTTAAAATTAAATTACACATGGAATCAATGTTATGTATTTAAGATAGGCCACATTGTCAGAAATAATCCAAAAGAAAACCAAACTGGAGCTGGAAATAACCAGAACTGCTGTAGACAATAACTAATTATAAAGAGATACTAATAAGGAGGAGAATTTATTGCATTGTTGACAAGCTCAGACAATGAAGATGTGTGGGAACGTGATTTGCAAACAGAAGCAATAAAAGTTTTATTTGTGCTATTTCCATCACTAAATTGTCAGGATTAAACATGATTCTATCTAATATTTACATTGAATAAATCTATGTCTATAAGAAAATGTGCAGTATGTGGTCAAGTACCATTTTAATAGTCAAGAGGGCCCATATGCTTTGGGTGATACACTTGTCCAAAAATAAGTGGTTTTCTTGATATGATAGATAAAATAGATCAGATTATCCTTTATTGTCCCACAGTGGGGAAATTTGCAATGTTGCAGCAGCAAGGTAACAAGTGTACAAACATAAACGACACAGGTTCAGGAACAAAGTAAACTAAGACTGTGCAAGAGTGGGAAAAAAGTACTGAAGAAACAATATATACAGTGACCTGAGTATATGCACTGGAAGAAGGGTAGTAATAAAAGTAATATAAGCAGTGCAAGTATTGAGAACAAAGAAGACCTTATGCGGTTTAAATTTACAGTATGAACGGGATAGCTACTCATCCGGAAAAAGCAACATTTATAGTACAAAAAAATGTATGGAATTCAATTTGTATTATGTTACAGGTTAACCAAATATGTAGAATTTCGAAATCTAAAGTGCTAATGGCTTAAATAAGATTAATTAAGTGTATGTAATTAAGAAATGCTGACTGAATGAGAGATGAATCCTGATGAGAGATTGTGTCCTAGCCTGGGAAAACCAGAGACATTTTTGAGATCCCCAGTGAGGTGTATGCTCCAAGCCTAATAACCCCCCACCCCACCATCCTAACCTCAATCGCTCGTCCACCATGACACCATGAGATAGATTTACTAGCTGCTGGTGTTCATTTCCTCCTTATCTCTGTGAGAAAGAACTGCAAATATGTATTGCCAGTTTAGGTTTGCACATGATAGTGAGTGCTCCTACATGTCTTTGTGTTTGAGAGTGTATTTGCAATAGTATCACATTCTTTTTATTTCTTGCTTTTTTCTGTGTTTGTTTGTTTTAGTGTGCAGTTCATCACTGTGTATAATTTGCCCTCAGACCTGTTGATTGTCTGTTGTCTGTCAATTCTTCAGTTCCTTCAGTTCTGTCCAGTGGCATTAGTGATTCTAAAAACAGGAGACTAAATATTTCTGATTCAGTCAATAACGCCAGCTGAATCTAGCTGTGTCTGGCTGGCCGCACATCCCACACAATCTTCCCATGTTGTTAATAGGGAGTAAACCTTTCATGCATGGAAGTCGTTGAAATTCAGGAAGCCAAGCAAAACATTGATCAATATTGGTCAATTTTCACCCATAACACGAAAGAGGTTACTATTGTTAACAATTAATGCTGGGCGCGTTATTATCGTGTTAACGCATTAACTCATGAACGCCGTCAATTATGTCATCGCGCTTTAACTGCCATTTTCTTTCTCTGAATAGACATACAGGCAGACCATGGGTCATAGGAGGTGCGGAATGTTGATCAGTCACTCATGCGCCTCAACCAATGAGAGCATTTGGGGGCGGGGCCTACGACTGCTGCAGCGCTCATAAAGAACAGCACGAAGAGGCAAAATTCTTTGTAAAGTCGGAGGAAGAGAGAAGCAATTCCCGGCGAGCCACTCCAAACAACCCACCACTTGGGAAGCACTGCTCTTACAGGGACACTTGCCAATGAACATAGACAGTTTATGCTGCTCCCTGATAAAAGAAATATGTGTATGGTACCTGTACAGGAAAAAATAAATAAAACTGAAACTGAATTTTGCGCATAACAATGCAATTAATTAATCGCAGGAAATAATGTGTTTAATCTCGAAGGTTATCGTTGCCCAGCACTATTAATAATATAAAGTTCTTAAAACTTTTTTAGATTTTTTTAAACTAATATCTCTATGAAAGTAAGATAATATAAATATCCACTGTATTCAATACATGTAATATAATGAGTGAATTTATTCAAATTTTTAACTTGAAAATATGTGGTGTCATGTGTTTTGGGGCCATACGATAAAATTCCAACAGAATTGTATGATTATGAATAGATTCTATGATGTTTTAAAAACACTATTGAATGATAATCATTGTTTTTGAGTGTTTTGGGCTGAATTAGATAATAATAATTATTATTTATTTACAAAGCACATTTAAAAACAACAAACGTTGACCAAAGTGCTGTACAGATAAAAACGAGCAGCGAGCAAAAACATCAACAACAACGACAAACTGACAGCATAAAAGAACTGGCATCATCTCACGGACTACTGAAAGCCAAAGAATAAAAATTAGTTTTTAGCCTTGATTTGAAAGACACAATTAATGGGGTATCTCTGATAGGGATCAGAATGTTATTCCATAGCCTAGGGGCTGCAACAGAAAAGGCTTGGTCACCTCTGCTCTTTAGCCTAGATTGGAAACCTAGAGTCCCAGGTTAGAAGACTGGAGGGACCTGGAGGTTGAATGGGGTCTGAAATATATGTATATAGGCAGCGCTTTGAAAATAAAAAGGAGAACCTTGAAGCTAATACTGAACTGTACCGGAAGCCAGTGGAGATCGGCCATAACGGGGGTTATATGCTCTATCTTCCGGGTACCAATCAGGAGTCGGGCAGCAGCGTTTTGGACAGTTGCAGACAGGCCAGGGAAGACTGAATAATGCCGGTATAAATGGAGTGAGTTGCAGTTGTCTAGACGGGAGGAGATGAACGCATGTATGACCTTCTCTGTCTTTGAATGAGATACATTGATTTTGGGGATGTTACGTTGATGGAAAAAAACTTGCTTTTACTACAGCACGTATCTTTATATTGCTTATAAGGCGACAGTGGACAGGGTGTAGGCGTGCTAAAAAGTCATCTGGGCAGAGTTCAACGAGTTGGGCAAGCTCCCCAGCTCTAAGCCAAAATCCAGACCTTGGGCGGTGAGAAATTCATTAAGAAGAAAGGTCTTATTAGAAAGGGATCTCACGTTTAACAACGCCATTTTGATGGACTGATTTATGACCCAAGGGCGAAGGTTCTGAAAGACCCCACTCTGCTTTGCAGCCAGTCTAGCGGGGAGACCGCACTGCAAAATGCTGGTGACCAGCTCCGAGTCCCAAGTAGTCAGCCATTGTGGAGCTGCAGCTGCTACTTGGAGGCTAGAGCAGACACACAAGCAAAACAATGAAAGGACACAGTTGCATGAAATTACACACAGACTCAAGAATCAAGATGTATTGTCAGCAATTACGTGGTGCAATCGCTGGCAATGGAACTCTTGGGTCACAGGTTCCATTTAAATGTGTTCGAAAATATTTGAAAAAATACCCACAAGCACTAAAATAAAATATAAAAGTATTTACATAAGAAAGGTGATAATTAAAGGGAGACCCAAGTATGTATTGTGAAGACCAAATATGATATATAACTGTAAGATAAGAACTAATAGTAAACACATGATATTGTTCTATTCGCAGATGAAACAATAATAAAATAAACAACCTTTAATAAGCCCTGCTTGCACATGCACAGTGAAACACACACACTAAATTGGGAAATGAGCTCTCTGATTCACGGAATCTGATCCTTCCGTGCAAGCACAGCAATGTCCACAGAAAGAGTGAAAGCTACAGAGGGCTGCCATTTTGTAGGCGTCATTTGTTGGGATGCTGGTAGGGGTTGTAGGGGCCTCAAACCAGCGACCCTCCGATCCCAAGTCAGTCTCCTTCCCTGCTAGTCCACCACAGTAAATGTGCAGACTTAAGGTGCACATCTTAGATGGTGTGTCCAAGGTCTTACTTAAAGTGATTTTTTGTTTACTAGCCTCTTGTCTCTTATTATTATTATTATTATTATTATTATTATTATTATTATTATTATTATTATTATTATTATTATTATTATTATTATTATTATTATTATTATTATTATTATTATTATTATTATTATTAATACTAATTTATTTTATATATTTATTTGTGTTTTAATGTTTAATCAGGTTAAAGGTGAATAATTAACCCATAAGGTATGATAACATAGTTAAATTCAACTACCCTTTTATCATGAAATAAATAGTCATCTACCCTATCAAAGTAAAGGAAATGGCTGGGAAAAGGTGTTAAGGTTTTAAAGAGAAGAAACCTGTAAATTTAACAATAATTTAGCAGAGCTGGACTCTGGACACATTTGACACACAATGGTCACAGATGAAAAAAAAAAGTTTTGTAAACATTTCCAAGTGGATGTTGAGATTATTTACTAGGTTTGTGAAGGAATGTAGGGGATTGAGAAACTGAAAAACAAAGAGCACAAAGTGAAGCCAGATGAATCCTCTTTACTTAATGCTTTTGGTCACAACCTGTAGCTTTTATAAAATAAAAGCTAGGAAAAAAATATTTTAATTTTCACTGCCATACAATGCACATTAAAACATTTTTAATTTGCAGACATAGAAATAAATATAATGATTTGTTCCCATGCCTGAAGAGATGTTGTGTTTCTGTGTCATGACTCATCGCCCTAATAGCACTGACTCCAAACATACAGACTGTTCTCTGCTATCTTGACAACACACGCTTGAAAGGGAGACCACTGACTTTTATCTTTGCATGCATAAAGATAAATACCCAGCAGTCCTGCAGGTCAAACTGTCATATCTCTGACCTGCCACTTGTTTTCTTGGACAGAAACAAATCCTCCCTGACTTGGACCTTTCGTGCTGGTGAATTCTCTGGCATTTTTTTTCAATTTTTTATTGTGTGTAGCTCTTCACCGCTGCTTTATTTTTAAGGAACCTCAGACACTTATGGCTATAATTATGTTCATCAGCTCAACACTCAGGTGCGGTTTTAACATAAGCTTTACAGGAACAAGTCTCAACAGTTGCAAACTATTTCCCTCCAGCAGCTTGAGGAGCAAACATCAAGTACTTCATGTCCCAAAGCTTTCACAGTATTTTCATATGTGCAAGAGTTAGAAAAATAGATGCATATGTACTGTATAATTAGTAAATTGAGTTTCACACTGATAGCTTTCATGCGCCGTTCTATCTATACGCAAACAACACACTTCAGGGTTGTATGTTTGTACTTCACCTAGGTTGACCCAGAATACAACTCAGCCTCAGCAGACATCAGCTATGTGAACAATTGACTGACCTTGTATGACCCATCTGTTTACATTGCTGGAGTGTGCCCATCATTTTGCACGGCACGTTGCATGCAAATTATTGAGATTTATTATTGGTCTTAGTATAGTCTTGTATTTTCCTTCAGCTAAACAATACAGAGACCAAGTTGATAATCATGCGTGTATCCGGTGGTGGTGCTGTTGTAGAGTGGGTGCATGAGGTAAAATTTCTATCAATCACTGAAATATCAGTAATTGATATCATTGCAAAGGCTCCAGCTCCCTCTGCAGCTCTCAGAAGATGGTCACTGTAAATCATAAATTGATAACTCAATGAGAGCATGAACTACTTGCATTACTTGCGTCTGTGTATGTAGAAGTCATTGTGCTTTTACAGGCAGACAGCATGTGGCTGAATGTACTGACCACTGGCAGCTAAGATTATAGCTTTGAGCCAACAGCTCTACAGGATGCCTTTGCCATTATCACTTCAAGTCATGATGCTTAAAAACTCTGAACAGCAGGCTCTCAGGTTATATTTCTCCTCCAAGTGGACTGACAGATTTATTCAGTTGAGTTCCGTCAGTAGCCAGTGCTGGTCACAGCGCCACATCTGTCCTCTTGTGCCTTCCTTAAAATCCAAAGTGATGATGATGATGATGATGATGATGATGATGATGATGATGATGATGATGATGATGATGATGATGATGATGATGATGATGATGATGATGATGATGGCAAGCTTGTGTTATGCTACAAATGCACAGGTGCACACCACACACACACACACACTGTCTGTCTCGCTCTCTGGGTCTTAGCCTCACCAACTCAAGCTCTCGCTAACTACTGGAAATGTTTTTTTTTTATTGGTGCTTTCCACCCTTTTTATTCCTCAGGCATCCTGCAGCTTACAAAACAAATTAAGCGCTGCTATCAGGGACACAAAAGAACCTTTGTCTAAACAAAATGGCACTCAGACACATTGCCATGCCAACTGTAACGTGGAAAATAATCACTTTAATTTTCAGATTTTTCCTAAGTTTCCTCAGGCGCTTGCCTTTTCACACATTCATCAAGGAAGCCAATAAAAAACGTCTTTAATTGGTAAACAGGCTGACTTCAATCTGTTCCACTTTATTCGGCTCTTTCACTTTGTTTGGCTTTGGGGATTTTAATGGTATATGTTCAATAAGTGAGGACCGTGTTATCATCTCCTTGAAGTAGATATATTCATGCACCTCTAAGGAGGAATGATAAGCAATACTTAGGCAAAAAACTAAACCAAGCACAAAAGTAGATGTTTTATGGTAGTTGAGTCCAAAAACTCGGTTTTCTTGCTTGAAGCCCACAGGGTGAACACATGTGTGAGTCTTACTAATATCTTTTGACTGCCAAGTTTCTTTTTTTGAACAAAACAAAGACATATTTGTTAGATTTGTCAGACTTTTTGCACTTTAACAAATATATCATATAAGCCAAAACTGAAGACAGACTTTGTGACGTTTGGGTTTGAAAAGTCTGTCTCTCAGTCAGAATATTGATACGTGAGAGATATCTGAAACTAAAGTGAATGTGAAAGATACACTTACAGATGAACTCCAAAGATTTCTGTGAACGTAAAGCCTATTTTGGAAAATATTCAATTAGATTTAGATTCATTTACTTTAAAGACAGTAAATGTGTTTTTCATTCAACTGTTTTTGTACACTTGCAAAGTGCATTCATGGCCTATTAATAATAACAGAATGCAACAAAATATATATATTTTTTTATCTTGACAAGCCAAGCTCTTAATACTTATTTGATTGAATTTTATTTGGGGATTTTTTTCTGAGTCTAATATTATTCTGTGTTAATATTCTATCGAAATGGCTTTGTTACCTTTTGTTGAGGTTATATTGTTACTACTACAATGTTTTTTTCCAGATGGAATACATTATGATAAGATTGTGCAGCAGGTAAGATTCATGCTGTATTGGGAATGAATTTGCCTCACTTTGATCTGTAAAGATCAAACTTCCAATTTTGCTGCTGGAAGGTACAATGCAAATTACACTTACAATTGTCTAAATCCCACTGAGCTCCGCTAGGGAGAATTATGGTGTATGGCTTTGCAAGCCACATAAATGAGGACAGAATTGTGGCTTCTTCAGTAGTAGTTAGTAATTACTCTGGTTTCTTAGTACCTTGATTGTAATATATAAGATGTCACAAAATACTAACGACCAATATGAATTAAAAACAAGTCATCAGGCTCAATCACATGCTACAAAATGAACAATAGAGAGACACTTTCAGCCAGATCTGAATTGTCTCCGCCCACATGATTGATTGATTGATGATGTTGCATCTGGTCATGGCTGTTACTGATGTAGAAGCATAAAAAGCAATATTTACATTGATAAACAGTAAAGCAACCGATATCCCAGAGGCTTATAATTCACCTTTGTGGCAGAGGGCTGCACGAGGGTGGCGTGTGTGGGGGGTTCACACGAGAGACAATTAACTGGCGAGTTTGTTTTGGAACTGTGTGATTTATGTGGTTATAGGTTGAATAAAGTTTGGTTCAAGCAGACAAGCCGTCTTCCGTGTGTTTTTATTTGCTGGGAGGAACCCATGGTAGTACGGAGGTTGGCTACAACTGTGTCTTACCCCAACAAAATAAGCATGTAAAAGATGCATCGTTTCATCATATAACACAGATCTGTGAGTGTGTTTTTTCACGATGGCAGGGGGCTGTCTGGGCCTGCAAGCCGAGTGAGGAACTATTTGCAAGGGGAAAAAAAACACTTCCTGTTAATTCAGGCAGCCACACAGGCAGCTTCCTGAGTGACAGACCAGCTCAGCCACGTTGTGCTCGAAACTGACACAGTGTCATCCATCTTCATCACAGGACTGTGAGGCGTTACAAAAACAAGCACGGGATTCATGAAAACAAAAGCAAAGTCTGGTCTTGCCCTTGGTGAAAGTCTGACTGCGTGACTGGCATCCTTGTGTGTCCTGAGCTGGCGGCTAAGCAGCGTGCTGCACGCTCCTTCAAAACTCTCACTCTCCTGATTGGGATTGCGACAACATTTTTTCACTTGCTTAAAACATATCTTCTGGCACATCTGCCAACTTTGCGTCCAGATTCCATCCCAATCCCGTCCAACATAAGAGACGAAATACTGTGGCACTTGGTTGACCTCTCGCTTCCAAGTGAGAGTCCCCAGAGCCCATCTACTTGTTCGCTAACTGTTGGTCCGTTCCTTCCAAGATTAACACATGCTGAACACATTTACTTGATTGTCTGTAGGCATTGGAATTTTTCAATCTTTTATGGAGATGAATAGGCAAATTATATCGATATTTGCAGTTTAATCTTAAGGTAAAATTGGTATTGATTATATCAGTACCTAACATCTTTTCTCTTGTGCCTCATTTACATAAACCTACTAATGTGTGACACAGGTGAGGCTAATAGCCAGCGCTCTACATCCTGGAAGCAGGGACTGCTACTTGTAAAGCCAGGCTCGAATGTACCGATTAAGTCAAAATGTATTCACTTCCAGCATCAGGTGAAACCAAAACCTGAAAATAGGTCAGGGAGTGAACGATCTACAAGCTGAGCCAAACAATCTTCTAATAAGATAGTCATCCCACAGAGGATAAATACCTGAACTTTCTTACCAGTTAGTTAGAACTGAAGAAGCCTCTTGGATGAGACGTAAAACGTCTTCAAGAATATTTAACCAATCCAGTTGCATACGTGGAACACTCCTGAGGTCACGACCTAGAGGACGGAGAACCTTCACAGACGAGTAAAATTGAGGCAGGAAGTCACTAGGTAGAGAGAGGTATAGAAATAATTCAGTTTCTCCCTAAGACGTTGCAGCATCTATGATTTAAATTAACGGGCATTTTTAAAACACAGGTACATGAGATATATGACCACCCACTACTGTCCCTTGTAACAAGACTGGACTTGAAAAAGAGGAGTTTGAAAAGATAAGTTAATACACATGCTACCAGAAGAATTTAAGAATTAGAATTTCGCATCGTCCCACACAAACATGCACATGCAAACACACAAGTCGGGGGAAATTTGACCTCTGCATTTGACCCTCCTGTGGCGCATGCAAGGCCACAGAGCAGTGGACAGCTGAGAGCGTCCGGGGGACCAACATGATGATATAAAAATGGTTTGTTTGTATATTATTTGCGTGCAGATTGTATTCACTTCCAGCATCAGGTGAAACCAAAACCTGAAAATAGGTCAGGGAGTGAACGATCTACAAGCTGAGCCAAACAATCTTCTAATAAGATAGTCATCCCACAGAGGATAAATACCTGAACTTTCTTACCAGTTAGTTAGAACTGAAGAAGCCTCTTGGATGAGACGTAAAACGTCTTCAAGAATATTTAACCAATCCAGTTGCATACGTGGAACACTCCTGAGGTCACGACCTAGAGGACGGAGAACCTTCACAGACGAGTAAAATTGAGGCAGGAAGTCACTAGGTAGAGAGAGGTATAGAAATAATTCAGTTTCTCCCTAAGACGTTGCAGCATCTATGATTTAAATTAACGGGCATTTTTAAAACACAGGTATATGAGATATATGACCACCCACTACTGTCCCTTGTAACAAGACTGGACTTGAAAAAGAGGAGTTTGAAAAGATAAGTTAATACACATGCTACCAGAAGAATTTAAGAATTAGAATTTCGCATCGTCCCACACAAACATGCACATGCAAACACACAAGTCGGGGGAAATTTGACCTCTGCATTTGACCCTCCTGTGGCGCATGCAAGGCCACAGAGCAGTGGACAGCTGAGAGCGTCCGGGGGACCAACATGATGATATAAAAATGGTTTGTTTGTATATTATTTGTGTGCAGATAACTGGAATTTATGAGGGATGGCAGCCGAGTACTAGTCAAATATTTACGCTGTGTTGGATTTAACACTCTGCATGACAGGTTACACAGCCCACCTGTAGCTTTACACCTAAAGCAGATATTTTTGTCTGTTCATCTATCTATCTGAACATGGACTTTGAAATTAAATTAAATCAAATTACAAAATAAATTTGTAAAATATCCTATTAGCGTGGAAGTTTAATAGTTCAGTTAGTCATTGTTAACATTATGAAAACCTGGCCTTTTTGGGATCAGTTGACATTAATCCAGACACACTGAACGATGCAAAGGTGTGAATGTGAATGTCAAAACTACAACACTAGGCCAGAGAGCTCAGTGAGGCCCAGAGCCTGTGTCTCCGTATGAATTGTCCTCATATTCTGTTTTCTGAGTCTGTTTACATCACTCATACATGTTGTCCATGTTTCATGGTTGACATTCTGACATATCGGAGTAGGAGAAGCACATGTATCAATGGTTTCTTCCAGTACAAGTGTCAAGTGTCACACAAAGATATGACTACGTGAAAGGGAATCAGAATGGAGAACACCAGGACCCCTGAAACTGGAGCTAGAATTCAGCCATGATTCATTTTAATATCTACAACTAGCTTCCCCTCGGACAACTCTGACATGTCAAAATGTTTGCCACGAAACAAACTAATCTGTACCTTCCACCTGCCTGCTCTCTGCCAGTAGGATCATCTCACCTCCAAGAACCACACTCATCTGCTTACTTGTTTCCTATTCCCCAGTTAGCCCTCTGGTTTATGAACTGCTCTATATCCACTTGTTCACTGCCAGATTGATTTATGCCAGGAGGGATCGGTCCCAGCCCAACCCTTTGTTCTTTGTTTGATGGCTCACGTCTTTCTATCCTTATGTTTTTTTAGTCTGAGTAAAGACTCTTTATTTTTACATCTGTCTCTTGGGTCATGCTCCTGGCTTCTTTTTCAGAGCTGTGACATGCTTGTGTTTTGCTGGCCCATTCATTAATCCATTCATGGATAGTTGCAGCAGCTTGCTGTTAAGTTCAAACACTGCAATCTTTAGTAATAAAATAACAACAAAATATGCCATAGTAATTTTTAGACCACAGATGTCATTTATTTGCACTCAAACAGACTGATCGTTTATAGATCGCAATTCCATTGTGGCCAGATTCACCGACTGTCAGTTTTAGACAGACAGGTAATTAATAAGACAGATGTAATCACTGAGAACCTTTTGTATACATCAGCCAAATAACTTGGAGTTGCTAACAGAGTGAAGTGTCTCAGATTGGTTGATTAACATTGAGCAGTGGCAACTTGTTAGAACAAGTAGAAACCGGGAAAGGAGAATTTCACCTGAGGAAGGAGTAGAGAGACAAAGAATATGAAATTAGCACAGGTATGCAACCTGAAACACATGAATGGATTTTATATCATATAGGACAGGTTTGAAAGACAGCCTCCACTAGTGTATTTATGACAAAGCAACATTTTAGTTGTAGAAGTAGTACCTCAAGCAAATGGCCCATGTTATCAGATATATCAGCAAGTTTATCTGCAAATATTCTTGTTTTCTTTGCTGAAACACATTAAGATGGTCATCATCATATCTTCATCATAAACTGGCCTTTCTTTTTGTTGCTGGAGGAACGATAAAATATTTTGTCTGTCAGGTTCTCCGTGGTGAAAAAAAACATCTATTTGGGTTAAAGCACTATTCCTATAGGCTCTAGTCTTATAACATCATGACATGTTGAAACAAGAAGGAAATTCATATTTTAAATTTATGAGACAAGGTATTGATATCTAAAGTTATGTCCTGAAAAGCTTTTCGAACATGGCCAAATGTATTTTGATATACAGATTTTGAGAATTGTGAGGGGAACCACTTATTAGGAAAAGACATCCATTCTTTGTTTTGTCCTTGAACTCCATCGCTAAAGTTAACTTTTATTTATGTTGCTGCATAATGAAAGATGTGTGTGAAAAATCCAACCATTAATGTTACTCATGAAAATAATAAGGTAAATTATAACTATAAAGACACTAAATGACCACATAGGGTCTGTGATCTTGGCCATTGTGATGTACCACAAGAACAAACATCCAAAGATTTAATGTTCACAATTTTTTGCACAGTTTATGCCAAGATTTGGTATTCTCATTTCAATAATAGCTGTAAATTAGTAAGGTTTTTATAGTACCTATATAAGGTACATTTATAGTTTTAACAGTAGCATTTACTCTGCTCAGAATAATGACAGGAACACCCAATTATCACACAATAACTCAGTTGATTTCACATGTTTTTGTGCAAATGAAAGTGGCAGGTGCAATGGAGGGGCAACAGCAAGCGACCCCAAAAAAAGGAAATGTTCACTAGCTGCTCCTTTGTGCGAGGAGGAAAAGGAGGAGCACTGCCAGATCCCACGCAAAATCACTTCCTGGTCGAGCTACTAATCCATGTTTCTCTGAAAAAGAAGTTGGAGACACAAAGCACTTTGAATGACCCAGGCCTACATTTCTGATCAGGAAGCAAGCTCTGGTTTCCTGACCAGGGACTCCAGGCAAAAATGTGTTTTTTGTGTGCTGGGTTGACAATAAATATTTTCCCTAAGAAGGCAGAGACATTTAATGCCTCCCTAATGCACGGGGTGAGTGTGTCTGTGGGCACAAGCGATGATGGATGCACTCGATGGAGTGGAATTCTGTGTGTGATCCCTACTTTGGATTGCTAGAGGAGCAATTCATTCTATCTCTGCAGTTGTCGAGAGCTGTTGTGTTCTGCCACGTGTAATGCTCCAGGAATGACAGAGTGGGATGCAGCTGCACTGTTTCCCTAGCATGTATTTTATTACATTTTTTTGACAAAAAAAAAAACTACTCTTTAATACTGTGCAACATATGGAATCTTATCTCTGGAAAAAATATATATTGCTTTGCTTTACAAGGGACACATGAAACTAAAAACTTTCCATGTGTTTAACTGTGTCTCAAATGGTTTTGCTTAGTAAAGATGAGAAGTCAAGGATGCATTAAACGCCTTCCAGGCAGTGATGTTTCAGAACCTCCTGCAACAAAAATATTTCCAGAAATATGTGCAGAATTAATGCACCAAGCATTTGTGTGACTACAGGATAAATAGAATAAGTGTGTGCTTTTCTTTTAAAGTGCACAGATTATATTCAAAGTTTTGTAACCTACGGTATGCATTTATAAATATTTCGTTTCAAAAAGTCATTTTTCAACAAAGTTTGTTATCATGAGATTACCAACAAATATTTCTTGGCTGCTCTGTTTGACTTTAGAGAGTAGATAAGGGTAAAGGTCACTTGTGACCACAATGTGCCCGTTTGATTTTGCCTGTACAATTTCCGAAAACATCTCCACAAACATTCCCCAGTTTGCCTTTCCCTAGGCCTTTTAAAAGGTGGCCTTATTTGGTTTTGTAAACAGTCAGACCAAAGAAAAGCTTGGGGCTCATTCGGAGGATCAGAACAGTAACAAGCTGGCACCCCCATTGGCAAAAGACAGTAACACTGGGCAGCCCTAACCACGGGCGCGGCACAGACCGGATTGCACTCAACAGACAAACATGGTCTGGTTCAGGCTGACTGACGAGAGCTTTGGAGACGCAAGCCAGAGCACAGACGTACAGAGAGAGATGTGACTTCAAAGAGACTGTTGGGCTATGTTGCACATTAGAAGCTTTACTCTTGAAATAAGGGCTTATTTATTAACACCAACATACTGTACAAAATACAGTTTGCATGCCTCCGGAATATACCCAATGTACGCTTTCAGTTCAACTTTAATCTCTCCAAGATTCTTTGCAACTTTCAATGTATTTACTTAAAAACTGTGTATAGAACATATAAGTACGTTTAGAAAAGTGTTTTCAATTGAATATGATTGCATCTATGGCATACTCTGTTAAAATGATTATGTAGCTGTTTATACTGATGCATTAATATGCAGTATTTTTTTCTCAAAGCTTGGATAAATTAACAATTTAAAAACTGGAAAATAACCTTCATCCCTTGGCTTTTTTTTGGTCAAAGCTCACTGCAAATGATTTGATCAACCATTAGTCTGGGATTGTGATCTTTTTATTGTTGACAATAATAACAAACATAGTTTAGAGTCCTGGCTCTGAATATGGGAAAATGGCAAGACAATTTCTTTAAAATAGCTCGTACTCATATATTCACAAATGACATCTGCTGTATTTTTAGATCTAGTCTAGATCTAAATCAATTAGTTACAGGAAATGTTCAACTTCACACATTTAAATCCTACATCTTTATTTCATCATTTATGTTTTTGAGAATAAATATTTTGAGATGAGATAGCTAATTGTAAATGTTTAACTATGAATCATTTTTTCGTTTATCTCTTATAGGGTTGATGACTGTGGGTCTCTGGTCATGTCATGTTTCATTTGTTCAGCCAGGCCCGCTTGGTGAACTTGAGCTGGGCAACATTTCTAGGAAACTGCACAGTTATCTTTGAGGAAAAAAACCCGTGGGAAGTTTGATAAAGTTCACATGGTAAGTCATAAATGTGATGCAGTGCTACTGGGATGGGCATCAATTTACGATGTGTTTATCATTATAACAACCTCCTTTACCATAAAAGTAGTCATATGATCGATTGATTATATAAAAATATGGATAGCATCTTTGATTTTCATCCTGTTGACTGAGAGATTGATTCATTACACATAATATAAAACATGAATAACTTTTACGGTGTCTATATTCCTAATGGGAACCAGAAGGATAATATGGTGATCATACAACTTCTAAACTTATCAATGTTATTGTATCCTAATTAGAACCTTATAGTAGAATCACACTCACTTTTAGAGGTATGCCAAGATGTTTCAAATATCGTTGTCGTAAATTGGTTAAATACACAATGACCAATAAAGTTACTGAGTAGAGCAGGATTGTAAGTCAGTGACACAGAGAAGTGTGCATGTGTTTGTAGGAGCGTTTGAGTGTGTAAGAGCTTTGGCAGAGCATCAGTCAACTTCTCAGGAGATATTGTACTGCAAAGGAGTCAGATAAGAAGTGTTTAAACCTTTGAACTGATAAGGAAGGAACCAGAACAAAGACTGCCAGGGGCCGACACAGTGTGGAGGAATGAGAGTTCCTTTGCAATAATCTGCACATAATCCAAATTGATCCGCATTTTAACAGGATTGACTGGCCGATAAATGGGAACCCTTTGTTTTTTTTCTCCTGAAAATCCTTTACCTTTTCCTGAACTTGTAAAACAAGTTTATTTTTCTGGCCTCCTGTCTATTATTCTGTGTGTGCTCGCGACAATACTTCATTAGAAATAAACTATTCAAAATGGTACGTTGTGTCTCTTTCATGTGCACCCATGTATTTCTAGAAAGCTTGATTTACCTGCTCTACTCAGCTCCCTGTGCATAAAACACACATGGGACCTGAGACCTGAGTTTGGCACACATGCTGTCACTTGACTACTTGCAAATACCTTCAGCTGTGGGTATTCAGATGGACACCCACACACACCTGTATGGATTGTAGTTGTTCCCTTTCCTTCTGCAGTTGCATTTCTTAACGTCATGGTACTACAGCTCCACTCTCTGGCTGTGTTTTAATAACAACGCAGACAGTTAGCAGATAACAAGATTCAAGATTCAGATTGAAGCTTTTATTGTCAATTGCACAGTAGAACACGTTACATGTACATGGAAATTCTTGCATTGCTGTTCGCTTATAATGCAAAATTAGTACCGTAGTAGGGTAATAAGAGATACAAGAGGGACAAGATCCTACAGCTTGTAAGTTTAAATGGTCCAACTGAAAATCAAAGAGCACATCCTTTAAGGATGAAGGTTGTATCAGGGTCAAGTTGGTGATTGCTGGGAAATGCCTCCAATTGTTTCCAACCGTGTCAACAGGATAATGCAGCTATGGAAGAAGTGTCAGTTGAAGAAGCTGTAGTGGCATTGACGCCAACCACTGTGTTGTTCATTCAAGTGTCACTTCAGTCCTTGGAGCTGGACATATCTCAATTGAGTATTTAGACGATTTCACTCATAGTTCAGAAAAATCACAAAATAGCTAGGGATAGGTGGCCTAGTGTTGAAGGAGACAGACATCGGACCAGAGGGTTGCTGGTTTGAGGCCCAGGCAAGGCTGCCCTGCCATTAAGAAAAGGGTGGGCCACAGATGGGTTAAATGCAGAAGACACATATCCCCTGACTTGTGTAGTTGCATGTGCATGTTGTGTGGAAAGATGTGCAATTCTAATTCTTCTTCTTCTAATTCTTTCTTCGAATAAGTATCATAGAACTATAAATACATGAAAACTAGTGAAAACACAAACCTAACGTCCCTGGCGCTGTTCTCTGGGCAGCAGCCAACATCCCTCCCCTCTACACCATCACAAAAATAAATTCCATGTATTTTTATATGTGTCACAGACAGTCTGTCCGCCTCCAATTTCACAATCACAACCTTTTTTACATTTTTGAATCATACAAAAAATAGGACTCAAAAGGGACATTCTTCTAATTACTTCCTGCACCAATGTTTTAAATGAGTTAATGTTATATAATATAAATGTTTCAGTTAGTACAGGAATGGGCCCCAAATAATTATTTATTTCCACTCTTTTGTGCTATGGGGAATTTGGTGGGTTTCCTGTGCCACTGTATTGGCCACTAGATGGCGTTATCTGTCTAACCATAAAATATCAGATAGTTAACAGCTGTCTCATGGTCTTAACTAAAGTCAGTCTTTAAATATTAAAAACAGCTGACGTTTACTCCTTGTTTTAGTTTTTGTGTCATCCGAAAATGTCAATATATTTTTGCTCCACTCTTTTGGCATTTTATTATATTTGTATAATGTCATGGAAATGTGTCCAATAGTTGTTAAAATGTTTTCGTCACTTCAAAAGTAGTGCAACAACCAACAGACAGAATTCCCTTTGACCCTACACAACTGCTGTGCAGTCTGCAAACAGTTATCACATTTTTGTATTGCTTCCAGGAAAACACATCAGTTATAACACACAGTTATTTTTAAATAATTCCATGCCAGGACAGAACACCTGACAAAATTATAAAGGTAAGGTACAATTAATAATGAAAAGTGTGTATGCATACACATACTATACCGAGTGTTGTAACTGAGCATGTAAAACTCTGTGTGCTCATATGAACTTTGATTGACTGAGCTCTCTGCCTCACTTCCCGTCTGTTCCTCATTTCTGTCAGTCAATTTTCTGTTCAGCCACACACACACACACACACACACACACACACACACGCACACACACACACAAACACACTGGAATGGTGTTGTCGGGTCAACATGGTGCCAACTGAACCAGAGAGATACCACAGAGAGACCAGGCAGGAGTGAGGGACTCTCCGGGATAATATGCAGATAAGATAAGATAATCATTTATTGTCCCACAGTGCGGACATTTGCAGTGTTGCAGCAGCAGAGGTAAAAAGTATACAGAAGATGCAATATATATACAGTGACCTGAGTAAATGCATTGGAAAAAGGGCGGCATGTAAGAGTGTACTATATGCAGTGCAAGTATTAAGAACCCGAAATATGAAATACAAAATGCGGTTAAAATTTAAAGTATGAATGGAAAATCTAATCATATGTTAGTTAACCATACAGATATTGAAAAAAATCACAGTATACAGTGATTAAAAAGGTTGAATTGAATGTGCATTCTGTTCCAAAACATATGCAGTTTTTACCTTTAAAGTGCAGTGGAATAAGCTAACAATACCTAAATGAAATTCACAGGATACAATAATTAAATCAGTTGAATTGAGTGTACAATTATGTAACAAGTAAACAAATATATGCAGTTTTTAATTTAAAGTGCAAATGCATGGAATGCAATGTAATAAGCTGACCATACTGCATATTGAAATTCACAATAAAACAAAACACAGAATGTAATAGCTAAATGATGTGCAGTTTAAGATTTACAGTGCTGGTTAGAATAATTGACCATACAGAGTACTTAAATGTGTAAATTGAGATAATACCAATATCTTGAAATTCACGGCATGTAATAGTTGTAATTAACCATACGGAGTATTGCACTATTAGGAAAATATTGCACCAAACAGAATACAGAGGTCTTTCAAAGGGTTGAATTACGTTACAGTTATGTTACAGTGGTCGACTGTGAGCAGTGGTGATTGTAAAGTCTTACAGCGGCAGGTAGGAAGGACCTGCGATTCCTCTCCTTCAGACACTTTGGGTGAATGAGTCTATCACTGAAAGCGCTGACCAGTGCTGCGATTGTGTCCTGCAGTGGGTGGGACAGATTGTCCAGAAGAGATGATAGCTTCGCCATCATTCTCCTCTCTCCCAGCACCTCCACTGGGTCAAGGGACTATCCCAGAACTGAACTGGCTTTATATTCATTAGTTAATGCAGCACTAACTATAGAAACTCTTTTTACCATTTATTTGTTTTATTCTCCTTTTCCACCAAATTTGGCATTGACATTGTCCCTTATTTTCTGATTAGGAGTTTATTTCATACTAAAGTAATAGTAGTAATAACACACTGTAGAAATACCCATTACATAATAGTTCTACTTTCAAATCACTGCATTATAAAATATATATGTTTGCTATTATATTATATATAAAATCTCATTATATGAGCTGATCATGAGCTGAGTAAATTTTACCTTACAGTGAAAAAGACTTTCCCTCTCTAACGATCTTGAGAGATCTTATATCCACATATTTATTATTATTTAATATAATTGTGAACGTGCAGGGTAGGTATAGATTATGAATTTGAATATTTAAATCATCAAAACTCTAAAACAGGCAAGAGCATACATAAGTAAAATATAATTAAGTTAGTAAATTAACTAAAAGTGAGTTTTTCAAAGACATAGGCCTGGGCAGGAAAGGCTTGGTCACTCTTGAGTGCGAGGGGTTGGCTGGGCTCCCTGTACAAAGGCTTAAAAGGTCCCAGCTACATTTTAAAATCAGTTCTAAAATGAAGGAAATAAAAGCATGGATTATTTTTATCAAGACGTGCAGATACAATTATTTCACCTTATAAAGTGTCCCATGACAAAAGAAGAATGAATGAAGAGTAATGGATGAATAATAAGTCATTTATATGACCAATTCTTGGTTGTTTTATAAGTGACCCCATTTTACATTTTACATTTTTAAAACCCATAGGATTTAGGGTTATTGAATTATTGAAATCCTTCCATTTTCATTTTTGAAATGCATGTCAACAAACCCACACCCACACTCAGACAGGCAATAGTCACAACAAATCTATAAATTCCCCTCCCAAAAAACAGAACGCAAGCACACACACACACACACATGCGCGCGCACGCACACACACACACACACACACACACACACACACATCAATCTCCCCGTGTCTGTGTCTAGAAAACATTTGATTGACTCTCTGTATTGTCCTTTCCAGCTGCAGTGACCCCATCCATGTGGGGAATCACTGTGGAAACTCCAGCAGGCTGACGTGTGTGTTTGTGTGTGTGTGTGTGTTTTGTTTGCTATCGCTTCAGTCGGCTACAGCTGTGAAGTCTTCATCTTTAACAGCTCCTAATTCACTGTCATCTATATTTAACATCTGAACATACTCCACTCACACTATTTCCTTTCTAATGAAACATGACAAGCGGTAATCCTGTGATCTCAATTCTTTTCTTTTTGGATTCATTTGTAGTTGTCCATCTTTAACCCCCTCTAATCTGAATTTATTTTCAAAATGAAAAATAGCTTTTTTATTTCATGGAAGCCTTCCTAGGCTTGGGGAGTTACATAATTAGGATCCTTACATTACAACAAAAAAGCTTTACCTATTGCTGTTGACTTAGTACTATTATTGTAAGTAAGCAGAGCAAATTGTGGGTAGACCATGCATTGGACCACTTTCTGACGTTGTCATATTAACTTTGTAAGCATGGTGTGAGTCATACTTTTTTGGTCAGGGCTACAATAAGAAACCAGTGATTCCTTTCATATAAAATAAATCAAACATCATCTCCCTGCCTTATCGATACAAAGTTGTCGGACTTTGCAAAGATTATTGAAGACAGTGAGGGGACTATCATTTGTATTTGTAAAGGAAACATGGTGGCTATTACACAGCATCTAATCTCAGACACTTCCGGAGGCGTTTGATTCGTTGCGGGTGACATCAGCTGCGGAGTGAGTTTGCGGAAAAAAAAGGGAGAGGAGACCCGGCGCCCTGTCCTCTTCGCGGTTCCCGTACATGACACCATGTCTGCTGGTATAAAGAGCTCGAGCCACTCCTATTAGAAGCTCCTGTGTCTGGAGACCTCTGCGGTGGATAAAGGGAGGTGGCTTCCTGCGCACACAGTCAGAGACGGAGCCAGAGAGAGAGGATGGCCACCCTGCTACAACCCGCCGTCATGGAGATGCTGGCCGGCCAGAGCAGCACCGGCACGTCGCCCACATCCTCCGGCCCCTCGCCGCACTTCAACGACGGCAAATTTTACCTGCTCGTGGTCATCGGCGAGATCATAACGGAGGAGCACCTCAAGTGTGCCATTGCGGACATAGAGAAAGGTCAGACTGGGGGATTTGGGACGGAGGGGTGGAGGCCACTGAACCGTGCGATGCGCTGACCTTTAATATCTGCACATCGACTCGAGCAGAGATGCTTGTCCGGGAAGTTGTATTGTCTTATACAGCGTTAACAGCCACGTAGTCTGCTGATGCGCTGATGTTTGAAATGTGGAGCTTTTTTGCACCTAAATCATGTGAGTTATGTATTTTGAAATAGCTGAAGTGTGGGCTATTTATCGGGATAACTGTCACAAGTACAAGTGCTGCTGCATAATAAGGAGTGTTGACCAGCCCCTCCCAGTAACCTCACCACCATCTTCTGTGGCCAAGACACATCTTAGCAACAGCAGGTGCTAAACTGTGTTTGGGAGCAGTTTAGCTTTTTCCTGCTGTATTATTAACCACTTGCCCAAATGGTTGTCCCCCACTCACGTAGACTATGTCCTTGAATTAAGCTGACTGCAATGACTGAGCATTAAATCCGGACTTTGCGTCAAGATCGCATCGCATGACTTTGGCTCCGGTGGAGCTGCGTTTCCCTCCCGCAGCACAGCTTTTAGTCGTGTGTGTCAGGCTTTTGTTTCAAGAGAGACAACGACAGGCCCAGGCTCCTTCGATTCCGTGTCATGAGGAGACAAACAAAGGCTCTAGCTTTCTGCTGTGTTGTTGTGGAAGGCAATTTGCCCCCCCCCCCTTATTCTTGTGCTTTGAGACTGTGTTTATCATTATAACGGACCAATAGTCGATAAGCTCCCTGCCCTTCTTATAGGAGCATGTCTCCATCATCGCCAGCATCCAGCTCTCACATCCCACACCGGCTGGTGGGCGTGGCTCTGTCCGCACTGCGGTCCCTACGGAAAGCCACCAGGGCCTATTTTCAAAGTGAGCAGGGCGTTTTTTGAAGCGCTGTACAGCAGCTGTAGAGGCCTATGGTTTCCTGGCCAGAGGGGCCAGTTTGTGCAAGTCATTATTATTATTATTATTATTATTATTATTATTATTATTATTATTATTATTATTATTATTATTATTATTATTATTATTATCATTATCATTATCATTATCATTATCATTATTGTTGTTGTTGTTGATGTTGCTGTCATTGTTGTTGTTATAGGTCAAATGAGGAAAATGCTTCACTTTACTAAATTAATAAAATATATTAAATGGCCAGTGTAGAAGTTAATATTTGTATCATTTGACATATACCAACACAATGCATGTTCCTGATAGGTAATTGTGTGAGCCCCTATGATGACAAATTATTTTAATTTCATTAGATCCATGTTCCTATTCTGGCACTTAGCGTCTCATCCATGTTTCGTTGCTCTATTTTCGCATGTGTCTGATACATGCAAAAAAAAAATTGGTATCTTTGTTGCAGAGCTAAAAGGCCCACACTTCAGGTGCATTTTTTTCAGATCACTTAACTCTGCCGATAAGCAGCTGATGCCATCATGACTCAGCTCATTGAGGCCATTATGTATGGCTCATGGCAAACCACAAAAAGGGGTATGGACTTTCCTGGATAGATTTGTCATGACAAACTAGAAACAAGTCTCAAGAGCAAGTGATATTCAATCAACTGAAGGCAAAGGATCAGGGAAAATGACCAGTGAAGCTGAGACGATTTCAGATTTCCTTAACCTGTTGCCAAGTACTTGTATTTGAATTGGTTAATTTTCAGACAGGGGAACTGTTTCTTCACTTTTTATTGTGCCTTCTTATTGCTTTTTGTTTAATTGCCCTAATTTATCTTGCAGGGATCCGCTCATGGGACACCAACCTCATTGACTGTAACCTGGACCAAGAACTCAAACTATTTGTCTCCAGACACTCAGCTCGTTTCTCTGCAGACGTCAGAGGTAAACAGGATATAAGAAACATTTTTAATAATGTTTCCAGTAGGTTCAGTTGCATCCTTAATTATGAACTTTTTCCTAGTGATGGAAGAGCAATATGGACAATTTACTCAAAAATCGAAGTAAAACTGCAACAGTGCAAAATCATACAAGATTTTACTTTAATAAATCCATGCAGCATGACTATTTTTTGTGGTTGGTTGTGGCGATTTTAAATACTATACAGACAGTTCTATCTTTAACTGAATATTAAACATATCCTTTCAGAATGTTGTATGAAGGTTTTTATTTATTTTTGCATTTGAAGCTCTAGAAACTAGTGTCTCTTTAAGGAGAAAATATCTGACATTAAACTTTCTCCACTGTCTTTAACACAGTTAATACGGAAGTACAATTGAATTGCCATGATAGAGGGAGTAATAAATTGTCAAATTTGAAAAGCTCTTTATGTTTTATATGAAAAAAAAAGAACACTACATGTTCAGAAAAATGTAGTGTGTATTGTACACATTTATCTCTGAAAAGCACTGGAGCAGCACATTTGAAGTAACCATACACATGGCACTCTCAGCTATAACTTCCCTGCAGTATAGTTAATATACAGGTTTTATTGCCTATCATTGGATACGTCTTCTCGGCATTTTTTGCATGCCTCTTTTATAGATGTGTGCAAGGTAAGGGAGTGGCTCCATTAAGATGGAAAGGATCCAGTTGGTCAAGACATGTCAGTGGAGAGTATGGCCTTGAAGGTCAACACCTGGTAAAGTCCAATCTTGCGAGGCTTTATACTGAAACATGAATCTTTTGTGAGATAGATGAAGGCACACTATTGCTTCTGTATACTTAATAGGTTATGTATTTATTTATGTATTTACATTCAATATGATATCTGTTCTCCTGTTGCCTTGCAACCCAGGACTAGATGCACAGTTGATTTGGGAATCATTAGCAGTGTAGAATCCCCAGTGGCCGGTGTCTATCAATGAATATGAAAGAGGATGAGGAGGGGGGGAGGAGGAACAATATAGTAGGTTAGGAAGGAGGATAAGATGGCAGTGCGTGATTATGCATTTTTTTTTTTTAACTTTACCAACTGTCTCTTTGAATTTAATATTGAACTTAAAATCACATTTACAGGTATTAGTAGGTAGGTAGGTAATAGCTTTGTGTGAGTTAACCTTGAAACCTTAAACCCTGAACCCTTAAAAATATTAATAGTGTGTGAGACATTACAAAATATGCAAAAAAAAAATCAAAAGAAAACTACATATAGAAATATAATATAAAAGCCACTCTTTTCTTCCCAAGAATGACCATCTGTTCTCTGTGAAGAAATGAACTTTGTGTGAAATATTTATCTGCCCAAATAACTGACCCCATAAAGGTAATAGAGTGCATTATTGCCTCAAGTGCCTCGGAAATACCAGGAACTAGAGTTATTATTCTACTTTCACAAAATTACTCCTCAAATAATTAGAGACTAATTGTTATATGTGTATGAAGGAACTTCCCTTTTCGCAGTGAATGATAGTTTTTCCATATGGAGTGTCAGCTCCATTGGGAGAAGCAGGGTAATGGCTATATGAAATATATATGGAGGAATCGGCCCCTAAGACACATTACTGCTGCAGTAACATGTCCCTGTGGATAGGACACACTCGGCGTTCAATATGCTTCTGAATCTAAAGTGCGTTCTGCAGCACCTCACTGTCGTCAAAACCTCACAGGGAATATAATAGACAAATATTCTAATTCCAGTGGCAGCATCCCCTTTATTCTAGTTAGTTGATCTGCATTTACAAAATTGTCTTATTAGGGGGAAAGTTACTAATGTTAGAAACAACAATTCTGTCCCCATTATATAGAGATTAATACATTATTGTATTGTGATTGTAATTTTAATGCTATTGTATTGTTTGTTTTGTCATTGTAACGTTGTCATTGTCTTTTCATTAGTCCATCTACAGTGTCAAGTTGAGGTGTAATTGATCAGTATGTGATGGATTTATTAGGGTGGGCAAAAATAAGATTTTAAAATGTTGGTAAAACATTTTGTTATAATATTTGAAAAATAGACCTAAAGTGAAATCCGAAAACTTCGAATGATGTGATTGTTAAGGCATATGAGGCAATTTGTGAATATGGGTTATACCTGAATATACTGTAGGCCTGTATATATAGGCAAGGATTATTTAATTTTCTACATATGTAACTTGTGAGAGGGAAATGAGTTAGGTTAAAAGCACCTTATGATATAACATTCAGCAACAGTAATATATATTCGGTATGATACAATTGCTTCAACATTTTTAATAATTTGTAATAATTTTTGTTTGGCTTGCAGGGCAGAGGATCCTTCACCATAAAAGCAGTGTCTTGGAAACGGTGGTACTTATCAACCCATCAGATGAAGCAGTCAGTACTGAGGTAAAATGAGCTTTTATTGTTGTCAACCTTTTATCGTGTTGTTGTAGGACTTCTTCTTCCTATCAAAGATTACTAACATATAATAATTAACAAGTCATTAAAACACATTTCATAGAAAATGCGGATTGAAAGTATTAATTATTCCTAATATTAAAAAGGAGGGCAATACATGTCTTATTTATGATAGATTTCCAGCACAGTATTTTGGTATTGTTACATTTTAATGTGAGTTGCAAAGATGACACAAGATTTTTTACACTGTCACTGCTCCTTTTTTGTATTGCCTCCAGCCATGCAGCCAAACTGCGCATTAATAATATTACAGCAGGATTGACCTGAACTGCTGCCTGGAACAGCTGATGTTGGTATATAGGGTTGGTATATATATAAAAATACCAACAAGGAAGAAAGGAAACTTAGCAGAGTGGACAGCAAGAGAAAACAACAACAATCAACACCAAATTGTTTATTGTTTATTAGTGAAGTAAGGAGTAAGCTTTTGTATTGCCTGTTTTTGGAGGATGAAATTGTAATTATTACCACTATGTAATATTTCTCTTTTTCTTTTAATTTCAAGGCTCGTTTGATGATCTCAGATACTGCCAGACACAAGCTTTTGGTTCTCTCGGGGCAATGCTCTGAACAGACCGGAGAGCTGATTCTGCAGTCGGGATCTTTCTCTTTCTTCAATTTCATTGACATATTCACTGATCAAGAGGTGAGCAAATATGAAAACAATTTTCTTGAAAACTAACATTTTTCCCTCCAAATGTTGTGCACATACTGGATTCCTGAAAATCCAAATCATTAAACTTTTTTCATACTGGTTATACATTTTGGTTTGGTTTGCATGATTGTTGTCCTTCTGAAAAGCAACCATGCTAGCATTACATACTTGCTGCATATGCCTAATGATTTAATTTCAATGATTCCAGTAATTAAAGGTCCCTTGATTTTTCTCTTGCCTAGATTGGTGAATTGCTCAGCACCATTCACCCAGCAAACAAAGCTCACCTTACACTCTTTTGCCCGGAACAAGGTGAATGGAAAAACTCCAACTTGGACGAACACCACTTGCAAGACTTCATAAACATGAAATTAAACTCAACCCTCATACTCCCTGAAATGGAGGGCCTTTCAGAATTCACAGAGTATTTATCTGAATCTGTAGAGATTCCATCTCCTTTTGACATTTTAGAACCACCAACCTCGGGTGGATTCCTCAAACTTTCCAAACCATGCTGTTACATTTTCCCTGGTGGCCAAGGCGACTCCGCTCTCTTTGCTGTAAATGGCTTCAACATGCTCATCAATGGTGGCTCCGACAGGAAGTCATGCTTCTGGAAGCTGGTCCGACACCTAGACCGGGTAGACTCCATTCTTCTGACCCACGTTGGTGACGACAATCTGCCAGGCATCAATAGCATGCTGCAGAGGAAGGTTGCAGAGGTTGAGGAGGAACAGTCACAGGGTTCGACAGCTAACAGTGACTGGGTGAAGAACATGATTTCTCCAGATATTGGCGTAGTGTTTGTAAATCTTCCTGAAAACCTGGAAAATCCTGAACCTAACCACAGAGTGCGAAGCAGTGTTGAAGAGGCTGCAGTTACTCAGCAGTTACTCACAAAGCTAAATTTAAGGATAGAAAATCTGCAAAGGCCTGTTGGAAATGCTATAGAACCAATCATACTGTTTCAGAAAATGGGTGTTGGGAAGCTTGAGATGTTTGTCCTTAATCCTTCAAAGAATAGTAAGGAGATGCAGCACTTTATGAAGCAGTGGACAGGTAGTGAAAAAGACACCGCTTCCATTCTGCTGCCAAATGGAAAAGAAGCTCAGTTCCCTGTCTCTCACTTGACATCTGTCTCTTCGCTCATTGTGTGGCACCCTGCAAATCCCTCAGATAAGATTGTGCGTGTTCTCTTTCCTGGAAATGCCACCCAGCAACACATCTTCGAAGGTTTAGAAAAGCTAAAGCACTTGGACTTCTTGAAGCAGCCAGTGGTCACTCAAAAAGCCATCTCTTTAAATATGCCTTCAGCACCAACATTAAAGCAGGCAAAGATGAAACAAAGAACAGACAGCAAAGAGAGCTTAAGGTCTACCCCAAAGCCCTCACCAAGCAAGAGCTTCAGAAAGGATTCAAAGGAGGAAGCACCAGAAAAGGCAAAGACTGATGCAGAATCAACTGATGAAAAAAACAAAAAGACAGAGAAAAAAGAAAAGATCCTATTGAGAAAGGAAAAGACAAAAGCGCCTGAGAAAGAATCAAAAGCAAAGTTAGAGAAAGTGGTGCAAAATATCACTCCTGAAAAGAAGAAGTCTGAAATTAAACCCAAGACTGAAAAAGAAAAAAGTGTTAAGAAGGAGTCCAGAATGTCAGTGGAGAAGAAAAAGGAGGTTAAAAATGAGGTAGCAAAGAAAGATGATAAGGTAAAGAAAGAGGAGGCAAAAAAAGTTATGAGGAAGGACATTAAAAAAGACTCGCCTATGAAGGAGAAAATGCAAGATAAGAAAGAGCAAAAGAAAGATGTCAAAAGGCCCTCTAAAGACATGAAAAAGACAACTGAAGACAGGAGTCTGGCACCAAAACCAAAGCCACTGAAAAAGGATGATGCCCCAAATAAAAATACAGGAATGCCACCAAGGTTTAAAGAGAAAGGAAAGCCAAAGTTAACAAAGAAAGAGACAAAGGTGGATGGTGGAAAACGTGCAGCTAGTGCTGCTGCTTTTGCAGAGGATCCAGAGGCAGAAAGAGTGTTAATGTCCTCACCAGAGGACCTTACTAAAGACTTTGAAGAGCTACGAACTGAAGAGTGGATAGAAGATGATGCAACAGTGCAACAAAATCAAGAAGAAGAGGCTGTGATGATCCATAATGAAGAATTAGCACAGACCAAAGAGTCACCTGAGGCCTTAGAGTCTGTGGACGAGGGTATAACCACGACAGAGGCTGAGGGAGATAGTGGAGTGACCCCAGATGAACAGGTTGTTATGGTAAAACTCCCTGAAAGTGCAGCAGAGAGGTTTGAAGATGAAGGCACTGTCATGGAGGAGACATCTGAAGGAGGAGATTATGAAGAAAAGGGAGAGACAGAAGAAGTTTATGAACCACAGAGGATGGAATTGGACAAAGATAAAATAACTCCCAGTGAAGACGAACATGAATGCAAACCGGTATCCAGTGTTGAAGACAATGAGGATGTGACAAATACAAATGTAGAAGATCAGTTAAGTAGTGAAAGGCGAACAGAGAAACCCATTCTCTTTGTACCAGCCTCACCTAAAGTGTCCTCACCTGTTTCTCCAGCTGCATCTATCCATGATGAAGTACTCCCAGTTGGATTTGAGAGCTCAACAGCCTCAGATGATGAAAACCAAGATGAAGGCCCTGAGGGTTACACTGTCACCTCTTGCAACACACAAGCATCTACCATAGAGATCTCCAGTGTTCCTGCTCCCTTGGATGAGATGTTGAAGGGGGACAGGTTTGAGCCCTCCGCACCTGGGAATATTTATAGAAAGGTTTCTCCACTTCAGGATATGCCAGGATCAGATTACTCTCAGAGCGATCCCACACAAGGCCAAGACTACAACCACTCTGTCTCCACAATTTCTCCACCTTCATCAATAGAAGAAGATAAATTATGTAAGGGCTTTATCTCTGCAGGGAAAGCTGAGCGGTATCACACCGCTGGTGAGTCTCGTGAGGACTATGATGCAGACTTGGCAAGACTAAGTTCAATGTCCACAACAGGACCTTTTATTCGTTCACCCTCTGTGGACCGCAAGGACATGTTTGATTCTCCAACAAATGTTGCAGCAGCAATAGAGCTGTCCACCACACTAGCAGGTTGTACCAGAGCAACAGCAGATTCCCCCGTCAGCCCAGATGTCGAGACTCTGGAAGGAGCTAACTCACCTCAGTCCTCTGGTCACACACCGTACCATCAGTCACCAGTAGAGGAAAAAGCAACAGGTGTACCATCTGTGACAGGAGACAAAACCCAGGGTCCAATAATTGTGGAGCTGGCAAGCGATAAAGAGGATTCCTCCAATAGAGTTACCCCAGAGCCAGATGAACCAGAACAAGTCAGTTGCTCCCCATTAGAGAGGGCGATATCCTCTCCAAAAAGCCCCCCTCTAAATGAATCTGACTCCTCATTAAAGAATGGAAAATCTCCCGTTGATTTAGACAATCAGAAATTTGGAGAGAACAGCCATTCTTTCTTGTACTCATTGCCAATGACCAGACATGAACCTGACACCCACCCATTTACCGTGGTCAAAGAAGAGAGTAAAATGTCTATTTCAGAGGGTACTACATCAGACAAGTCAGAAACCCCTCTAGAGGAAGTAGTTGCAGAAGACACATTTTCACATTTAGCTTCAGCGTCTACTGCCTCCCTGGCCACCGGCTCCTTTCCAGAGCCAACTACTGACTCTCCTTCCCTGCATGCTGAGGTAGGTTCTCCTCATTCTACAGAAGTGGATGATTCCCTGTCTGTGTCTGTAGTTCAGACCCCAACCCCCTTGCATGAGGCTGAGGGGTCTCCATCCAAGGAAGATAGCCCCAGGCCCATGTCTATCTCCCCAGATGTCTCCCCAAAATCAAAGAGCAAAACCCAGTTTCAAGACACTAAATCCCCAGAGCATTCCACCATGTCAATAGAGTTTGGCCAGGAGTCCCCTGACCACTCATTAACCCCGGACTTTATTAAGCAATCCCCAGAGCACCCATCTGTGGGTGGCAGCTCACGTGCAACAGAGAACGGCCCAACTGAGGTTGACTACAGCCCCTCAGATGGAGAAGATGTGAGACCAAATAAAGATCCTGTTTCCACAGTGGAGAGGTGCTTGCTTTTTGAAGAGAGCTTTTCTCTACGTGCCACTTCTGCAACCCCATCAGATGCATCTCAGTCCACGCCCTCTGTTACAACACCATGCCAAATGACAGAGATGGAACATGCTGTGACTGAGCCGACAAAGTCTCCGGTCACCCGGAAGGCGTCCCCTCTCAGCCAGTCTCCTTTTTCCAATGAGACACACCATGGAATGGTTTCCCCGCCTAAGGATTGCTCCAGCCCAGCTTCACCGTCTTTGGAGAGATTTTCTAATAAATCTGACACACAACAGATCTATGACCGGTCACCGTCTCCTCCCAAAGCCTCTTCTCCACTCTACTTCTCAAAAGAGGAGACACTTTCCCCAGCAAAGGAAACACACTCTTTTAAATGTGACGATTCCACATATGAGGCAAAATACCCTTTGAGCCCCAAATGCCCTTCTCCGTCATATCTACCTCTCACCCCTGATGTGTATGAATGCAATTCTGCCTGTGGATCCAGGGACCCAGACTCCACCAAAAGGAGCCCCTCTGCTCTATCAAAGACAGATGTTGACCTCTGCCTAGTCACTTCATGTGAATATCGTCACCCCAAGACAGAACTATCCCCATCTTTTATCAACCCTAACACTCTGGAATACTTCAGTAATGAGGAGAATGCCTCGGATGAGGAGAAGCCTCTGGCACAGCTTGGAGGAGGGCCCCCACCTCCAGAGGGTAAGCTACCCACCAAGCAATGTGAGGAGACCCCACCTACATCTATCAGTGAATCTGCCCCCTCCCAGACAGATTCAGACGTCCCACCAGGGACAGAGGAGTGCCCTTCTATTACAGCAGATGCAAACATCGACTCTGAAGATGATTCAGAGACTTTGCCTACTGATAGAACCCTGACCTACAGACTTGTTGACCCTCCTCCCGTGGTATTAAGGGACTCTGCTCCATCCTCGGGCCACCATGACGTCTGTATGGTGGACCCAGAAGCACTCAAGGCTGAAGAAAGCCTCCACGATGCTAACACAGATGGAGGAGAAAAGGCCAAGAAGAAAAAACTCTCAAAAAAGGCATCATCACCAGCCAGGAAGAGTGGTCTATTGAAAGTCAAGGATACAAAGACATCGTCTCCGAAGAAGAGTTTTGGTGAGGGAAAAGATGCCAAAAATGCAACAAATACCTCTGCTTCCAAGGGTGTGAAAAGTGCCACATCAGGTTAGTGCAATCATTGTCACAATTTATGTCTTAACCATTTTTTTTTTTTGAAAAGTAAGTGGTATATTTGTTGCCTCTTTCAGGACCTGGCATTGGAAAAGCATCAGGTGGCACAGCTCTGCCCAGCTGCCCTCCTATGTACATGGACTTAGTTTACATCCCCAATCACTGCAGTGCAAAGAATGTGGATGCTGAATTCTTTAAGCGAGTGCGCTCGTCTTACTATGTGGTCAGTGGCAATGATCAGACAGCCCAGGAGCCCAGTAGGCCTGTCCTCGATGCTCTCCTGGAGGGAAAGGCCCAGTGGGGAAATAATATGCAGGTAGGTTTCAAATATTAGACAGTTGTACAGTATCTAAAGTGATGGTGTAAATATACTCAGAGCTCTATGAAAGATTGGCATCTTTGACCAACAGAGAGTTTATTTTTCTTTACATGAAGAGAGTGAATTTAAAAATGTTTCTCCATAAACTTTCACTGTTTATCCCTGTTAAAACCCCACAGTGACACTACCAAGCCCTGAAAAACATTTATCAGTCAAATCAAACAAAAACAAAATCATGAATTTTTGCTTTTTTAATTAAATATGCCCCTTTCATTTGATGTGATAATATTATGTGATGTACCGTGAACAGGTAATATAAGGAATTAAAGGAAAGAGTCAACTGAATCTATATCTGTAAGAACAAGTGAGTGCTGGAGTTCACAAACCTCCCATCTTTCTAATTTTAGGTCACACTGATTCCAACCCACGACACTGATGTGATGAGGGAGTGGTACCAGGAGACACACGATAAGCAGCAAGAGCTCAACATCATGGTCCTGGCCAGCAGCAGCACTGTTGTCATGCAGGATGAGTCCTTTCCAGCTTGTAAGATCGAGATGTAAGCCTGTTCCGAAAGAGATCAGTTCAGGTGACAATTTAATGAGATGGATCATGATTTATAGAGGAAAACAGATTCATGAAGCATAAACCCCAAGCAGACACTTAAACACTTGCAGTATATACTAAAATGATTCTTCTGAACTAAATTCTGAAAAAATAAATATCTGAAAGGAGAAGGAACACAACAATAAATTAGCTTAGGGGCTCCATGCAGGGGAGAATGATTTCATTATAAGGTAAAAATGAAATAATTTTTCATATGACACACAAGAGACAGTCCTGACAAGAAATAAGAAAAGAAAAAAACAACCTAATCATGACTGTCCCGTGAAACTATGACTCCAGCACAGCTCAAAGTGTATTCTGCATCCCCAGCTAATAATATATGAGACACTTTAATTATTTCAGCACCTGTGAAGAACCAAAGCATCCTTGCCATCCCTATCAATATATGTTATTGCCTTAGAGAGTCAAACTGAATGTACAATAAATGGTGCAACTAGAAAGGGGAGTATGGATCTTCTACACTCTCGAAGTAAACCTTAAACGGAAAGTGGTTACACTGTTGAATGATAGGGTAAATATATACAAACGTTTGTAAATTGACTTGAAGGGATAGTCAACACTGAGCAGCATAAATATGATGTCTGACTTCATATTAATCACATATAGCAGAATGACCCCCTTTGTATTTTGAAATCCACTGGGTTGTTTTGGATTTAAAGTGATTTATTTCCCCTGCTGATCGTGTATGAATATTGATTTAATGTGGGTGGTTAGCCGGAGAGCAACAAAAAGTTTCCCCAGAATGCTCTCCCTTGCCTTTGTCACATCTGTGAAAATTTCCCACAGAGAAATGCTGCACAATTTTTGAGAGGATTGTCTTTGTTTTCAAATTGTCTGTTTCATTTACCGATTTTAAATTATTTCAAAAGAAAGAAAAATCCCAAACTATTTATTTTTGCTGTTTTTATGTAATCCTTGCGCTATGGGGAGTTAGCCTTTTCTTAATGTAAAGCTGGGGAAGCAGGATAACCTTGAAATGTCTTGTTTTTTTAACACATTGTACTATAATTATAAATAGCTTTGTGGCTGAAATAATGGTTGAAAGATGTGCATGAGTTATGATATATTAGGATTTTATTATTCATTTAATGGAGATAGGATAGGATTTCTGCAATGTGTGCCATGAAGTTATATAGTACAGTAACAAAGGGGAGTTGCCTTTGGCATTGAATCACTATAAACCTTGATTCTGGGTGCAAGACAGTGTAGATTTTCAGGTCAATGTGAACATTTAGGGAGGCTGATGACTTCTTGTGATGATACAGTTTTACTCTTTTGATGGAAAGATAGGGAAACAGCTTCCATGACAGGTAAAGCCTTGAAAGAGGCAGCGCACAGAAATTAGAGTGAGTGACTTGTGTGGTTTAGTATGTGAAACCAATTAGACATGTTAAACACAAAAATGACAAAAGCCAATTAGACTTTAAAGGGGCAATATATCAACTTTGAAAGGCCAGCTTCAAGAGACGCATTTGACAAATTGCCAAAAAATGATTACAAACTTTGGGTTATTAAATCAGCTTACTAGATATTTGTAAAAGAATACCAGGTGTTCATAATACCACTATCCTTTTCCAAACCAATCTCAAACCAACACCATGTTGTCAATCAACAACACACCTTCTGACTCTAAATTGACATTTCTCTTTTCTCTATCTTCTTTCTCTAAAATTGCTTCTCTCTCTGTCTATTTATCTCTGCCTTGTTCTCCTTATCTTTCTCTTGGGGGAGCTTTAATAATGTTTGTCTGCAGCTGTGTGGTATATTTGTCTTGTGATAATGCATCCTCACCACCCTTTCCCAAACTCATATACCTGATAGCAATTAGTTTCAAGTAAGAATTCCTTAGTGCTTTCCGATATTTGTGTGCAATATTCCCCCTACCCATATGGCAAACCTGATGTACTACTGACTGAAGAACAAACATACCAATCACAATAAAATCCGATGTGAAAAATACAGATTTGTGTCCATCTTCTCAATTTTTAATGCTGGTGAATGAAATAGGGCTACAAAGAGTAGATGTATGTTTTGTGGATACATCAGTCACTAATTGTTGTTGACCAGTAAGCTGAACTTGCCATTTATAGTTGCACGACTGGTGTAGCTTTTAATATTTTTATAGACTCAATAGTTAATTTTTGTCTTACTTATTTGTAGGTATATTTTTCTTAACACATGATTAAAATGTGTTTGGGGGCCACTGAATCAACTGTAGCCTTTCCACATTGAATTCCCATTGGTTGGCACGCCCAGCACATTAAAATCTAAATCTTTCATGTTTTATGTACTAGGGAATGCGACGCAAAAATTGTACAGCCCAGGGATACATTCTAAAATGGCTCCTGCGAACATCTCCATCACAATGATAGAGAACAGAACAGCCACTGTCTGTGGGATTACTACCTTACAAGAGAGAGTTGTTGAAAACATCTGAAATATATTATGCCCCAGTTGTGGAAGACATATTTCCACATTTCTTCCGCATCTTTTTGTTGTACGTTGGTGGATCTGAAGTCCACACCTATGATGGAGTAAACACTCAGCGGGTGAGCCACACTGAAAAGTTCAGCAACAAATGTACTGTGCATGTACTGAAAGAAGAAAGGATTTACATTTCCTTACATATGCTATTCAATTAAGATACACAAGTCATGCAAAGGAGAGCATGTCCATACTCCTCATCCGAACCCAACATGCAGCTACAGACATTTATGATTTTGTATAAAACTAGTTGTTGAGTAAAGAGAATCTGTAAAAATGGATGTCATAAGTCTGGCAAAAGATGGAAACTAATCTATTAACTTGTCTTTCAAGGACAGTGCCTTTATTACTGTGGTTCACTGGCTGACACAGTAATCAGTGCCAGCTGTTTTTTGTCTGTGCCAAACTGCTTCAGCTGGGACATTTATTAATGATGATGGGACACCCCAGGCTCTTTCCAAAACCAAAAGGAAGGGCACACAAGGATAAATCAAAGAACATTTAAGAGCTACTATCTGTTGCCAGAAATTGGCACTTTGGCACAGCAAATCAGAGTCTAAAAACACGCTAACTACAAACAGTATCGGACCAACTAAAACAAGCTGCCATTACACTAATGTCTCAGCCTGGAGCTTTGGATGTACTTTATGTGGAAGAAAACAGAAAGAGGGAAGGGACCCTCTGAGAAACATACCCCTTGGAGTATACCATCAATTATCAAAGGACCTGTGTCTGATTGGCTGCGCGAGCAATCTCAGCCGGAAGGTCTGAGATCTTGTTGCCAGGGCAACCATGAAGAACCTCCCTGTCCCAGCCCCATTTTCTCTTTGTAAAATAATGTAACTTAGGCGTTTTTTAGAATGAAGACAAATCTCCAAATGGCTACATGTCTAACAATTATGTTTAAGTCTACATTCATCATGTAGTCTGGTGGTAGCTCACATCTCACATATAATTACTGTTTGAAGAAAAGAAAACAAAGGCGATGATAAGCCATCTGACACATTGATGATACGTTATTGTGTCTTTATGATCAAGATCATTTAAAATCTGACATACTCAAAGTAAATATCTCAAATAGTTCAATATAAAGCCTTGGTTGTGTAATGCAGTATAGTTTAGTTACAGTACACTAACTAGTGAAAGAGTACAGCTCTCACTGAGGCCATCTACTAAAGTATAGGAATCCACCACAAATAGTTGAAGTTATCTCAAATTTATTTCAACCATTCCACAGGTGAGATGATTATGTCGATTGATTGGTTGATGATCTTAAAACTACGTAACATTTTTGATCATCGAGTATTTGATGCTTTCAGCTTCTCAAATATAAGGATCGTGTGTTTTTTCCTACATAATACTTTAGTCATAATAGGGAACCACACGTTATACAGTCACATTGCAGTCACATTTCAGAAGGATCAGAAGTTATCTTTATAGTGCAGTGAGGCAGCACCATCTGCAGGTCAAGCTGTGACACCATTTTTTTTTTTACTGTCAGAAAGAATTTGTCTTATCACATTTAAAAAATAGAAATAGAAGAAATGAAAAAAAAACGACTCAACTACGTGCGTCTGAACGGAAACGAATTACGGTGACATTAAATATATATTGGATTAAATATTATAAGGTGATGCAGTGGATTCCCATGTCGCTGCCATGTTGGATTATACCAACTGCAAAATACATACTACAAGGTTAATAATTAATAGCGAAATGGTTCGCAATGCTTGAATAAAAAAAAGGAGGTTAGCGCTCATTTGAAATGTATTCATCATTGAAATGGGGTTTAGAATTCCGTGTATAAACTGACTTTTAAAAACACAAATTACCCCACCCCCCCTATTTGTTTTGTTGTCGTGGCATTAGTACGGGCAGCGGACAATATGGCGCTGGGGAAGTTGGGTGTATGTCGAACGTTACTTCGTGAATCCTGTAAAGGAGCATTTTTAGCTGTGCTGCAGTCTGGGTCCAGTGGACACGGCGTAGGAGGTAAGATAAACGCATGTCCAGGCTGAACCCGTGCATGGTGCAACGTCCTTTCCACCCCTCAAACTCTCAACAAGCTGTTTTTGTTGTGGTCACTGACAACTGTCGTCTCAACAGGCAAAAGGCATCTGTTGTCAGAGGATGTAATCAAACTTCAAGACTTCCAGCGAAATAAGTTGGATGTAGCTCACCTCGCAACTGGATCGAAAGGTGAAGTCGTTTCTGTCACTGTCACTAAGCTGCAGCAAATAGCTTCTTATTATAATCTTACATTGTTTATATTTTAACCTTATTTTAAAGGAAATTATATTGAGCTATTCGGTGAGAAGCTCCGAAAGAATGAGCTGATACTGAAAGACGAGTTGAAGCTTCTCCTTCACCTGTGCCAGTCTGCAGATGACATGGTGATAGCCAGAGATGCTATTTACAGGTACAGTAAATCCTACAAGGAAAAAGCTGTACCGTTTCACGGACCCTTTCACTTATATATAAGTTGAAAAAAGGAAATTTGATCATACTCTCCTATTGATGCAAAAGCAAAATATGCCTTAAATGTGGCACCGACTGTCAAGCGTTTGTCCAGTATCCTGATTCTGCAAAGGTGATTTTTGAGCTTGTTCTCTTAAGCTATCACAGGGACAACTGGAACCATGCTTTTGGAGAGTTTAAGTTTGGTCCTCTCTTTGTGAGACTGTGCTATGAGCTGGGTCAGGAGGACATGGCTGCTGCTACACTTACAGATGAGGTAAAATATTATCAGCCCACCACTAGCCATTGACCTATTTTTTATTTTATTTTTTTTTTACAATATGATAAAGTGATATAAAGATCTAAATATAAAAAATGTCATTGTTTGTACAGAGAATTGAAGGATTTTTTAACGATGCAACATCCTTTAACATCGCTATAGACATGTTATTCACCAAAGGATCATATGAAAGTAAGTGACAGCTCAAACTTCCAGTGTTTTTTTTTTTTACTTTCCTTAACCTATTACTGCTTGTTCATAATATTGCGTAACATTGGCTTTTGCAGGTGCTCTGGAGGTATTAAGAACCATGAAGAACCAAGGTGTGCCATTTACCAAAGACACACAGACACTCGCAACTGGTACCTGCTATAAACTGGTAACATGTCATTGATTTCATCTACACTTTGAGTACAAGTTCAGTAAAGGTTTTCAGATCTATTGGATGTTTTTGATAAAGTATTTCATGTTTTATGTTGGTCAGAACACAACAGAGTCCTACAGAATCTGCATTGCTCTGATAGAGGAGGGACAGACCAAAGGGCATTTCATCCCCACACATGCTTACTGCTTTGCTGTAGCATTAGCACTTAGGCAGGTTAGTTATCAGTTATCTACAAGCCTCACACATGGATGTGGAGTATTTGAAATCCTCTCATCAGTAATCTATTTTATTTCTTTTTCTCCCCAGAATTACATTGAAAAGGCGCTGTCACTGTACTCACAAATTATGGGTGCAGACAGCAGAATTTGCCAAAATTTAAAAGTAACGTTGCATCGTATAACTCAACTATTCATTATTTATTACTTTTATATTTCATGTATTAAGTCATTTTTGATTTTGATGCAGGTTCTAATACTTGCCATGTCAGGAGCAATGACAGATGCCATTTCCACCCTGTCTTCAGCAATGTTGATTAAAAGCCCTGTCTTTGTGAAGAAGCCTGAATTTTCACAGGAGGTGGTAAGTTTAACACCTGATTGTTTGATCAATAGCTACTTATATGATTAAAATATATTATGATTATATTATGAAATTTGTTCTGTGAACAAAAGAAAATTAAACCTCAGGTACCTTGACCCGGTTTGTTAATCAAAATTAAATAATACTCAAAACTATTTTACACAAGCTACAGAAATTGATGTGTAAAAACTGCCATAAATGAATGGACTCTTGTGGTGGTGTCTTGTGACTTATTTCACAGGTGGATTTGCTGCGCTCACAGAGTGAGAGTGGACCACACATGATGGAAGTGGAACAAGTAGTGACTCAGCTCGAACATGCTGGTCAGGTGACTCCGCAGACCCTTGATGCCATGCTGTGCCACACACCCACAGTGAAGAGGAGCCGGTCGCCGATTATGCATGAGAGGAGGTTCAGCCGAAGGACTCTGAGGCCACTCCATTCCCCTCTGCTGTCGGAATGATTAAGCAGTGCCTCAGCTGTTAGACTTTATAACACTGTCACTATTACCAACATCTTGTGAAACACAGACACAATCATCCCTCTGTAAATGTTAGCATCCCTTCTCAATATTTAATGAAAAAGTCCTAGTTTATGGAGTAGGCATTTCAAAAATGAATTCTAAATGGTTGGACATCTCCTTATAAGGATCTTGTACAGGTTACATAAGTGATTTGGGAAGAACGTGTTGTATATGAAAGTGAATAAGTGATTTAGACACAAATATTTAATAATAAAACAGTATTACTACTTTTGCTCAATTACATTCGCCATCTTACCCTGCATGGCACCAGACACAAGTAATTTTAAGCAACCTTGATTGGAATTGGTTGTACAACAAAACTTGGAAGGAAAAGCATAAACATTATACAATTAAATTATCAACAAGTATATTCAGCAATAGATATATTTGACTAGTAATAGCGTCAATCACTTGTGTGTTTTAACTTTAAAATGTGGCCCAAAAGTAATAAATGAATTAAATGTGCAAACTTGTAGCCTGACGGCTGACCCGTGTAAGCAAACAAACAAGCGATGACGCACGTGAAACCTCTCCCACAATGCACCGCAGCCAGGGAGGAGTTTGATATTGAGGTATCTTGTACCCAAACAAAAAGCGTGCGGTGATACGCGATCGGAGTGGACAAGAAGGGTCCATGTACTGACCGCCAAAGAGCAGACGACGGATGCTGGAGTCAGCAGGGTTCCATCAGGAACAAAGGACGAAAAACAACTTTACAGTATAATGAAAAGTACGCGGGACATTGGCGTAAGGGACAGCTGTATTTTTTGTTACTTTAAAACAAACTTGATATAGCCTTTTTTTTAAGCCGTAGTAGTGTGCAGCTGACATCTGTAAACACCGCAGGCGCTGGGTGGCTCTAGCTAACATTGTTAAACAAACAAAAACAAAAACAATGAGCGGCGAAGACACTGCAGCGTCCAGTAAACTCGCCCCGGAGGATGATGGCATGACATGGTGGTACCGATGGCTCTGCAAAGTAGCTGGGATTTTAGGAGGAATATGTAAGTGATTGGTCACAGTGGTAGTGAATGCAATCGTTGACTGTCAATCTTCAGTTGTATTTAGTGCTGTGTTGTGTGAGAGGCAGGGGTGGCTATTGCCTCATAGCGTACATAGCGTGTTGCTGTATTTATATCTTGTGGATGTGCTAGTGTTGTGTAGATAGAAGGCATAAAAAAGACACATTGTCACACACAAAAGCTCTGACCCAGGCTATTGTCCCCATCAGTGCACGAGCCACCAGGCACCGCCTGACTGCCATGACAGTTCGTTATTGTACACCAAACATGACACCGTGATGGACCCACCTTGGTTTCCGATGTCTTTCCCGAGGAGTGCAGCATGAGAGAGGAGTGTTTCTGACACCAGAGCCCCACTATCACATTAACCACTGTATATTCAACGAGCTCTGTATTGTCAGGGAGACTTGGTGTTCTTAATGAGGCAGGCAGAATTCCAGTCAATACTTTCTTGATGTTGGCTCATACACTTGCAGTCAACCATTTTAAAACCGTCCCATGTGTTTTAGTATTTCGTTTAGTATGTTTCCATACTAAACAAACTGTCGGTGACGGTTTTATTTATGTTTTGTGGATTGATTTAAAAAAAAAAAAAAAAATGAATCTATGACTTCTGAAAAGAAAGGGAAGCAAAACAAATCTGGTTATAAGGCTGGTTCATTATCAGAACAGTTTAAAACCTAAAAGTACTCAGAAAAGTGCCCATTTGAGTAACTTTAATGCAAACAAATAAATAATTGACAGTCCCAGCTACAGATCTGGGTCCAAATGTTATTAGAGATTTTGATGTTTGTGTAGTCTTCTAATATCCTACGATGAATATCTATTTACCTGTTTTTGAGCTGTGCTGGAGTCAACCATTTTAAAACCGTCCCATGTGTTTTAGTATTTCGTTTAGTATGTTTCCATACTAAACAAACTGTCGGTGACGGTTTTATTTATGTTTTGTGGATTGATTAAAAAAAAAAAAAAAAAGGAATCTATGACTTCTGAAAAGAAAGGGAAGCAAAAAAAATCTGGTTATAAGTCTGGTTCATTATCAGAACAGTTTAAAACCTAAAAGTACTCATAGAAAAGTGCCCATTTGAGTAACTTTAATGCAAATAAATAAATAATTGACAGTCCCAGCTGCAGATCTGGGTCCAAATGTTATTAGAGATATTGATGTTTGTGTAGTCTTCTAATATCCTATGATGAATATCTATTTACCTGTTTTTGAGCTGTGCTGGACAAACCAAGCCACAAACCAATCTTTATGCACATGTTTCATTAAGTCAAATATGAGGGATTTCTTCACTCACTGTCCCTACTTCTCACCCACTTTTTGACAGGTGTCCAAATATAAGCTGTAGTCTTTAGACATAAACACACTATAGTCCATATTTCAAACTTTTTTGTGACTGATTGCTTTGTTAGTGTTAATGTAACTGGTGATTGTTTTGGACAGCTCTCAGTATAATACCCCAAAATATCATTAGCAAAATTACATCATAATAATCTTTGTGGTCATTGTTTTGTGTAAGTATTTCTTCAATCAAGCATAAACATAACTAAAATAATGTTGAATAAGCTTATTTTGTTAATTTCATTGTTTTCTGGTGTTTTCAAATAACTTCTCTTCTGGGGAGGGTCTATCTTAGATTAGAGATCACATAAATGCAGAGTTGGGTTAAAAATGCATACACACATATATATTATTGTTCGTATAACCCTTTTATTCTTTCTTTTATTTTGTCCAAATTCTGCAGCCTGTGCCGTCGCAGGAGTGTGGAACTGTGTCACTGTTGACCCCTTAAACATTGCTGGTGGAGTGTGGATGGTGTAAGTCTTACACTCTGTTACACTTATTAAACAACATACTTTACTATTGTGTGTAAAAAAAATATATATATATATATATAATTAATAATGAATTAACATAAACAATAAAGCTTAGTTGCAGTGGGCATAATTCATATTTAATGTGTTATACTAATATAAAACTTAAAATGCTATATTAGTTCCACCCTGCATTTTTATTGCTGGTTCTTGTTAAGTAAGTTTTGTTAAGCAGCAATTGAATCCTAAACATGCATCCCCACTGTGCAGGCTTTCATTTTTGGACCACATACACGATAGATTTAGATGATATATTAAGGCTACTCCATTTAGATTATTTATTCATTTTCATCGACAGTATTATCTCACATCAACATTAACAGGTAGTTTAATATACCCATGTAGCCACATACAGTAGTTGTCGATAACCTATATGCAGGGGATCACATACCCAGGTACGCATGCGTGGCAAAAATCTGTAATGTGTAACTTAACTTGTGTCACTAAGCGACTTTGTGTACCTGAGCATCACCCCCGCGGAGTAGCGTAACCCTCCCCCCACGCAACAAAACATGTGAACAGCGCAAAATACCTGGTAATTAAATGAATTGAAGAGTAATATCCTTCCTAATCGGCTCGTTTTTTGCTGGTGCTCCGGCTGCACACATGAGCATAAGCACCAAAGCCACATTTGTTACCTTGAATTATGACAGCGATAGATTCAGAATGCTGTCTTTCTGTCCTCCACTGCCGTCTCTAGGATGACTGCCTTCGTCCTATTTCTATGTGAAGTCCCCTTCTGTTGCCAGTTCATTGAGTTTGCCAACGCAGTAGCAGCCCGTGCAGACAAACTCAGACCATGGCAGAAAGCCATCTTCTATTGTGGGTAAGAACAATTTTGAATTTCATATGGTTTATGTCATTGACGAGTATACTGCACTTAATGTTATTGTTAATTTTATTTTTGGAATGTGTGTTTCTGATGGTTATTAACACCAGTGAATGTGATGTACGTGTACATGATATGATTTACTCGCTTACATTTTTGTCTCTGGTTGGCTATTTGCCCATTTTGCTCATTTTCAGAATGGCTCTGTTTCCTGTAGTCTTGAAGTTCTCTTTTACAACTTTGTTTGGGAATGCCATCGCCTTTGCCACAGGAGTTCTTTACGGCCTTGCATCTTTGGGCAAAAAGTAAGCTGTGTAGTAGAAGCTGGTAACTTCTAATGGTGCATATCATAGCACTTAAAACCATAAAACAATCAACTTTTTTTTCTCATTTTCTTGACATACTATATATTGACATTTTAATTACAACAAATAATGTCTCTTGATGTCTAACCCATAAAACACTTCTAAAATATGATATAATAACAGGCTCCCCTATTAAATGCATTATCCCACATTATAATCAGCTAATAAGAATGTGTATTTAATTTGTGGAAGTTGTCATAACTGCAAACTCAATTACTCATGTTAATTAACTTTTTACAGAGTCAGCCATGAAATAAACATGCCATTATCATTTTGTATGCTATACTTGCTTTTTGTTATCGCTTACCTATCCCTGGTACTAACATCATATCACCACCCTTCTCTGGCATCCTGCTGTTCTTTTCTCTCTCTGTCTCAGGGGAGACACAGTGACTTACGCCAGACTGCAGCATCAGAAACAAGGTGATGAAGAAGGGATGGCAGGAACGCCAAATAGCGCTCAACAGTGAGGCATCCACCTACCGACCTCCTCCTGTATTTTCTACTTCTTTCCTCTATCCTCCTTCCCTCACTCCCTCCTTCCCTCACAAGTCATAACAATGGAACAAGTTTATATACGTTCTTTTAATTTGTTCCTGTTACGCTCACCTAATAATATCCAATCAGGTCGGTGTCATTTGTTAACATGGTGTGTAAATGCGGTCTATTAGTTTTTAAATAAGATCTACTGTATATTGTTTTATGTGTTTACTTCTTCCAATTGGTTGTATTTATTACTCACTTTTATCCATTTTGGAACTGTTGGATGAAAATCCTCTTTGCAACACAGAAGTGTGGCTTGTCTTTTGTAGCCCAAAAGCCTTTTAGGAAACCTGAATCGAAATTGATGTGATTACAAAATGCACATATTTGATTTCAGGTTAATCATTGTGACTGAGGCTTTGTTTCAAAGTTTTCTGTTTTACAGTTTTACAATTGGTCAATAACAATCAAATAATGCACAGGTTTCAGATATGAGCAAAATTGTCACATTGAAATTCAGTTGAGGTAATAACCAGCAAGACTGAACTATTCTTACATATTAAGGGTCCAGAATATATGAGCAGTAGGGATGTTTTCAACATTTGAGAATGTATGTGTTATATCCGAAGATAAAGACATTGGAAAAGATTTGTGCTTGTAGTGCTTAAGTTATTTTAACTTCTTACTACCAAATTGATTATCTTCTATTTATTTTATGATTGTAATGTATGACACTTTTGATGTATGGGCATGGATGATACATTCCTCCACTAATGCTATTGTACAATTCTGTTTTCACCATTGACTGTATTATGGATTGTCACACCTTCACCTGGTATAAAATGCAGCTGCTTGCCTTTGAACTGCCTTTTTTACTTCAGGGAAAAGACATTCTACATATTCCTGCTTGACTACATTCCAAAGATGTGAACATTTGAAGTCCGACTAAGATGATTATTTTAAACAACATCAGCAGCTGTCCTGTGTCCTTTTATGGGCAAGTTTATAACAGCATACACCTGTATGTGAGTAAGATGACAGCTTAATATCTTTGTCCTAAATGAAGTCTTGTGTACAAATGTGTCCTGTACACAAGGACAGCGTTAATATAGCAGGCACACACCTGCTGCTCTTAGAGACGGATACATTTCAGAACATGAATTCATGATTGAATGGTTGGAAATGTCTGCAAAGTTTGGAAGCTGAAACAAGCAAGTTTGGATGTGAAGACTCTATTTATCCCCAAGGAAATTGTTTTGCTAGAGTACAAAAAACACAAATACAAGAAAATACTAGATAAAATAAAAATAACTGTAGAGTACCAAAAAGCCGTGCAAAAATGCAAAGAGCAAGTAGAAAGTAGAAAATAAACAAATAAAAAAATATAAATGACTGCGACATTTAGAAGGAATGGCCCAATTCATCAGTCATCAATCATTTCCCTGTATACTGTGCCAAGAAACCTACAGATGAAACCAACATGAAACCAGATAACTTGCAGATGAATGTTCCAAAAAAGTATAAAGACAACGTAGTAAATAATGGGGGAAAAAATCGCAGTGTTTGGGTGTGCAGGTGCTTGGACAACGTGTCTGGAACACTATAAAACCACGATTTTGGAAAGAAATCGTGTCCCTGTAACCCAAATCTATGAATTTAATTTTGTGCCTATTTCACAAAATACACAGCTCACAGTCGCAAATTCACTACTCGTGCTGGCAAATACACGGCTTCATGGTCGCAAACTCACTACTTGCGTGCCTAACTATTCGCTCACTCGCGGGAGAGTCAGCCTCGCGACCAAGCGGAGCACCGTTTGTGAGTTCAATATTTTTTACCCTTGAGGTGGAGAGCTACTATAACAAGTAATGTATTAGGAATTCATATAATTTTTAGTAGACTGTAGCTTCATTTCATTACCTAAAAAAAAATATTTAGATTGTGAGGTATGTAAGCTAGCTAGCTTCCTAGCTAGGTTAGCTAAGATAACTTGGTTTTTTGTGTTTTTTGTACTTTAGCAAAATAGATTCCCTCAGTTTGAATATTATCTTATCTTATCTAACCTTATTGTAAACAGCTTATTGTATGTTATCTAATGGTAGACTACCTCCATAATAAGCTAATTACTTGTATTAGTTAGTATTATAATGTAGGATACATCGTATGTTAACATTCTTCCTCTTTTATGTTTTGTGCCAAAGAAAAGAATGGCAGATGACAACAAGGTGAAGGATTATAAATATTTCAAAGACCATCACATTTTATTTTTTTGTAGTGCTGTTTATTTAAATAGTTTGTATTTATTTTTCCTGTCTTTTAGACAGAAATATCTAAGGCTGCAAAGGAATTGTTGGCCATACTGAGTGCAGTAAGAAGCAGCAGTAAGTTTTATATTATATGTTTTATATTTCATTACACTAGGCTACTGATGGACATATGCGTCTTGGTCATATTATAATGTGTTCTCCTCCTGTATCAAGTTAGTAACCCATCATAGCATAGACTTAGACATTAACATTAAAGGTTCTTTGCTCAGATGGGAATTAGCCACCATCTGAGGAAATTAATCTGTTTGGTATTTTTCAAAGAGCTTAATGCATTTTAAGAAGTGTAGTCGTTTTCATACAGCTAACATACAATAACCTTTATAAAAGTAGGCCATAAACTGCAGTTATTACATCATGTAAGTGAATGAATTGTGTTTAATTTAAACTGTAGGCCAAGGACAGTCTGGGGACAACTGGCACTGCAGGAACACCAGCAACCCCTGTCTGTTTGTGTTCCTACATGGAGTTTCGTTCAGGACCAAATGTCTAGGGCTATTCAGGGGCCAGCCTTGTGAAGAACCTGGGGAAGCAAGCATTGCTGTATATAATGCCCATCCAGCAAACACTGGACACCTCTCCCATGCCCCTTACAGCCCCTAAGTTCTGAACCATGCCAAAGGCACGGTGCATGACTTGCAATGAAGATGTGCCTTTGCAGCTGCTGAACATTCATGGTAAAACTTGTAAGCCGGAGCAGATGAGTGGCCCAGAGAATGCATTGGATGTACAACAGAGAACAGTCCCCATCGGCATAACCCATAATTGTTGATCAAATATGAATGACCAAAAAATGCAGAGTAGTGCAGTGCAGAATTAATGCGATTGAGTGATTTAAATTATATGAACAAAAATGCAGAAGTAGAGCAGAACAGAATTTGTGCAATTGATTGATTTAAATGATATGAATATATGCAGTTAAATGGTTTTAGGAAAAATGCAGCAGTTAGAGCAGTACATAATAGTGCAAATGAATGGTGAAAAATATAGCAGAAATGATTGTAATGAAGTTGTGCAAAATAGAGCAATGATACAAATAACTGAGAGGTGAGTCTAATAATATAGAGTAACATAAGAATTAACGCTGTGATGTGGAGTTCAGCAGGTTCACGGCCTCATGAAAGAAGCTCTTCCTGAGCCAGCTGGTGCGGGAGCGGAGACTCATGCTTACCAGATGGAAGGAGAGTAAAGATTCTGTGGTTTGGATGTGATGCATCTTTGATGAGGCTTTTTGCCCTGCCCATTCAGCGTTTGTTATAAATGTCCTTCATGGTGAGCAGATTGGTACCTGTGATGCGTTGGGCAGTTTTCACCACCCTCTGCAGTCGTTTGCAGCCATCTGCGGAGCAATTGCCATACGACACTGAGATGCAGTTGGTGAGTAAGCTCTCAATGGTACAGCGGTAGAAGTTTACCAGTGTCCTGGGACACTGGTGGTGAGCTTTCTTGAGGCTCCGCAGGAAGTAGAGGCGTTGTTGGGCCTTTTTGATGAGGGTGGAGGAGTTAGGTGAGGCGATTATAACATGGCCCTTATTTATTTTTAATTTATACTTTTAAAATACTTTTTTTTAAATAAGTTAGTCTTTTTTTGCCATTTGTGTCTCCATGCAACATTTATTCCTTTGTTTTGTCTATCATATGAGATTTGTTTTTGTTTTTGTTCTTGTACATTTGTTTTCATATGTCACAGGTTGCTTGTTCATTGTGTGGAGGATTCTCATCAGAGAGTCTCATTAATGCCCATGCTGAATTTTGCAGGGTTACAGAGGAAAGGTAAAGTAATTACAAAAAAATGTCCAACATTGTCGAATGTATTACTTGTGAATTTCATCGACCGGACCCTACCCGTGCAGAGCAGGTATGTAGAGAAATCAATTGTGAAGAGACAGTGTTTATGGCCAGAGCTGAATGTTTTACAATATTTTTTTCGGTTTCAGCTTTTCAGACCTCTTGGACAACCTCGAGCGGCACATAAATCATTCAAAAACATTTAAAATAAATGTCACAAGAGAATATCTATTTCAGAGGGCCTGAAACAATGGGCAAGGCAGAAACAGGCCTCTCCGGAACATCATCATGACTTCCTTCATAGGAGGGGGGCTCTGGGAAAATAATTCTTAACTGGTATGTGTTCCCCTTTTTAGGCTGACACAATTGTTGAAATGCAACTTGCCTAAGTTACCAATGTGATAAATATTGAATGTGACCCATTATTATTTCCTTTTTCATGGAAATGTTGCAGGCAATTGAATGTGGCTTGTTTTAAGGAAATGAACAGGGAAAAAACCTGAAATATATTTTGTCCGCATTTCAGGACAATACTTTTAAGTATGTGAAGCATTGTACAGTAGTCATGATATTTTTAAATTAAGCATATTTTTCCTTTTTTTGTGGAGAGATTTTTGCAGCCCCCCCTGCACCATGCTGGCATGTTATATGTTATAAGCCCTCAAATTTACTACTATACTACTATCTCTGCCGTGGGCAGCTGGAGAAACATTTGGTAAAAGTGGGACCAGCAGCCAGTGACATGAATAAGTTGGGGCCTGAGGTAATAAAAACTACACAGACCGTTTTCACTTTCTTGCAAATACATTTATCAGAAAATGCCTTCTTTATCAATGTCTCATCAGGTTCAAGATGCTGAAGAAAACAGCTGCCTGGACTTCACTGAATTCATCACAGACTGCCGGTACTCCATGCCCATCAATGCTTATCGCAAGAAGGAGATCGTAGAGTATTTAACTATTATTAGTATTCATTACAATCACAAATTGCTTCAGCTGTGACCAATTCTGTCATAATAATTACAGTAAGTTTGTATTAGGGCCATAGTGTTACACTCATGGGTCAGGCTCCTCCCCATCCTGCAGCAGCTGCGAGATTGACTAGGCCTTTATGGGTTGGATGAGCAGCTGGTTCAACAGCCACAGGTGTGCAGGCAACTGCTTGTGCCAGGCAACCTTCAGGAAGTCATTATTTAGCAAATGAAATCTCATATTAACATATTCTGCATTTGAGACTAATGAACCAAAAATACTTGAAGATGAAGCCAAAAATGTAATAATTAAAGTAAACCCACAACACAATTTATTTTTATTTTTTAAGTTGGATGGAGATTTCTTGATTATCAAGCAGCAGTGTGCAGGAGCTAGAAGACCAAGGTTACACTTTTTAAATAAAGACAAAAAAAACATAAAATCAAACATAAAATGATTTGCGCAACGTAGGTAATCAATGGGACACATACTACGAACCCCTACGAAATAGTTCTAGTTTGCCATTTCTGTGTTGACTAGGCTTTTTGGTATTTGTCTTTTGGAGGACTCTCAACAAACTATGATATAAACTAAAAAGACGTTTACCCTCAAAACCACATGTCTTAATGTTAACATGTTTGATACTCATTAATAAATTATTTAAAGTCAGAAAGTTGATATTGGGAATGTAATGATCAGGATGGTGATGTTCTTGTGTACCCTCCATGTTTCAGTCTATAATGGTTTAGTAATTGCCCTCTCTTTTCACATGTGAAAGTGCAAAGCTTACATATCCATTGCATCAATGGTGGTTTTCCTGTCTTCAAACTGAAAAAAAAATAATAATTAAAACATTACATTCCTTTGAATTACAGGCTATATGCATTTCTTTGCTTCCAAACTAAGGTGGTGTGAGGGGATACTTTTGCATGTCATAAGCTCTATACCAAGGTTGGGATAGAGCCATTACCTGTGCATTGTTCTAATTCTCAGGCAGCAGGGTGGATTTACATGTCCATGCCTCTAGACGCCCGGTCTGTGTTGGAATAAATATGGGAATCTGTGTGGTTATATGGTTACCTCAGTCTAAAATCTAACGTGTGCAGCTACATAAACATCTCTTTATGAACTTGTAAATAATAAGCTAAACATTCCTGAGCGTATAACTGAACAACAGAATGACAAAATACATGTAAACATCTATCTGTCTTTAAATTTGATCTGATTATCTAAATATTTATAAATTGTGTATTTGTTTGCTTTGAGTAAGCTGAGGGCCTTTCAATGGGGGGGATGCCTATGACTTAAAAATACCAAACAACAGGATGAAGAGGAAGGGGCCAAACACAGAACTTTGATGATAATAGAAGATAGAACAAGAGGATAATTGCACAATACAGTATATTTCAGTTGGCAAAAGCCAAATCTCCCTAATGCTAGGACCATACATGGTCCGGTCAATTTGCTGATAACATTATTGCTCCTTCTCCCAAAACTAAGGCTGTAAACATCAAATGCAGAAACCAGTACTAATAAGATGTGTTGTACGTTTATCCCAAACAATACTGCCCCTGATGGATCAACTCCCCTAGTGAAGAAATGTCAGAAAACAGCTGTGTAGAGTCACTAATGGGGGACTTGATAGAGAAGTGGTTCTGAAAATATAGTGGTATAGTAGAGTCCTGGTAATGTCCATCTTAGTCTCCCTGGCAATATTTACTGCAATACTAGTTACATGTGACTGATGCTGCATCCCTGCATTCATACATTGGTTATCGATTGATCACCCAAGCCATTACCAAAGATTTAACCCAGGTGACCCACCCCAAGCTTATCATGTTAAGGTTTGTATCAGGTTTTATTAAATGCATCTTCAGGCAGGGGATAGCAGGCAGGCAGGTGGGCAGGGTGGAGCACTGGGAGCATGGGAGGGAGCAGCGGCGATGAGGATCCAGATGCAGCGAGGGAGACGCGGCAATGAGGATCAAGAGGCACCGAAGAGCAGGAGACCCAGAGGGTGACGTGGAAGGGGAAACCAGGGACGTCACAGACAGGAGCGCAGGATCACAATGGAGCACAGGAGATAGGGGTTAATACAAAGCCCAGTGAAGTTAAATGACCAAGATGTCGAAGCATCGCTGGACTCCGGGAGTAACTTCACACTGGTTCACAAAGCCTTAGTAGAAGGAAAAGACATCCTTCAAGAAGAGACTCGACAGGTATCGTGTGTCTATGGCGACACACGCACATATCTGACGAGCAATGTAAAGCTTCTCACAACACAAGGTATGTGTGAAGTCAAAGCAGGAATGCTGGAAGCCCTGTCAGTCCCTCTCCTGATAGGACAAGATTACTCCCTGTTCGACAGACTCTCGAGGGAGATCCAAGACAAATGTTCCACGGTGACATCACTGCCGGGAGGTAAAAGCAGATATAAGAGGTGCAGCCCCAAAAATGGCCCCAGGCCTGATTCGACACATACAGTACCTCTTCTCCAGTGAATGCTCTTTTGGGTGCTGCAGCATCATCATCCAGCGATACTGGGCCAGACTCATGAAGGGAGGAGGAAGAGCTCCAAGAAAGCCACCAAGCACACTCAAGTGATGATACCAGCCAACCTGTAGACAGACCACACCCCCTTTCAGGCCAGTATGGTATGGCTCAGCTGGATGATCCTACATTGATTAACACATTGAGAAATGTTAGGGTTCTAGAGGGTGTGGACCAAGGGCAAGGGAGTGATTTACCTTACCCACATTTTGCCATAAAGAAAGGGTAAGTATACCAGAACATAAAATTACAAAATGCAGTAAAAGAGCAGTTGTTGGTGCCTAAAGCCTTCTGCCCCACAGTGTTACACCTAGCTCATACACACCTGCTCTGGCCCTATCTAGGAGTTGAAAGAACAAAAGACAGAATATTGGATCGATTGTTTTGGTCAGGCATCCACAAGGAAGTGGACGTTTTTTGTAGAAATTGTCCAGAATGCCAACCCACTGCCCCCCGTCCCTCATTTAGAAATCCCCTGATTCCACTCCCCATTATTGAGGTCCCCTTCGAGAAAATTGGATTAGATATTGTGGGTCCCCTACCCAAAAGTGTTTGAGGACATCAGTAAATCGTGGTGCTGGTGGACTATGCTACCTGTTATCCTGTAGCGCTACCATTAAGGAAGGCTACGGCACAGAATATTGCCAAAGAACTGTTCTTTCTGTGCAGTAGGGTAGGTATTCCAAAATAAATTTTGACAGATCAGGGAACCCCCTTCATGTCCCGTGTCACTAAGGGGCTGTGCTCCCTCCTGAAGCTCAAGCACCTCAGAACATCAGTTTACCACCCCCAAACAGATGGTAGAGAGGTTCAACAAGACGCTAAAATCCATGCTTCGGAAGACAATTGAAAGAGATGGACGTAACTGGGACCAGCTCCTCCCCTATCTGATGTTCGCCATAAGGGAGGTACCCCAGGCCTCTACGGGATTCTCCTCTTTTGAGCTCCTGTATGCTCACAAACCTAGGGGCCTTCTTGACCTGGCAAACAAATCATGGGAGAAACAGCCTACCCTATGCCTATTGTTGATGAACTGATAGACTGCCTGGGAATGGTTCACTTCATTACAACCCTTGACCTTACCAAGGGATACTGGCAAGTTCCGCTGTCTCAAGGATCCAAAGAAAAAACAGCGTTCGCAACAACTGAGGGGCTTTTCCAGTACACCAAATTGTCTTTTTCACTGATCTCCTGCCACATTTCAACGCCTGATGGATCGGGTCCTGCGGCCCCACAAAGATTATGCAGCGGCCTATCTAGATGACGTTGTGATACACAGCACAGAGTGGGAGAATCACTTGCCTCGGGTACAGAAGGTACTGGATGCGCTTCGTTTAGCGGGCCTCACGGCCAATCCTTGCAAATGCAAACTAGCCCATAATGAAACAATACATGGGATACACAATAGGCTGTGGCCTGGCCAAGCCCCAGGAGGCAAAACTAAGGGCCATCCAAGATTAGCCATGCCCCATAACCAACAGACAAGTGAAATCTTTTGTGGGCCTTGCCAACTACTATAGGTGCTTTGTCTCTAACTTTGGTCACAAAAGGCAGAAGAAGCCTTCACCAGCCTGAAAAATGCCTTGTGCTCCAAACCAGTGCTGACAGTACTGGACCTCAACAGGATGTTTGTGGTTGACGGTTAGACGGGTCAGACGGTTGCCTTAGAGGTGGGTCTAGGGGTAGGATTCTCCCAGGTACAGGGGTGAGGAACACCCGATCCTCTACTGCAGCCGAAAACTATTGCCCTACGAGAAACGATATTCTACATTGGAAAAGGAATGCTTAGCAGTTAAGTGGGCGCTTGAAACTTGAAATTACCTCAAGGGACATAAGTTCACCCTTGTCACAGACCATGCCTCTCTGCAGTGGATGGCAAGAAATAAAGAGACGAACAGCTGAGTCACAAGATGGTTTCTCAGCCTCCAGGCCTTTAACCTCTCTGTTGTCTCTGTTGTAGGGCAGGACGGAAACACGGGAATGCAGATGCCCTTTCTCGAAGAGAAGTCCTCTGAGCCGGTTTCACCCAACCACTAGCCTCAAGCCAGCGAAGGGGGAGATGTGATGTCATGAGAGGCTACATCATTGACGGAAGGTACATTCCCTCCCGGTGGCTACAACAGGGACTACAAAACAGCATGGCCCTGGTGAAAAGAACTACAGAATCCATAATCCTCAGGCCCAGACAAGCATGACAGTGATTGCTTTCCAGCTGCAGGAGAGGACCTGATTGCCCATTGGGAAAGAGATGAAAGGGTGGAACATGTCAGTGGGAGGAGAGTTGAGACTGGGACAGAGTTAGTGACACAGAAGATGATGAGATTTTTTTATTTAATTGCATTGTTTGTTTAAAACCCTAAGTTTACCCTTTGAATAAAGTGCTGAATACAGCCAATTTAATTGTTGCTGTCTTAATTTCCTGCCCTCACACCCAAAGAAAGATCCCGACCCCTTGGGACATCACAGTATGTATTTGCATGTATTTTGTGTTAGGTATTTTTGAGCCATATGCACCCCCCCTCCCCCCCATGGAAAGGCCCTCGGCTTATGCAAAGGCAAACAAATACACCATTTATGAATACCTTATTATTTACAAGCTCATAAAGAAGAGTTTATGTAGCTACATAAGTTAGATTTAAGACTGAGGCTACCATGTAACCACACAGATACTCATGTATATTCCCCTACTCAGACCAGACGTCTAAAGGCATGAACATGTAAATCCCTCCCTGCCAACTGAGAATTTGAACAATGCACAGGTAATGGCTCTTCCCCAACCTTGGTCAAGAGCTAAAGACATGCATCCCCCCACACCACCTCAGTTTAAAATCAAATAAATGCAAATAGCCTGTAATTCAAAGGAATGTAACTGTAACTGAAAACTGCGACTCATGTTAAACAGACCCCTGAACTGTTCGCCCCAAACTGTATAGATATACCCCTGCACAAACCAGGAGGTGTCATGTCATGAACACCGCCCATCTACAGTTTTAATCAATAGGAAATGTAATATAAATGTAAACACCACTATTTAATGCGCTGCGACGCAACATACAAGGCTCTTCGCTTGCGAGACCTGGCTCAGGACTCTTCGGTCCCGGCAATGGGCCGCTTCGGCTGCCTGGCTCGGAGCCAGAGAGAAATCCATCGAACACCTTTTATTCTATGTTTTTTGTAATAAACCTTTTTTGTTAAACCTAAAACCCATCTCTGGCGATCCGTCCCCCCAAATCTGATGACCCTGATGTGATTCCTCCAGAAAGTCGAGAGACGGAGAGAGGAGTTGAGAGAGAGATTCGGACACTAGGAATTGCGATTAGAGCAGAGCCAAGACAACTCCACCGGGTACACACAGTAGAGCGGTAAATTAAGAAGTCAATAATCCACATAATCCACATTAATTACAGGACCAGCATGTGGAAAGAGACCCTGAGACTAAAAACCAGAGACTTCTGTTAAACAAGGTGATTGGGTATGGGTAAAAGTTCACAAAAGGAACGATTCACACCATGAAATGGTGTGAAAGGAGGGTTGAAAGTGAGCAGACCCTAGGTGGACTGGGCCGTGAAACTAAATGCACCTCACATGCACTCCAGGTAAAAAAAACTAAAAAACAGGAGCTAATTGGCACCACCTCACACATTATGTACCCACTGATCCACATTCTCTGACTTAATGAGCCAGAAGTTAGAACCAATTTGAGACAGTTGATATCAAAGATATACAATCTGATTTGACTGAAAAACAAAAGTCCAACCACGTACATCTGACTCAATAGGAGTCGCCATAAACAGCCATGGCTGGACCACATTTGTTTGTGTATAATTGAAAGCCTGGTGGCGGACACACACTAATTCTTAACATGCATAAGTTGATTTTACTAGAAAATCACGTGGAGACCCGTTGCCTGAAAACCATTAAAGTGGTGAAACTTAAACAGGTTTAATTGTGTTAACATAGAATCTATATGATAGGCAGTACAGGAATACAGTTCCATTAGTAGTAAAAAAGAATATAAAACAGTATGAAGTCAATCAGTCAAGTTTTCAAATTTCTCTCAATAAAGTGTTGTATAATGGTTGGTATTTAAATTAGATTCCCAGGCAGCAGGATACGGAGGATGTGGAGAATGTTGAGAGCATGATGAGACATCCAAGAGTGTGGTAAAGAAGATGAAAGCATCAGCGGTGATGAAAGAACCCAAATCAAGAGTGTGATGGAGAAAGCCATTGGTGGGGCCACGCTGAATGTCGATTGAGGATGAGGATGTCTGAAGGAGATGATGAGGATGGAGAAGACTTGGGAGAAAAGGGTGAAGGGGATGAGCTGCTGGAAATCGAATTTGAGTCACTTCTACCCACTTGCACACATACACAAAATAAGCGTATACAATGCACAATCATCCTGGTTATGAGCAGCGTAACTATTATTCGGAAGGTATCAATCTCAGTGTAGATGAAGTTCAGTAATTGATTATCAAGTCTAACCATTCACCAGTTAATAACTGGCATTTCTACACCATAAATAGTCATAGTTAAATAAGAAAATATAAAGACTACCGCACAAATGAATGCAATAACTATTAAAATAATTAAAAATTGATTATTTTTTAAAATACTATCAAAGTGTTGGAAGAGTTGATACTTCTTTGAGTATTCTCTCTTCACAGGTCCAGCTTGCAGAGAACCAGATGTGCAATAATCATAGACGTACTCAAAGACAACGGATGGACAAAGGATGGAAGAATGGATCAGACGATGGATTGAGGACCATGGATGGAAGATTGAATCGAGGACCATGGATCGAAACCAATGGATGGAAAAATAGAATTGTCAATGGATTCAAGGAATGGATCAAGGACAATGGATGGACACAGAATGGTTCAAAACCAATGGATCAAAGATTGATCAAATGTGAACGTGATGGAATTCCTGTCTGTCAAATAAAAATAAAAATAATTGATGAGAATGTGATGGTATTTTTAAGCCATATGCTACCCCTCCCCCCCATGGAAAGGCCCTCAGCTTATGCAAAGGCAAACAAATACACAATTTATGAATAATAAAATAATCAGGTCAGATTTAAAGATGGATAGGTGCTTACATGTATTTTGTTGTTCTGTTGTTCAGTTATTTGCTCAGGAATGTTTAGCTTATTATTTACAAGCTCATAAAGAGAAGTTTATGTAGCTGCATAAGTTAGATTTTATACAGAGGCAACCATGTAACCACACAGATACACAGATAGTTTAGACCAATAGAAAAGTATGTGCCTCTTTGTAATGAGCCGTCAAGCAACACATGGGGCTCTTCGGTTTCGGGGCCTCGCATAGCCGAAGAGACCTCGCTCAAGCCTGTTCTATGCCTTTTGTAATAAATATTTTTTAAACTTAAAGTCTTACTTAGTAATCCATCCTCGGCCTTGAGAAATAAAAGAATGCGTCAAATGATTTGTTGCTTTCTCTTGCAATTCTATTTCTATTGGTCTAAACTATAGATGGGAGGTGCTCAGGTTAAAGACGTGTCACCTCCTGGTTGGTGCAAGGGCGTGTCTTTCCAGGCCCTGGGCGCAGGTATCCAGAGTCAGTCCAGATTGTCATGTGTTAGTTTAGTTCTCTTTTGAATAATAAGCAATATACATGCACATTTACTATCTGTATGGTTACATATGTCTCACATCTAATAGAATTATTAAACCCTCTTATTTATACAGATACATATGCATACACATCTCTTTATGAGCAGCAAATAATAAGCTAAACATGCCTGAGTACAAAATTGAACAACTTAACAACAAAATGCATGTAAGCAGTGGAGCAAAAAGTCAAACCATGAGCAATGCAATCTCCAAGCAAATACATGCATATACATCAGTATAGGACACATGTTAATAAGTATGTTAACCCACACAACATCTGTTAGTTTAAATAAAAGGGTTCCATAACTGAAGTGACAAATGGTATGCTTATTCAAAAGTATTACACCAATGGAAGGGAGAATTTTTTTGGAAAACAAAATGGAACGACTCTTAGCTTTTCAGTTAAAACTTGTTTACACATTTTTCAGGATGGGACAGTGACATGTCATCCATTATTCTGGATTCTGGAAGTACTTCACCTTGATTACCATGCAATTCCATGTAAGTCACCTCTTATCTGTTTTGATGAGCATTTTAAACCAATTTTAACCTCATACAACCAGGATCTGGTAAATGTGTACAACTTCTTGAAAACCACCATTTATGAAATCGATGTCGGTACCACCAAAGTCAATCCGAGGGTTGCATAGATGAAGGCTCGGATGCTGCATTGAGTTGATACGGAGATGTTGTGTTTTATTTGCAAACCCCCCCATGAGAATTGCAATTCCCTGACCAAACACTTGTATTGTAAGATCTTTAAATGTTTTGTTAAGCAATATTTTTTTTTATTTTATTCTTCATTTTACAAAGGTCACACTTTTAGTTTTCTAAATATTGTGATATAAAAAAGGGTTTACATTATTTTAATGCATTGCACATTTATGGAAAAAATAATACCGATTTCTGTTTTTTTAATTGTATTATGTATCTCGTAAATTAAATCCAAACAAATTGTGCAGCATGTTTGCTCTTAGTATTATGGTATGTTATGGTATACATGGTTTATAAAAACGTATTAAATAAATAGTAAGCAGTAAGCACATATAGTAAGCAACCAACAGAGGTCGCTCTGGTATAATTGCAGTAGTAAGTCTTGAGGTCACCTTGCATTTAATAAACTGTGTAAAGTATTCTTCTTGTACCTTTACTACAATGAGGTGACTTTTTAATGAATGTGTGATGCTTGATGAATCGGGCCTATTATTGACCTGCACATGCTGGTTTATACAATGAACTGCAGTGGCAGCAGTAACTACCTGGCAGGAAGTGGGGACTCATTTAAGGCTCAAAACTCCAGAGTTTCCACTGCACTAGAGGTCTTCAACAGGGGTACCTCGGCTGTACTGTAAGGGGTCAGAAAATGTTTGGTTGATTAGACTTTTTTTTTCTATTTGTTTCCAACCAAACATAAATATATGAACCTGTGTATACATTGAATAGCTTAGTATTAACAGGGTAGCTATGTTTATACATGGCACTTGGCCTGCTTTAATATAAAACACTATTTTATATTTAGTAGGGGTGATAAACGCTGAACGCCTCTGCATTACATCACCAGAAAACGACACATGGGAGATCAGAATTAATTACGAAGAATTAAGAACGCTATTAGTTAATAGCTAAAGAAACAATAAGCTCAATTACACGTAAAAGTCCTGCAGCTAATAACAATTAAAACAATAAACTCAAAAAGAAAAGTCAAGTCTGAAATGAACTCATATTGCTGTGTTAAATTAATAATTGAATACGGTATTAAGCAGATAAACAGCCCTATTATTTTGTAGCTGACCATCATGGTGTCAATTGGAAATACTTCAATTGCCTAATGTACATGAGATGTTATTGTGTCTATCCTCATTTACCTACACAATACATCCCCTCACGGATAATGCACGCTCTGGTCCCAGGAGCAGGCGTGATAGGTTTCCATCTCCAGTTAGGAGGTGTAACTTGAAGTGTGTTGGCTTCCCTCCCAGTTCCGGGTTGGATCACGCCTGGGATCTTTGCTCGAATGAGGGAGTGAGAGAGAGAGAGAGAGGGAGATACGGGGGGGGGGGGGGTACCAATAGGACGGATTTAAAAAAAAAAAAAAAAAAGCGGCCACGCATCACGGAGAAAGAGACTCAGGGTTCCGGGCTGTGGTTCCGGAATCGCAGGACGGAGTGGGGGCGCCCTAATCTGTCCCCGTTAAAATACGGGACCTCTTTAAACTGGGCAAACCCGACAAAAGACTGCGTCTCCACGGAGAGCTCTCCCTCAGAGCCGTGCAAGCACGCGCCAACACACATGGCTCGGTGGCGATTTTGACCCGGCAGACATGTTCATGTCGACTTGTTGCGTTAGGGTCTAGTTTGAAACGTGTCCTCGGAGCCTGCGATGCCCGCCAGGAGGAACAGGTACAATCTGGTGGACGACGCGGTGGACTCGAGGGTGCCGCTGCACAACGAGGAGGCGTACCAACATGGGATTTGTTTCCAAGCCAAGGTGAACTCTTTGATTTCATCGCGGTCTACCCACACGGACCTTTCGGGGCTTCGTGCGGATCGGAGTCGAGTAGCAGGTGCACTGTTCCCCCATCAGCGGGCATCCTCACGAAGTTTGACCATACGTGATTTAATATTGGCCCACGGTTGCGTTGAGTTTCGCCAGCAAATGGGATGGCGACAAATGAATATAACGTGTATGAAATGAATCTCTTTTTCGATGCACCGAAGTCATTAAATAGTTAACCCTGAAACGAAGCAGTTGGAAAGTATTCCGTTTCTGTTGACCATATCCACAGGCGCCATCTACTTCTTTCATGTTCTTATTATCCGCATTGACTTTTCCCACATCGTCAAATAAGCGACTTAAATCAAAAAATGTTTGGCAGTTTTATTAGACCATGACTCAAACAACTGACTTGTCATCAGGATATTTCCAGATATAGTTTCTTGTCATTAGAACAATAATGTGAGTTCTGGTGCACCCACAACAGGCTTTAATTTTATCCTGGGCCACATGTACTGATTTTCCCTGCATGGACTTCAACTATTACCTCATATTTTGCATACTAAGGGTTGACCAGGAAACAAAGAGCACAGCGGTTAAAAGACCAAGTCCAACGTTCAGTCACATGGCTGCATGTATTTAACATCTCAGAGCATATGTTCATAAGGCAGAATGCTCATCTATGTTTGTGGGTAAATTAATTTGACTAACATATCTACACACAAACAATCCAGTCTTCTAACATATAGCATCATACAGTGAGTCTCACCTTTGGTCCAAGAAGGTATGGTTGGCTTTAAGTTTATTTATTCATTGTGTTTATTTACGTTTGACTTGTTGTTTGTTTATTTGTTCCATTTTAGTTTTTTTGTAAGGGTTAGTAATCATCAACATATAAACAGCCTTTACCTTTGCCCTTTTAACCACTGTTTATTTAGATGTGGTAAAAGACCTCAACAACTGGGGGAAGGGATCAATCACAGTGCCCATTGAGAATAGCAGAGGAAGTAGTAAATTCAAGGTATCATTGAGTTTTTGGGTATGGAAGGATAATCAATAGTTTGTTGCTGTTTAATGTTGGGTGGAAAAACAACAATATTTAGTTTCGATCTTTTACCACAGTATGTTGGATGCCTCGACGTGCCCAGGCCCAACAGTCGGATGGAGATCGTGGCCGCCATGAGGAGAATCAGGGTAAGATGAGAACAAAGCATCAACACCACAGACAAACACTAATTTTAAGTTCAGTTGTGAATATTTCATGACATGAACTATACTTATAATAACAGACAAATAACACATGATAGAGTATTTCCCTAATCAGCCTTTCATTTGTGCATGATCTTTAGATTACTGGTACTCACTTTCACTCTCTTGTAGTAACATATTTGGCATTGGTGTTTTTTTTTCCTCAACACTATATCGTTAGTATGGGGATCATGTAATCATTTTCCCCTCTCACTGTCCCAGCAGACCTGTGTTTATCTCGAGAAGTTAACACACAGCTGTATCACACACACACACACACACACACAGTAGTCCTGTAATTTAAGAGTCACTCACACAAAAAGGCTCTTACTGGCTTCTCTGAAAAATGATATGAGTCCTGCGGAACGACATTCACACTTTATTCTACCATTTTCGGGGAATCCTCAAATGTTCGCTTTCAGTACTTTTTCTTCTTTGGTCATACGTAGTTATAAACAGTGGGTGTGCATGAGAGCTGTGCTGCTTTGATTGTAGCAAGTAGGTGCATTTCAAATAAGAATAATCCCATAGTTAGAAAATAGCTACTAAAGGCACTGAAAAGCTTTCTACAAAAAAATGACATCGCTATGCTATGCTATACTGTTATGTGCCTTTGTATCTGTGTGAATGGTCAGATAGATTAATAAGGTTGGAAAGTAAACATGATCATTGGTGCAATACCACACTGCAGGCTGAGGCAGAGCATAAAACAGGAGCAGGTACAGGCAGGTAAGGAAGTTATTTTTCTATGGTGAGAAGAATATTATGGCGAATTAAAAACCAACATGTTTTTACCTTAAATTCTGAATTGTTTACGAGCAGATGCATTATTTATACGTTATTTCGACTCATTAATGTTTATTTATGTCTGAACTGTGCCCTTATGAATGCACACCTGTTGGGTCGTTGGGTTTGTTATTTCGGTGTGTTCTCTTGAGGTACAAAGATAGCATCAAATATGAAAAGGTTGGTGTATATTTAAGGTTATAACTCTAAGTAGATTGGATTGAAAATCTTTGTATCTGAATGGCTAATGCCTAGATGCTGCTTTATAGAGTCCCCAGTGACTTAAAAAAAAAAACCTCTGATTTATGAATTTGTTCGGGTTTTATGCAATCTCTGGGGAGATGTTTCTATTTACAACCTGTCATTACACTAACGGGTGGGTAACTCTGGCTTAGGTTTTACTGTCTCATGCCATCTTTGCAGCTGGATCTTTGAAGTAGTCCCACCATCGATGTTAAAATTGCCAATATGTAAGATTTTCTTGAATTTCTCACCTGTGTACCGGCTCCTGGTCTACAGGAATTTTCATTCGTTCCACATCTGTGGAGTTGTGTGTGTGATTAAAGAGGTTGTGGAAGAAGCTGGAAATGCGAGAAAGACTGCAATGGGAGGAAGTCCTTGGAATCCGAAGAGGTTGCTTGGTGTCTGGCAGAGCTGTAGTCATTTCTTCTCCCTTGGTTAATCTCTTTAGTTGCAGTCGATGTGAGAAAAAAACGTGCGCAAATGTCTGAAAAGAACAGAGGGATGGCAGGCAGTGCCGCCAGATCATCTCTGAGTAAACTTTATGTCTAGCTCTGACGGAGCAGAGGAACTGTGCCAGTTGAGTCACATCTTCAGCCTTTTACAAACACACAGACACACAAACCTTCCATTCCCACAGTAAGAAAGTTAAAAGACACAATTGTGTTTCCTGTGGATCTTTCCAAAGTACTTTTTTTTTTTTGTCAAACCGTTTCTTTTGTCAAACAGTTTCTTTCAATGGCATAGAAACACCCCAGCAGTGTGCAAGTGTATTCACATTGTGTGTTTTGTGTGTGTGCGTGCTAGCGTGTGTGCATCAATTTACGAGGCTGATGGACAAAAGCTGTTGCTGCATCCACGTGTAGAAGTCTTGTGTGGTTATTCACTGCCTTTGGGGGGGAAAAAATGGTTGGGCCTCGTCTGTGTTTCCATCTCCCCCTCCTATCTCTTTTACTCCTGTATCTCCATTTGCCTCCCTTTTACTTCTGTGTTCTTTCCATCTCCTTCCCCTCCTCCTACCAAAACAGACTCGTCTCGATTTAGCACATCTCCGGCTATCTACTCAGTGCTGACGGGAATAGATTTTTAGGACAGAGGGCGGGCAACGCATGCTTCCCTTTGAATTTTGATCTGGCTCTTGTGAGATTTTAAGCTTCCCTCACATGTCGGTCAGAACGCAGCCTCCCCCTTCAGACTGACAAGAGTCTAGCATAAAATGTCATGACTCTCTTCCTCAGCATTTATCCCAGTGTCCCATCTTGTGAGATCTCTGTTTGTCATGTGTATCTTAAGCCTTCGTGAAGCAACACTTTTGTAAGATTTAGTGTGGTACCTGTCCCTTTCAGAGATTTGCTGTGCTTTAGACTTTACTTATACAATAGCCACAGAAAAGCAATTCAAGATTTTTATAGAATCAATGAAAGTTACATAATTGTAAGTGAGTAAACAGGGGAACACTACTATTGGCATTACGTCTTCAAGTTACTGTCCTGTGGGGGCGTGAGGAGAAAAAAAAAAACTGCCAGATCATCAATCATTTTAAAGGCAGCAATGTTAAAAGGCGCGTGTCCATTATTAATCATCTCTGCTTCTCTTTTTCATGCTCATGTGGCCACCTGTCACTGATTATCCTGAAGTAGCAGTCATCTGATTTGACAGCAGCCAGATGACACAACCTCCACCAGAAAAAAAAAAATACAAAATTACAATTCACTTCATTATCTTTATTTCAGTTTTTATTCTCTGTGGTCAGATTTTTTTAAAGATGTTAACAATGCTAAGCAATTTCTGAGGGCTGTAAAAACCTACACAGGTTTGTGATCACACACAGTATAACCATGCATGTGTTTAATGCACACATTCTGTATTTTACTCTCAGCATAAAACCGAAGGTTTAACCAATCAGAAACCATAACCCAACATAATAATTTCCCCTAAATATCACTGAATCACTTTTTATCACATTTCTGCACAACACTTTAACACATGTCCCGGAAAACCATAAGAGAAATGAGAGCACAGCTTAACTGGGGGAGGGGGGGCATTCACGTGTGAATGTGGGATATGTTGTATTTATGGGGAGACATGACACATAATGGGAACCATTGTTTTCAGTTTGTAAGCACAGCAAGCTGAATGGCAGATGTACAAGAGCATAGTATGTGACCTATATGTGTACTGGATTAGATGTGATCTTGGCTTTCAAAGAGAAGAGTGTAGTTAGCCTTTGTTTATCCAGGCCCAAAGAGAATGGGGGGGGGGGGTCCTGTTTTTCTTGACGAAGAGTCACGTCAGTATCTGTCACAATCGATGGTCGGTTTTTGAAAGTACACTTCTGCATGATGGGCTCTCATCAGACTGGATAATGGCCATTGATAAATAGTTTTTTGCAAGATATCCGGTTCTAAAAACCGCGCTCACATGTGAAACAGAGGATTTGAGGATTTTGAATATCTTATGTTATGAGATGAGAGGTTATGTTTTTACCTGTGTCTGTTTCTTTATTTGTTAGGATTAGTATTACATAACAACTTCAAAAATAACTACCGAACATGGTGGAGGGATGGGATTGGCCCTGGGAAGAACCCATCAAGATTTAGGATTTTCTTTTACTTTCCGAAACTATGTTTTATGATAAATAAAAGATGGGGTTATCAGAGCACTTCCTTCTGTGTTCTATAAATATGGGTAGGATTGAGAAGAGTCCTCTGCTGAGTGCCTTTTGAGTTCTTTGTTAGATTGATTTACTAAGCGGTCAAATGAAGGAAAACGTGGCTTTTGAGCTAATCATTGCTGCAGTTCTATTTTGTGCTTTGTTTGAGCCTTGTTTGAAACGATGATGTGTATGTGATGGATGAATATGAACAGCAAGTATTTGCTCACATGGATGGATGGGACAGTTGGTGACCCTGCTTCTACTACCAGCATCAAGTCTCACACACACACACACACACACACACACACACACACACACACACACACACACACACACACACACTCTCACACTCTCACAGGCCTCTGCTTTCATCATCAGCCCTGAGGTTGGGCCAGGTCTTTCAGCACCACAATTAGTCAAGCTTATACACTGATCTTTTCCCAAACAAGTCCCATCCTCAGGAACAATAAATAAAAATTGAGCAGTCAATCCCACTGCAGAGCTGAAAGCACTCCCTGACCATCGTCTCTAGCCTCAGTACCCAAGTCAGGATAGTTGTTGCTTTGAGGTTTGTGCCATGAGATGGACCTATATATATATATATATGTTATGTAATGTATAATTTACAGCAGGGCTATTTTTGGCCTTGTTTCTGCACAGATTCGTCGTTGTAGGCTAACAAGTCTTGTAGGGAAAGCTTTGTTGTGTGAGGCAACCCACTATACAAACAACACACATCGTAGCTTTACTGATGACCACATGAATGAATAACTAGTCTTTTTACACCTTCTGAATTGAACACTGGCTTCTGCTGCAGCTTGTTATGGCAGGTGGTGAACCCAGAAATGCGGAACGGTTTGTTCAGGTGAGTGGTAGGCTGCAGAACCTGGTATTTAAAGAACAGCAGATTGATGATGATGGCTGATAGCTGGTAACCTGACTCCTGCACACCTGACTACTCCTACAATGAGGCACACAGATGGGAAGGGAGGGGGACCCACTATGCAGAGGCTGAGGGCCTGACACAGCCGCTGATATAATTAAGTCTGGTCAATACTTGATCTGAATGTGAGCCAGAGAATTTTCACTTCTAAAAATCCCATGTTGCACTTAATAAGCTAAAAAGCAATACAACAAGTTGCCAAATTGTGCAATAAGTTAACGTACAAGCTTTGCTTCAGTATGTTTTGTGCATTTAGATCAACTGTGGTATTTTGGCTTATTTTTCTCCTTGCTTTGACTGTTTTGTTAAGTAGGAATAGCTGGTTATTCAATCATGACCTAATTATATTAATATAATTATATTATGTATTTTTCCTCAATCATTATGAGTGTTACTTTGAATACAAAATGTCAAGTGTAGGTTTTGCAGCTCTGCCTGGATAAACTGGGCCTGTTGTGTTACGGTAATGTTTGTTGGATAATGATTGAGGAAAGAGCTGCGGGCTTTTGAGCTGGCAGATTGGCTGCCCTACTTCTAAATGTGATTTGAGTTTCATCTCACTTCTCTCATCTTGTTCCAGCGTAGTACACCGAAAGCCTAAAGGTCTCTTTCTCCTACTCTCCTACCCCAATCTTTCAAACTCCCCACACTCTGTGTCTATTTTGTTTTGCTGCCCTGATCTCTCTAATTGCAACCACATTCACTCTGCATTGTCTGTGTTGGTTAAGACATGCTCAAAGCAGTTTTATTTATTTATTTTATTTTTTATTTTTTCATCTTCTTCATCTTGGGGCTAAAACCTCTATTTCCTGCATCATACTGTTGCCGCTTGTAACATTTACTGACTATTTGAAATCATATGTTTTCCAAATATGGAGGACTCCGAGACTTGGTATATTAGTATGCCGCCTTCAGACTCAGACAGTGAAAAAAGTGAGCAACAATCTGCCTGTCAGCCAACCCTGCACCTTATCTGGGCTCTGTGTGTGTTAACTTAAGCAGTAACAAGAAGCTGTGGACATTGTGTAGCTTTGGTTGTAATATGAGGTACACAAAAGTATGATTTGTCAATAGAATAATACATATATTTTAGATACTGATCAAACAGTAAAAAGTGTGTATGCAGTGCCATTTTGTTTAGTATAGTTTATGTAACATGCTGCTATGCAATGACCGTCTGAGTAACTGTATTCAATGTTATCTTCACTTCATCAACCCATCAGGGCAAAAAACTGAATGGGTAATGAAGGAGCGGCACATAAGCTCTCTAATCATATGCACTGGAGGCATTAGACATCATTTTAGAAAACCAATTTCCCAAAGGTTGTGCTCTTGTGATGCCCTGTTGAAATTCCTTGGAATAATTTGATCCTAGTAGAATTTCAATGCATTGTTTGCCTTTGTCTGGTTTCTCACTCTCTGTCAGAGTTAACTGCAACCCCACAAAACAGAGTTCTTAAGCTCCCATCTCTTCAACTTCCCATACACCTTTCCATACATCTAACAGTTACAGCTGTGTGCGTATGAGTGAGTGACTGCTTGAAGTAGCATTTTGCCTATCAGATATTTCAGATTGCGTGGTTTTGCGTTAAGAATCATTCAGTGCCATGTGGTGACACACTTTGCCCACAACCTCTTTTTGTTGGGTATGTTTTTATGTTTGTGTAACCAATTTAAAAGTGTAACATTGTGCTTAATAACAATAATAAACACTGTCCTTTATTGGATGCAAAAACCCACCTTTCCATATCCTTCTCTATTTCACAGCATCTAGTGTATTTTATTGTGTATATATTTTTATTTATGTCTGTCTATCGCTGCTGCTGCAATGCAACACATTTCCCCACTGAGGAACAATATAGGATATTTTTTTCTTATTGATCATGTCGTAGTTGACATGGCATGTGTTTCAGCTGGCGTAGTGGGCTACAAAAAGAGCTGTTTCAGTCCCTGTAGACATTAGTTTAAGCTTCTAATGATTGAGAATTATCAGAGCTCTCACACAGCCTACAGCCTATTTGGGCTGGGAGGGGGCATGTCTGCATGTAAGGCACAGATGGTGCCCCTGATTCATGTTTACCCCCCTAAAGCAGTGTTAACATGTTGCATCTGCTGAAAGGTGAAATTGTATTTAATTTATTTTAAGATATGTCACCAAACTAATGTTTTTTGTCTACCTCTGTATGACCTGCTGAAGACTCCCAAATGTTGTTGACATGCAGAGGTACAGGTTGGTTACAAAAATGTCCAATATTTCGAGGTTAAGTCCTAACGGATTAACAAATCCATATTAACACGGCATCTTTCCCCCCTCTTTCAAACCATCTGTCTCCTCTGAAATACGGTTTAAAAGGAACACTATTATGATGATTCTGTCAGCCAGCAAGTGGTACTATATTGATAATTATCTTTAGTTTTTTAAATAAAGAAATAGATAAAAAAAAAAATCTAAAACATCTTTAGATGTCTTGTTTTGTCTAACCAGCTGTGGACAACCTAAACATCTGGTTAAGAATAATATTTTTGGAGTTTAGATCAAAATAAGGCTGGAGCATTTGGCAGAGTATGTAAATGGTATTCCTGTCGTAACAGTTATGTTAATCAGCTTAATGTGTCAGCTTTACAGCAGCGCTTCTGCTCTCTAAATAAACTGCACTATTATTACCTGTCAAACGTGTCTCTTTTCAAACCATTTAAAGTAGAGAGATTGCTACCAACCATCTTTATGTTGACAGCAGCAGGATAACATAGATAACGTAGATGTAGATGAGCGATGGTCGTTCCACTGCACTAGATGCTAAGGGGATTTTAGGGCCTATGAACTGACAGCATTTGTCCTAGTAATCCTATCACTCTGACTGCTGCTTTGCCAGTCGGCTGCATCAAACAGAGCCGCAATCATCATATCGATATCACTAACAGGGTCCCTTTGTTAACCTAAGTGCTGAACCTTTTAGACACCTAACTTCAGTCTTCAATCAGTTTTGATTGATCTAGGTTCAAACTATGTACCTGTACATCTTTACTTCAATACAACATCTTGGTTAAACTATTACTACTACTGAATGGTGTATAAATCATACTCAACCACTTACAAGCTCTAGAAAGCGGGAGCCGGTGGCGCGATGTTTTTTCATGTGCGTTCAACAGTTACTATAGCAAACAGATGCAGTTAAATACAAATATAAAGCACCAAATCCTCACATTAACATGTCACTTTAAGAAAGGGGTTATTTAGTGACTGAAACCAACCCCATCCCACTACCCATTGTCTCATAATGGACTAACTTGGATGAGGATTACAGTTAAGGATTAAATCAAAGCTGCAGGTACATTTCTGATATTAACTCATCCCTTCAGCAGAACAAGCTAGATCTGAACCTCATTTCTCTCTGCCCCTTTCGCCCATGCCAGTGATTTGCATGCCCAGGTTCCTTCTTTGTATTTCACTCATGTCCTAATGTCACTAAACCTTTATCTGCTTCCGTGCAGACATTCAATATTAACCAGGGCCACGGTTGATCAGTTGACGGTCATTTGTCTAGAAAAGTTTAAATGTCTATAATAACTTTAGTTCTGAAAATATGCAATACTACTTAAGAAAACATACAAAATTGCAGTAGACCACAGTCTTGTGTGTGACTCACTGTCATCAATAAGCCCCCTTTAGGCAGCCTTTCCAGCAGTTTACTGTTCGCACGCTCTCTCCCAGAGGAACAAACTGCTGCTACTCACTGAAGGCTTCCAAAACACTCAAGACCAATCCATAATATCTGCACTAAGGCAAAAGCCACTTAGGTAGGCACAGAAAGGCTGCAGCGAGCATCTAAATGCGCATATACACACACGCACGCACAAATACACTCACACAGGCTGCTGCATTCTTATTCTTTCTCTCTTTTTCACACATGTACGTGCAAGTAGCATGAGACATGCCAGTTTCCTCTGGAGGTTTGGGTAATCTCGGCCATCATAGGAGTCACCCTGTCCTCTGGTTTGTCTTTGAAAAATACCACTCCAAGGGAGTGCTAGAGACCAATTGAGCTGCAGTTAAAGTTCCACGTCCAAAGAGGACATTGTAAAACGCAGCAAAACACAATCTATTTCTCAAACCTCCGCACAAACACATTTTCATTGTTATTCTTATATGCTGTAACGTAAGTAATGATTTCCTGTTTTCATTGACGTCCGAGACATCTTATTTTCATGTAAAACGCTGGGCTGTTTCTGCAGCTGTTGTGTTTCTCAGCTCAGTTCAGCTCCCAACAGACTTTTCTTTGTATACTGATTTGAGGAAAAGAAGCATTGAAGCTCCTTGGAGCTCCCTAAATCCTGGGAATTGTAATGAAGTGGTTGCTAGGTTGCGATCTATAGGGCTTATTGTGTACTCCTGTATGGATTCAATGGTATTACAGGGAGAAACAATGACCCACACTGCACCCTACATTCCAGTGCTTTTCAGGCTTGTTGAAGTGGAGTGGGGGTTACCCACAATTTCTTGTTCCATGATTTGGTTTGCAAAACAAAAATCCATCCTCATCAATTCACTCGGCAGCGGGGAAACGAAATTTATTCTTTTCTCGTTTTACCCTTGAAATCCCTCTGAAGCCAGACTTTCAAGCTTAAAACAAATAACGCTAACTGTTAGACAGTTTGTGATGAGTGGTAGAAATGAAAGATGATGTCACAACAAAATGGAATGTTCCAGTGTCACTCATATCTTTGGGGACATCACCTAGATTTTTTCTGAGATTCAAGCTTCCTTCCTTGTGCTCTTTGAAGTTGGATTTGTGAGTGGAGTGTGCTTTGGCGGAGACTTTACCTTCATAATACACCTGGTGAAAACAATGGAAGCCGTTAATAACGGTTTCTAAGCTTGGATCTACATTTAGTTGTTTAGGTCTATTTGAGAACAGTAAGGAGTGACAGATAAATGTCCATATAACTCCTAAATATATATCATAAAATATTTTAGGACATACATGGGGAGAGGTCGCCTAGTGGTGAGGGAGACAGGCATCGGACCAGAGGGTTGCCAGCTCAAGGCCCAGTTGCGCAAGATGCGCAATTCTAATTCTAATGTTTGTTTTTGGATACTTGCCTGCCTGCATTTCCAAGGCTAAATGTCTTGTTGGTGTCTTCTAATTAAACTTTCAACAAGAAAGTGAATTTATACATTTCAAATGTCTAAATGGACTGGCACCTGAATACCTGTGGAAAATTATTTTTCATGGAAGCTCCCTCCAGATCCTTTGGCACTGGCCTTTAAGTTGTTGTTGTTGTTGTTGTACTACACAAGGACAAGACATTTGTTGATCTGCATTTCGTGATGACATCACAATCATTAAATATTTTAAAACAAATTTTGACATACCTCTTTAGATTTTAGCTAGTTGTATTTTAAATTACTTTAATCCGCTGGTCTTGTCTTGTATTGTATTTTTATTGCATATTTATGGCTCAACGTTCCATTTTATTCTATTGCTATATTTCCACAAAACAGCTTGTGGACTTCTAATCACCTCCAGTTTGATCTTGCAATATGTTTTTCATCGTTTTAAATTTGTAATGCTGGGATCTGAGCTTTCCCTTGTCATTTTGTGCAAATAGCAACAGCAATATATAGGGTTAGCGATATCTTGCATAATAGAAATCGAAATTTGTCATGCTGTCATTGTGAAAACCGAGCAGCTCAAACTGAGAAGGATTGGACAGAAATGCTCTCTCAGTCGGCAGTAAAGATATAGTCTTGATGTTTTCAGACGCATCTTACAACTTAAGAGCCTATATCCTTTTCATGCCTGTTGAATCCACACATTAGTTATACACGTTTCATTGCATTCTTATGTATCACTCTTAAAGTGTCTCTATTTAAGAGTTTCAGCATCTGTAACAGTAAACCAAGCTCTTCTCAGAAAAGGTTTAATGACTTGCTGAACGATTTCTAACCAATTCAATTGTTTGTTTCTCTGCGGAAACCAGAAAAAAAAAAAAAAACAATGCTAGTGCATTAAAACCGTAAATATTTCAAAACATTTTGCACTTAAGCAGAGGAAATATTAAAATGTCATACTTTGGATGAAGTTGCAAAAATCCCTTTTTCACCAGAATGCCTGCATCAACTGTGAATTATAAAATAGCTTTTTGAGAGTGTTTTGACAATGACGTGTTAGTAAAGTTCCCAGACTTTGCAAGAGTGTTAGTGTAAAGAAAAAACGTGTTTCTTCTCACCAAGACTTGTATTATATAAGTGTTGCATTCGAAGCAAGTTTGTTTTCTCATGTCAGGCTACATAGATAACTACCTTTGTCAGCTAGAATGCTTTAGCTTTTATTAAAATGATGTTCAGCTGATTGTAAAAGTAATGGGCTGAAAAATTAGGCAAGTTTGTCGGTGTCTATACATATATATGTATACATATATTAAGAAACAAAGTTTGTGACTCAGACATCTTCTGAAGTTCCTGCTCCACTAAAATAGTAATAAAATATTCTGATCTATGCGGGGAAATATGGACAGTAGTGAATGACATTAAATGCAGTAATTTCAGTGTTTTGAAACATTTCTAAAACGTATTTTGGAGGCAAATTGAGCAAATACACTTATCTGTTAACTGTTCAATTACTAATTAATGCATCTGGGTATATTTTGTCATTTTCGGCATGCAAGTTATGCGGCGGGTCGATACCCCGAAATATTAATTCTGACTCTTCTGATTCTCTCTAATCAGCTCTCTCTGGCTTCAGTTTGGTATAGTTACAGACTGAAACGTTAATTACTGTGCATCCAGGGCAGTTAAACCGCAGGGCATTTCTAACAGACACAAGAAGCACTGTATAAAGTATGGAAACATAGGCGCTTGCGACAAATAACTTTGCACACATTCCCAGACAGTGAGGACAAATCCTAGGTTCACACAGATGTCTGGTAGGTGTCGACTTGTTGAAAATGCTTAGCTACTTGTTCGCTCGCAGCATTGTATGCCTGCGTAAAAGGTCGCACTTTGCAGGAGGTCCTTAAACACCAACAACTGTCTCCCTAAAATCCGCTCCTTCTGCCTCATATCCTGTCTCTTCGACCTTTCTGCTTTCTTGTCTCCATACCTACCATTGTGCCATGTCCCCCTAAGTCAGGGGTCTCAAACTCTACTTACCTGGGGGCCGCTGGAGGAAGAGTCTAGGTGAGGCCGGGCAGCGTTAAGTATTCCACTAAAAAAAGGGTTTCGAGTATGTTCCAAAACAAAATACAACTGATTCAATCTTCGAGTTAAGAACATGAACGGTTCTTCAGAAAATAGCCTTATCTTATCCAATTAACGTTTAATGCTACGTGGGCAGATTCATATGCTTTCATTGCTGACCAGAATGGTTTACAATATCTTTTTTTTTAGGAGTTCAAAATGTTTTTGTTGCATTCAGAAAGGCAATTTCGTTTTCTCTGCAGTATTTCATTGATTTCAACAACACAACAACACATTATGGTTTGTTTATACATGGCATAGCAAGGCAGAAAAAATGTTACATGCAGTGTTATTTCATTTTAAATGTCAAAAGGGTTTTGTGGCTCCCAGTGTTTTCTTTGCTGTGGGAAACAGGTCCAAGTGGCTCTTTGAGTGGTAAAAGTTGCCGACCCCTGGCCGAGGGAAACGCCTCTGCAAAAAGGTGCTTGTGAAGAAAAAAAAAGCGCAGACCATGAGTTTGAGACCCCTGTTCTAAACTAAGGTGATGTTGGGGGAGGCTTTTACATGTCTTTGGCTCTACAGCAAGGTTGGGGGTAGCGCAATTACTTGTGCATTGATTTAATTCCCAGGTGGCAGGGTGGAATATACATTTTAATGCTTCCAGGCGTATGGTCTGAGTGGTGGAATAAACATTTGTATCTGTGTGGTAACATGGTTGTTTAAGTCTAAAATCTAACTTACACAGCTACCTAAACATTTCTGTATGAGCTTGCAAATAAAAAGTTAAACATTCCCGAGAACTAAAACAACAGAACAATGATACATGTAGTAGAAGTAAAAAGTACCAAACATGACCAATGTAATCTTCAAGCAAATATATACTGTACATATACATCTGTATATGATCCAGGTTTATAGTTATCTGTGGTGCATTTCCTATTTAATTGAAAACAATGGCTTATGTGCAAATCTGATCAGGTTATCCAAATATTTATAAGTTGTGTATTTGTTTGGCTAATTGATTTGCACACTATGTTAATACAATAGGAGATGCATCCTTCAGGAACTCCTGTATTTGTGTGACTCAGATAATGTTTAGTTCACAATGGAGTCACACCAATTACGTGTCAGGGTTTTCAATATTTAGCTTCTGTTTTGGTTTAAACTCGTGACTCCTTTCTGCATTTTGGTTAAAGTTTTTCTTCATATAAGTTATTGCTCACTACTGATATCAAATACTAATATTCTAATGTGTTTTTTCTGTTTTCGCAGTATGAATTCAAGGCCAAGAACATCAAAAAGAAGAAGGTCAGTATTGTCGTGTCAGTGGACGGGGTGAAGGTCATGCTGAGGAAGAAACAGAAGGTAAGTTGCTATCTGATACCTGAGATGAGAAATTATCATTTTCTCCACTCGATATTTTTAGTATTGCATCCTTAAAGCTGTCCAGTTTTTGCATATCAGCAATGGTAAATATAAAAGTTATTTCGATGATCCTTCGTTTCATACAGAGAAAAGAATGGAAATGGGATGAGAGCAAGATGCTAATTATGAATGATCCCATATACAGGTGAGTCACACCCCTTAACTCTAAACTTAGAGTTAATTTTGTATGTAAAAACAAATACAGCATGTCACATATTGCAGATTTTTTCACGCACCCAAGGAATAAAACATCCTCTTTTTGTTTTCTTCTCAACTTTAATTAAAGCAATGCATTTCACTAGACAGTAAATAGTATGATGGCTATTAAGTCACTTATCCTCAATGAAGGAAGCGTGTGGCCTACTTCGCTTTACAGGACTAATGCAATTAAATGCACCATGCATGTCAAATTCAGTTAAACTCATAAACCAGCGTAATAAAACATGTATAGCCTGTGCATGTAGTCTGTAGAGCATTTGTTCTCTTTAATGTTTTCGGTTGGACATTCTGCTTTTAGATTGTATTTTTGTCCCAGGTGAGCGGCAATGTTTCAGGTTTTTGGACACATATCCCAGTTTGTGTGTGTTCCTAGTGTTGTATGTATATATATTTAAAGAAAATGCACTGTCCATACTGTGGACCAATAATCTACATCTTTCACTCACTGCTCATAACGCACAGCAAGAAAGTGAAGTGTCAAAATAATTCTGCTTGTCATGTGCTGAAAACATATGGACAATTTAGAGAATAACAGTAATAGCATTTTTCTTACATCATAAATGGCAACTTCCTTAAGAGGAAAAACGGTAGGGATCCCATTTAAAATGTCTGAATATTCAATGTTTAAGTGGGTGCCTCAGAAAGTGTGTGTCTAAATAATACATTTACTGTACCTTTGGAAGGATCTCAAGCCACTGTCAAGAAACTCTGGTATACATAATTATCTTTGTGTGTGTATGTGTTTGTGTGTGTTTGCTATAGGGACTTATAGAAGTAGAAGATAATGGGTTGTTTATGTGGAGTGGACCTGTTTTATAGCAATGCAGTAGCAGCTTGAGATGCAGATTTGAGCCTTTGCTCTGTTAGTTTATTTCAACAGTTTACTGTGGTGAGGAATATAAAGTAGTGTCATGCCATTTATCTGTATATATTCATTTTACTTGATTTATAGCTGCCTTGTATCCTTTTTTAGATGACAGAAAGTGTTTTTTAACAATTTCTTGTTTGTGTGACTTTAACCTATTAAGTAATAATTACCAATAACCCCAAATAATTAATTTTCCGCAATGCAGGATTTTCTACGTGTCTCATGACTCCCAGGACCTAAAGATCTTCAGCTACATCGCAAGAGATGGCTCCAATAACTCCTTCAGATGTAATGTCTTTAAATCAAAGAAGAAGGTACAGCCATACGCCTCCTGACTGAAGTCATGCATAGATTCACATTTAGGCTATAATTAAAGCAATAGTCTGACTGTTTTTTGGAAATATGTGTAGTTGGTCAATGTGGACACCTCTGCTGTAATTTATGAATGCTTAAAATGAAGCTAGAGCCAGCAGCTCATGTGCTGAACTTGCTCTCGGAGACTAATAATTACCTACCAGCACCACTTGAGCTCATTAACATATGTTTCTCAATAATTTCATCTGTATGAAAACCAAAGTTCAAAAGTCCTTACGGGCCATGTGCTATGTGAGTTTCTTGGCAAGGAGCAGTATCTTCAGTCAGAGGGGATTTCAGGTGGACCCTGATTTGATACCAAAGTTATTGAACAGATACGATCGGATGATACACATCTAGTGAGGGAAGAAATATAAGAGACTGGGGTGAAAAAAACAAATAATCTGAGTTTTAGTGAGTTGTGACATAAGTCAGACTCTTCTCAGTCCAGCTGTCTTCTTCTACATCTTAGGGTTGAACATATTCTACATTGTCTGATGTTATCTCTTATTCAACAATTCATTTCATACTTCTTCTTCCTAAGAAGCAGCAAGAAGAAGCTTTTAATAGTCCCGCACAAACATGCACATTCTCAAACACAACACACAAGTTGGGGGAAATTGAGTCTCTGCATTTATCCCACCTGTGGCACATGCAAGGCCACAGAGCAGTGGACAGCTGAGAATCATCCAGGGAGCAGATGTTGGGGGGCGGGGGTAAGTGCCTTGCTCTTGGGCATTAGAGGTAGAGTCTCTTGTGTTAGGGTTTCGTCCATCTTTTGAGGGGGAGTCCGCTTCAACTGGGCCTTGAACCGGCAACCCACTTGTCCGATGCGTGTCTCCTCTGCCACTGGTTTAATTCTCTAGTCCAGTTTAATTCTGAGTTTATAAAAATTTGAATTCATTTAGTTTTTAAATTTGATCCTAAACTAAATAACATTTCAGTTATTTTGGTTAGTTCCAGGTGGTTAAGCATGCCTCATCCACACCCTGCAGTAAATGCAAAATAGATGCACCTGAGGACAAGGATTATAACAAGTATCTCTTCATATCTTTCCTCATTCTTAGCGGTATGTACTGGAAATCACTGCTGTCTTGGCTCTTATTGGTCAGCTGCGATAACTTCTTGCAGGAAGTAATATCATTAGTCTCTCGACTGGGCTTATTGAACCGTGTGCCCAGGTTGACGGAGTGTTCACGTTAAGTCCAGAGATGGTTGTAAAAGCAGACAGGAGCAGGTCACTGAGGTTACTTATTGTGGTGTGTGTTTTCTGGTAAAAATATGTATTGAACTTATGTTTGATTCTAATCTCTTTACCCCCCTCATCTCCCTATCAGACACAAGCCATGCGTATAGTGCGGACGGTGGGTCAGGCCTTCGAGGTGTGCCATAAGCTCAGTATTCAGTATGCTGAGCAGGAGGCGGACGGAGAGAGTGACAAGTCCACAGAGGAGCCCAGCAGAAATGGTGAGGCCTACCAGAAATGCTTTACAGCCACCAGCTATGAATATGTTATTCTTACATACACACGTACAATGATATAATGACTGGTTTCCATTACCGCAAAGAATTGCGTGAAATGTTTATATTTACATTATATTAAAATGTACTGTGCTTTGTTTAGATTTTGTATGATGATTCCACATAAATGAGTTGAAAGACTGGGGTTTGAACATGCAATAGGAGACAAAACAGTCAAAAACTGTGCGCTAAATATTTATTCATTTTATTTAAAAAGAAAATGTTTCCTAAAGTATAAACTACAACCTTCGCATTCAAGGTCATCAATATTATCTATATTCATTGAATTATTTATTTACATCTTATCATGACATTGTGGAAAATATGGTCTTAATGAGCCTTCATTTTAAATGTTGGTCATTTATGGACTAAGCTTGACTTTTCCCTGGTGTAATTGAACTAAAATAAACCTGAGGGTCATACCTTGTTTTAACCTCCACAGGTGTGACGGAGGAGGTAGAAGCCAACAAACATGGAGGAAGAGGAGTAGAAGATGCATCGGATGGCACTTCACTTCGTGAAAAGGCAGTCACTGAGATTCTACAGAGTCTGGCTGACCTGAATGTGGTCACACCTGGACAGACCATCACAGTAAGATACACAGACACACACACTATATATTGAAATGCTGAGGGTCCAGTCTCTTGAACTTGACAAATGATAGGTTTCTAACATTTAAGTTTCAACAGCACATGTGCCATGCAAGTTCTTCCTCTGGAGAAATATGTTCTTAGATCCTCAGTATGCTATCGACTCAATTAAATCAACTTTTATTTAGCCCATATTCACAAATAACAATTTGTCTCGTAGGCATGTCTTATTTTTAAAGGATGCGACATCCTTTGCCATTAACCCTCAAAAGTGTGAGGAAAAACATTCTAGATTTGGTCATAAAACTGAATTTGGGACTCACTGTTATCTTGATATAAAAAAGAATAATCTAGCTCAGACTCTGCTGATGAATAATACATACTAATGTTGGGTTTTACCCTATTTATGAGCACACTGGCCATTCTTTTTCTTTAACCTATCAACAGAGGAACTGTGGAATTTCTCAGCACACTGGGCCTTGGCATGAGTGACATTAGATGTCTCTTTAGAGTTTGCATTTTGTTATGTCTTCCTCCTCTTTTGATTCCTCTTGTCCTTATGGGGTTTTTAGAAATGGGATTTAGATAAACATTTAAACTTATGATCTAGAAAGGCATAGTCCACTCTCATTACGGACATCTTAAGTCCCATGTCTTGCTTTTATGGGTTAAACTGTGGTGGTGACTGTCCGAATAGGAACATTTGGAAAAGCCAACTATCACACAGAGGAGATGCAATATCATATATATGGGGCGTATTTTCCAACAACAGTGGTGTTGTGCACAGATAAAACGTCACCCATAGTAAAAGGAGAAATCTCGGTAGAAGTTGAAATCTTCTTTCTCTGTCACCCATACACAGCTGATCTGGTTCCTCTGTCTTAAATGTGTGGGGACATCCAAAGATGTTCAACCACCTGCTGAGCACTTGTTTAGAGCACACAATCCCTTTTATTGTGGCAGCAATTCTTGTCATGCTTATTATCAGCTGAACACATCTGTAAGGAAAACTTGCACTCAAATTCTTTCTCCGCCAAATACATCATTAGACTATAAAAGTATATGTGGCAGTGGGGTGTGGTTGGAGCACCAGCTGCAGGTGAAAGAGGGGAGTGGTGGTTGGAGACCAGACACAGCTAACCGGAATCAGGTAATCATAGGTTCACTCATAATAAAAGCATGTGGATAACCTGGTTATGGTCTCTCTTGCAGTAGGCCGGGTCGTGGGAAGCAGACAAGGTGAATTGCCCACACTCCTCCAGAAATAGGAGTGCTGCATACTGTATGTATTTATTTATTGTGGCCATTTTTCGGTGATCAGCAGCCGGGACGAGCTGGTCGGGGGCTTGGTCTCCTGGGTGGTCAAGCGCTGCAGCACCTGTTGCAGGAGCGCACGGTCGTCGCGCTGGGCAGAGGCGATTTCCAGCAGAGCCTCACTCTGCTGGCGCTGGAGTGCTGTGATGCTCTCCTGCATAGCGGCCACCCATAGGAGAGGCTGCTCCAGGCCTCTGTAGGTTGTCCTCTTCCTTTAACAGGGTTCGTGCTCATATTCGAGGCAAAAGGAAGAACAGCAAGGGGTTTGTGGTAACAAGACGGGTTTGCTTTTATTGTCCAAACTCAAAAATGGCCAGAATATGTAGCACTCTATTTCTGGAGGAGTGTGGGCAATTCACCTTGTCTGCTTCCCAGGACCCCGCCTACTGCAAGAGAGACCAAAACCAGGTTATCCACATGCTTTTTTTAATGAGTGAACTGATTCAGTCAGCTGTGCCTGGTCTCCGGCAACCACTCCCCTCTCTCACCTGCAGTTGGAGCTACAACCAAAACCCCACTGCCACAGTATAGTTTAGAACTTTGTCATCTACTGAGTGCCTGTCTACTTGACATGTCTGTGAAGGTTCCCAGTCATCCAGGTCATGGTAATATCAAGTGTGATTCCAAGTAGGCAACTGGACTGGTTGAAAATTTCTTGAAGACTTTTCACCTCTCGTCCGAGAGGCTTTTTCAGTTCTAACTGGCTGCTGGAAAAGTTCAGGTATTTATCCTCTGTGAGCTGAATAGCTAATCAGAAGATGAATACCTAATAAGAGGACCATTGTGTCAAACTTGCAGGTCATTGCCCATCTGGCCCAGATTCAGGTTATGGGTTTCGCCCGAGTCTAGGTGTAAATGAGGGGCGTTGGGTTCACCTGAGATATCCTTAGAGTTATCGTTCTTCTTTACCTTCCTAGGGAGAGTGAAGGACAGCATTGTAAGTGGCTGAGAGATGGTGTCTTAAACCTTCTAGCAAAGATGGCTTATTTTACTCCTCTTTCAAACTATCTGTCTTCTCTGGCCAGAATGTGAACGTTTTCATCCTCAAATAAGTGTCCACTGTCCTTCAGATGTAGATGAACAGCTGAGTCCTGGCCAGAGGAGCTTGCTCTTCGGTGTTGTGACATGCGTTTGTGCAATGGTTGTTTTGTTTCTCCTATGTATAAATCAGAACACTCCTCAGTACATTGGACCGCATAAACCACATTGCTCTGTTTGTGTCTGGGAAGCTTGTCCTTAGGGTGGACCAGCTTCTGCCTCAAAGTGTTGGTGGGTTTGAAATAAACCGGGTTGTTGTGTTTGTTGAAGATTCTACGGATTTTTTCGGAAACTCCAGTAACAGAATAACTGTGTTTTTCCGTTTTCTGCTGTTTTCTTCTCCGTTAGCCCTCTTTTGCCTGGTAGTTTTTACGAAAGCCAAGTTCGGATAGCCACAGGTTTTGAGGGCTGCCTTGACGTGGTTCTGTTCCCACTGTTTACCTTTAGTGTTTGTTGGTATTGTTGGCTCTGTGATTTGGAGTCCTGATGACTCCCAGTTTTTGTTCCAGAGGGTGGTGGGAATCAAAAAGTAGATATTGGTCTGTGTGTGTGGGTTTTCTTGTAGACTCCGATGTTGAAGCTTCTGGCTTCTTCGATGTGTACTGCACATACCAAGAAGGCCAAGCTGTTTCCGCTCACATTTTCACGGGTGAACTTGATGTTGTTGTCCACGCTGTTGATGTGGAGAGTGAAGGACAGCATTGTAAGTGGCTGAGAGATGGTGTCTTAAACCTTCTAGCAAAGATGGCTTATTTTACTCCTCTTTCAAACCATCTGTCTTCTCTGGCCAGAATGTGAACGTTTTCATCCTCAAATAAGTGTCCACTGTCCTTCAGATGTAGATGAACGGCTGAGTCCTGGCCAGAGGAGGTTGCTCTTCGGTGTTGTGACATGCGTTTGTGCAACGGTTGTTTTGTTTCTCCTATGTATAGATCAGTGCAGTCCTCGGTGCATTGGACTACATAAACCACATTGCGCTGTTTGTGTCTTGGAAGCTGGTCCTTAGGGTGGATCAAAGTGTTGGTGGGTTTGAAATAAACCGGGTTGTTGTGTTTGTTGAACATTCTACAGATTTTTTCGGAAACTCCAGTAACAGAATAACCGTGTTTTTCCGTTTTCTGCTGTTTTCTTCTCCGTTAGCCCTCTTTTGCCTGGTAGTTTTTACGAAAGCCCAGTTCGGATAGCCACAGGTTTTGAGGGCTGCCTTGACGTGGTTCTGTTCCCACTGTTTACCTTTAGTGTTTGTTGGTATTGTTGGCTCTGTGATTTGGAGTCCTGATGACTCCCAGTTTTTGTTCCAGAGGGTGGTGGGAATCAAAAAGTAGATATTGGTCTGTGTGTGTGGGTTTTCTTGTAGACTCCGATGTTGAAGCTTCTGGCTTCTTCGATGTGTACTGCACATACCAAGAAGGCCAAGCTGTTTCCGCTCACATTTTCACGGGTGAACTTGATGTTGTTGTCCACGCTGTTGATGTGCGCTGAGAAAGCTTCAACTTCCTGCGTCTAGATTTTGACCCAGGTGTCGTCCACATACCTGTACCAGTGGGTGGGAGCAATTTCTGTAAACGAGGACAGGGCTGTGCTTTCCACCGCCTCCGTGTAGAGGTTAGCCACAATGGGAGAAACTGGTGAGCCATGGCACATCCGTGTTTTTGTCTGTAAAAGCATTTGTTAAACTCGAAATACGTTGGGGTCAGGAAAAGTGTGAACAGAGAAGTAACATTGTAAGACACCATTGTTTAGTCTGAGTCTAATTTTAAGTCCTTTGTTTTGTCGGCAAAGTCCTGTGAATTCTTTATGTGGCGTTCCCTGTTACCAACCAGAGGGGCAAGATGTTTGTTCAATTTTGTAGGTAACAGAATTAATGCTTCTGATGATCGGTCTGAGTGGGGCTCCTTCCTTGTGAATCTTGGAAAGTCCATAGATGCATGGAATGGTTACCCCTGGCTAAAGTCTGAAGTACTGTTGTCGATCTATCACCATGTCTTTCTCTAGCTGTTGCAGGCAGATCTCTATGACCTCATATACGGTAGCTTTAAGATTGCAGGAGATACCGCAGATATAAAAAAGTATTGCTGGGCAACAATTAATCGCATTGTTATGTGCAAAATTCAGTTGTGAATTTAAAAGTACTGCAATATGAATTAAAGTGTTATAACACTTAAACAAATGTGTTGTTTTTTAACAGCAGCATTCCCTTTACAAAGTAGCAGCTAAAAAAAATCTTGTAAATCTCAACTTAAACATGAATTAATGTAATCAAATGAACCAGGCCACACGTTTTTGAACTGGTACCATAAATATTTTTTTCTTTTAATCAGGGAGCAGCATAAACAGTCTATGTTCAGTATCAAATGTCCCTGTCAGAGTGAGGTGAAGTAGTCACCTCTGGGATTTACTGTGCAGGAGACTTTTTAGTCTGTGAAGTCCATGTTTGTACTGGATGAACATAACATTTCATTGATACGGGTTGAGTAGTTATACAGTGAAAAAATCAACTACTTTTATCCATTCCTCCGACTTTGGATGATTATTCGCTGCTTTGTATCGATGCACACTGAGTCTTCCTACTGTTCATGTGAGTGCTGCAGCAGTCTTAGGTCCTGCCCCTAAATGCTCTCATTGGTTTAAAAGCGTGATGACACCCATTCCAAGCCAATACTGATAATGCCAGTGGGAGACGGACGGATAATAATAATAATAAAAGCAGTTAGCGCGCGATAAAATAATTGTCTGCGTCAATTCATTCATGTGTTAGCGCCATAATAACGCGTTAATTTGCCCAGCCTTAATAAAAAGATAATGGTCAAAAATGGTAAAAAAAAAGTCTTAATTTTTGTTTTACTCTGTTGCAGATATGGCAGAATGCTTATGAAGTTAAGATCTGACGATTGTCTTTCACTAGTAATTTGATTGTGATTTCAGCTGTTGTCATGCTGCTAAATAGATAGTTTGATTTGAATATTGACCTGAATATTTCTTTTGGCTGTGAAATGGGTACTCTAAATCAAAAAAAAAAAATCCCTCTGTTCCATTTTGATATCTGAGAAACGCCAGCACAAGGGGATCATAAACATCTGCTCCACAGAGATGAGCAAAGAGTGAAGTGAAAAGGGGACTGGCCAGATAGGTGCTGTTGGTTGCAAACAAGACAAAATCATTGAAAACACCTGTTTGTGCTATTCAATCCAATTGCTTTTCAAGCCGCTTCAAATGATGATTGATAACTGCATGTTATGAGGAGTATCTGAAAGCAATGAGTTCATTTGCTTCCAAGAACGTGTTCAATTGGACTTATATGGTTTGTAAATATCTGGAATTTGTTTCCCGTTAAACTTATGATGAGTCCATGATGTCTACTACTGCTACAAATCGATTGAGAAATACTAAACAGTGTTTTTGGAATACAATGGTCTACACTACAGCTATCAGAAATAGGAATATAACAGAACATATATAAATATAAAATGGCTAAAGCAGCCCTCCTATGTTCAGCTGCATTCGAGTCATTGTGAAGTGCCACTTCACCATCTAGTGGTTTGACTTAGTGAAGCAGTTTTTCCTGGTAGCGGAAGCATTTTTTCTAATTATTTAGCCTATCTAATTCTTTTTCAGTGAAGCCATCCACGCACAGACACACACACACACACACACATACAATCCATATATTTTTGTCGGTGCTAATATCCCTGGGGACAGAATCATACAATTGCTTCATTCCCACACGTGTTCAATCAAAGATCACCTAAAAAATGATCTCCAATCCACAGAGAAAGTTGTTTGTTAATTCCATTGGTCTGGGGTTAAAGTTAAAAAATAGATAACGACAGGGTACATTGTGTGAGAACATGATGGCAGAGAATTGTACCCTTAATTTCAGCTTTACGTTGTGTCGTTTTTACGATACATATCCTTCAATCAAGAAAATGTTGTTGTGTGTCTGTTGTTAGGACTTTGATCGAAGGTCCTTCTTCACTGTGACATCCCAATGCGTCACTCCCAGCAGCCCCCGCTCTCCGTCTCTTACTCCGCTGGCGTCACAGCACTACCTGCAACTTCTTCAGCAACAGCTGCAGCAGCAGCAGCAGCACACACAGGTGGCCGTTGCGCAGGTAAGGACCAAAATGGTTCAGAGAGTAAGACCTAAATGAAAACTCCCAAAACTGGGAAAATCTATAAATGTTCTACTGTTGTCTACAGGTCTACCCTATCGGCCTATAGTACAAGCTCAGCTTCTGGGCTGCAACAGTTTGCTTTACAAATAAACCGACAATTTGTCTTTTAATGAATTAATCCAAACTAATTCCACAGCCAAGATATTTATTTGAACCTAAGTCCAAAAGATAAAAATGTCAATTAGAAATAACTGAAATTATTCAAATGTTTATTTATTAATTTTTCTCTTGACCTTGGCTTCCCAGACCAACAATTTAAATAGGCTCAGCTGAATCTGACAAACTGATCCTGACTCATGTCAATTCACAGAATATTTGATTTATCCAATGCCACTTACATTTTGCTCTGGTGCTGTTTCATTTTTAATTTCCTTAAAGTGTTGAGTGTGGTGTATATGAAACTCCTGTCTTGATTTCTTGCCAATTTCAAATCAACAGAGGTGACAAAAGTATGCACAATACCCAAAGTATCTGCAGCCTTCTCATAGAGGAATATATATTAACTATCAGTCAGTTATTCACAATGAAATTCCAGTAAACTGTGTCAGTTTACTATGTTATCTATATATACTTTCCTTTGCCGACGGTGTCTCACTAGGGGGCAGCACCCACACAGTTGCGCAAGGACAATTGGGCCAGCATTGAGAAAACACAACCTGTACTGATTAGGAATCCACAAATATTTGTAAAAATCAAAAGAAAATAAAGGGGGAATAAAGGAATAAACAGTTATTTACAACCACTCATTTAGATCCTAAGTATGATAGTTAATTATGAATCTGATTTCATTCAAGGTTATGGATAAAACACTTGACCATCATTGATTCTGAATATTTACTCTGGAATGATCAGAAATGTGCAGAAATCATCACTTGTTGACTTTTGTGTTGATGCTGCAGGTGCAGTTGTTGAAGGATCAGATGGCAGCAGAGACGGCGGCCCGTATGGAGGCTCAGGCCCGCATCCACCAGCTGCTGCTGCAGAACAGGGACCTGCTGCATCATCTGGCCCTGCTGGTACAGCAGCTGAAAGAGCTGGAGGCCTGTTCATCCAATCCTGCACCAGGGCTGCCAAAACCCAAGACTGAAGCTAATGGACACAGTAAGTTGTCACAGAAGTGATGTAGGTACAGTGTAATCCCTCAGCTCCTCAATCTCCAGACAGTTAAGGCTCGGTTGGCTTGGAGCTGCTGACAGTCATTACACAAAAACTCCTCAAACCCCTTCTGTCTGTTAAGACGTGCGCACAGGTAAACACACTTTTTCCCAAAGGAAGATTTTATGGAAGAAGGATACATTCAAACAGTTAAAATAAGGTTCTGTTGTTCCATAATAATAATAATAATGATAATTGGCCACAGACACTGGGCTGAGCTGTATGGGGGTTTGTGCACTGTGGGCTCCACTGCGGTGTGTGTATATTACTATACTTTCTGAACTCATACATGGCTGTTATTTTCAGACTGAAAAGTCACTCTGTCTAAAACTATGTTGTGGTTTGGGGTTGCTTTTTTTCATTTAGACATGTAAATTTAACTTGTTTTACTCATCTCTTTCAGATGGTCAGGAGTCCTCCATCTCTGCATTAGAAAAGGCTCTGTCTCTAAATCTGAAGAATCACTTCAACCTAACCCCAGACCCGCTCATCACCTCCACACCTGCATGGCCACTCCAGACCTCCCCCCTCTCTCCCACTCAGGTGGACTCTGCAGAGTCCTACCTCAACCTGCTCAACCTGGACAACGGCACCAAACCAGTTCACGCATCGGTCAATGGAGTCCTGGACCCATTCATCAGGGCCAATGGGGCAGCGGACGACAAGGAGAGCTCCTGCAACGACATTGTCCCAGTTGCACTAAGGAACTACACCAACTCGGATGAAAGGTAACATTTGTTGTCCTCATGGCAGGGTAGTGTAAGCAGATCATTTTACACTGAAGCCATTATACATTAAAGCAGGATTAGGCAACTTTAAGCATAGGGAGAGCCACAAAAAATGTGTCCTCATTACCAGAGGGCCACATTGTGACCATGCAATTCCCCAAGCAGGATATCATAACCCCATAATTGAATTTGCCATCTATTGAAACTAATTGAAAATAACAAAATATACTGTATATGCAGGCATTCAAAGTTTATTACGCCAATTTCTTGCTTGTTTATGTAATTGTCTGTCCGCTGATAACCTTGCCATGAGTGAGGAACTCTATATGGTGATCTGATCTACAATAGCTGGGTATCTAAACAGTTATACTCCAGTTATTCAGTGTTATACAGCTCCAGGGGTCAGCAGTAAAAGTGGTCCCTCAACAAAAAAACATCCAGATAAATGAGTAATGACGGCAGAGTTTTCCTCCATGCTCTTCCAAACAGTCGCGCTGAAGCAAAAGAAAAAGTCTCTCCTGACAACCCAGAATGCTTCACCCGTACAGTTCTGCGACTCTTTCTGGGCCTAGCAAAGTTCTTCCACACCTGCCTGAGCAAAATATTTTTTGTGAATTGAATCACAGGTAAATTGACTCACGGGCCGCACCAAGTGATCGTGGGGGCCGCATGCACAACTTGTGCAGCCTGCAGTATTTTAGTGTTATTAGTGGGAAACGGCTCATCCCAGCAGAAACAGCCTTCAGCTAATGAATGGGTGACTGGAATCAGGGGATCACAGATGATGAAAGACCTGTGCTCTAAAAAAGAAAGAGGGTATCTGAGGCTTGAAAAAGAGATTTAAAACAAGCACGAAAACGTCCTCCTTTTTAACTTCCTGTTAGTCTTTCTATTCCATGAAAAGCTATTAAAATGTGTGTCGAGAGTAAAAACTGTAAATGGAATAATATTCTTTTGATTCATTTATAATTGGTTTAGCTTTTTACGGATGGTTGCTTCTATCTCTGACTGTCTTTCCAATTATATTTTCTGACTTACTGACTGAATGCTCTAGATTGAAGCTACCAAAAGCAAATTCAACTTTTGATGCATATATGTAGCATGTTATTACTTAAGCTTTTTATTTAGCTTCAATTAGAATTAGAATTGCACATCGTCCCACACAAACATGCACATGCAAACACACAAGTCGGGGGAAATGTGTCCTCTGCATTTAACCCATTTGTGGCGCATGCAAGGCAACAGAGCAGTGGACAGCTGAGAGCAGGACTAGATGGGGTTAGTGCCTTGCTTAAGGGCATTAGATGTGGACTCTCTTTTGTTAGTGGCGGGGGTTCGTGCATCCTTCCAGAGGGAAGCCGCCTCGACTGTGCCTCGAACCGGCAACCACTAGGCCCCCTCTCCCCCAATCTCTTTAAAGCCATAACAAAGACCAGCTTTAGTAAAACAAAGCGAGCAGAGAAGACTTCCTTTTTTCGCTCATTCTCAAAATTTAACTTTGACTCCTCGTGTTGTCCAAGGAGAACATGTCGACGTTGATTCCCGAATAGGCAAGGAGAAAAATAAGTTGGAATTCACTCAGAGGTGTACTGTGAGTTTGGGTGTGTGTGTGTAAGTGTGCGTGCATCTCCATGCTTAAGCCAAACTCGCATCCTGTGGTTTCCTGTTGCACAGTCCCAACCAATCCCAGCTTCCATCCCTTCACAACCTGTAACTCTACCCAGCTGCATATGTCAAAATACATACTTTTGTTATAACGGGACAAGGAGTATAAAGGGAAACACAATAGGAGATTTACAAACATTTAAATGATCTCACCATACTTTTCCTCTCCTGCTCCTCTTACTGCTCTCCTTAGTGACATCATGTTTGAATGGCTTTATGGGTTAACACAGCTGGCTCATACAAATAATTATTACGTTTTTCTGCAAAGAAAAATAATTATTATCTCATTACAATCCTGCAAATAGACTTCCTTTATGATTATAAAACAACTTCGACCTTTGTGTCAACGTTTTAGTTTTTGGAAGTATTATAAAGCGTACGCCATTAAGCTAATTCTATAAAATCTCACGAAAGCATATGAAGAATAAGAGAACACATGAGAGTTAGAGAAATGTAAACTTAAGCTCTATTAAGCTGTTATTGTCTTTCCCTCCTGCCAAAGTCCTTTGCATTCTTCTTCGTGCAATCCACCTCCTGTGCCCACCCTCCACCACCCACAGATTTTAATGCTTCTATTTAGTTTAGTTTTTGGATTTCCCCAGCGAGTCGATGTTTACAGGCTGAGTAGCTGTAGTTTATGTTCTGCGAACGAGCTGGCAGATGCTCCGCTGCCATCCTCTCTTCCCATCTCTCCTCCTCAGTGCTGCACATGCAGAGCCATGAAATCCTTTAAAATCTAATCTTTAGTGCAGTTTCGCATTACATCACAAAGGCATTATCACCCAACATGGACCATAGCCACTTGGTGCCCAATGAGTCATGTGCCATATTGTATATGATCCCTACATATAATATGTTGGCATTGTACTAAACACTATATTAAATTATGAGTCATCCTTCAAAGAAAAAAAACTAAAAGCAATCTAGGATTATAACAGGATGTAATTCTTTGTGGGAATAATACCATTGAACTGATGACAGTGTTTCAAATCATCTTGTGGGAAATTATAAATGTTACAGCAATCATTTACAACAATTCTGGTATAAATATACTGCTCATTAAAGTGTCAGGTGAGCAAAGACAATAGATTCCGTCCTCTCGGTAGAGTCGACGCATCCAATAAGTTTGGAGATTTTTCAGTCTGAAACATCAGTGCCAGCTCAGGCCAGCCGCCCATCACTGCCATCCCAGGAGCCATGCTGCCCACTCACAGCAACAACTCATTTATATGTATGCTCTTTATGAACAACCAGATATATATTATTCACCAGTGAGTCATGTCATCCTATGGCAAGGTATAGACTTTGTTCTCCTTCTCATCTGACAGTATTGTATGTTGTATAATCCCATTTCCTGACCCATCTCCTTATCTGCCCTTCCTCCACTTTCCTTTTTTCCTTTTGTCATCATTAACATCATCTGTTTGTCAGAGCTGTATCAGCAGGCTCTTCAACCAGTAATTTGATTGCAGTGATGTTGAGTGGAGTCAAATGGATGATGTTCTCAGCTTGATTTAGTCACTGCTGTTTTTTTAAAGCGGTTTGCATCTGCTCGCATGCTGGCCGAAAATGATACTGCTGAAAAGGTCTTTGATTGTGACCCTGTCAGGCAGGGTGGCTACACTACAGTTGTGTGTATGTTTAAGGTTTGACATCATTCACATTCATCCACCTACTTGCTTAAACATCACACTTATACACACACAGATATTAGTTCTTAATGGTGTGTGTTTCTCCCAGCCCACTCCTCTCAGTGTCCCCAGTCAGGCCAGCTCTATCTCCTGGGGGTTTAGTGGCTATGTTGCGCTAAAACCAGTCACTTCTCTGGTGTTAGCTTTTTATATGTTCTCGCCTTGCACCCCGAAATAGCTCCCTCTGTAGTCTAACCTTTGCCTCTCTTTGATACAGGTGTGAGGAACCACTTCTTTTCATCCTCTTCCTCCTTTAACCATCCCTCATATTACTGTTAGTCTGCTGAAACGAATAATAAAAAAAATAAAAAAAAAAACCTGCAGCAGCCGCTCCCTTATCAAAGCTACAACTCGTGTGTCCCTATCCCTATTTTCATTGCCATCCCTCTCGTCATATGCTGCACCAACCCGCCTCTCCCCAGGAACATGGGAAGCCCCTCTGCCTTAGCCCCCTTCTTCTCTTCCTCCTCTTCATCTCTCTGCCCCTTCTCCTCCTTCTATGTGAGTATTACTCATGACGACCGGCATGTCTGTGGCACAAGCATGAGGTTGGGTGTGTGGCAGATGAACGGCGTGGGTGGTTTCTGGCTCATGGGTGGCTCTCACTTGTGATTCAACTGACAGAATAATAGACCCCATTTACATGCGGATTTGGTTTTGCAAATTAGTAACCACATTAACATTGAGGTAATCAGTGAGTCACACATAGGTAAAGCACAGGGGCGCTGTCTGTGTTTTCCACAGTTTCTTGGACTGTGAGCACTTGTTTTGTACCTCACACCTTTAGGAAACAAGTAATATTCTTGTAAAGATGGGGTATTTTATCATTTAAAGCTCAGGCTGAATAGTAGTACCTTCTTGGCAGAGACAGCTTGGACGTTTGTGTTCTATATTTTCATGTTTTTTGTTCTATGCAGGTTTTCCTCCCTGAATTTTACTAAATCACCATCTTCCAGATGGTAAATGTAATAAGCCAAGCACCACGCATGTGACATCAGAGGTCTCATTTGCTGTCCCAATTTATGATTATTTGGTTATTTATGGTTATTCCATTGTATTTAGAAGCAGCGAAAAACTTAATGTGATATGTAAGTAGTTTTATCCTCCATGTCTGTGTGTTTCATGGAAATCCTTTTGTTCGGGGATATTCACCGATTATCTGGCATGGCTCAGAATATCCAATGATACAGCTGACAGTGGAGTTGGTGACTTATAGCCTGCAAGTGCGGAGTGTGCCATTCGTTAGGATAACAAATGGTGGGTCATTTTGTCTGCAGATGATTTCCCTGCAACATTAAGTCTGTCATCACTGTAGTTGTCTACAGATACTCACATATGGTAAGTTCATTACTGAGACCGGGATTCAACCACCGAGCAACAAAGTTAGCAGCCACCATTTCCCCCTTTTTTTCTTAGCAGGTTGTGGGATCTTAATTTTTTGAGGTGAGATAAAATACAACTTTATTGTCAAAGTGTCAGCGTACACGTACAAAGCCAATGAAATGCAGAGGCATCCAACCAGAAGTGTAAGAGTGTTGATATTTAAATTAAACAGGGAGCCACAGAGAAAGTAGAAGTTAGGGTCTTTCCAGTGACAGCTTGATTATTCTCAGGTTAATGGGGTATAATAGAGAGGAAAACTGTCTAGAAGCTTTTTCTCATAATCAATGGTAAAGAGAATAGTGCTCATTTGGAATTTTCGAAAAATAAGAAAAAAATGTTGATGGAACCACTAGAAAAGTAAATTTTCACCATATTATTCGATACAAAATCTTTGTCCGATTTCATTAATCGCTGTCTGCTCTCTCACTCTCAGGTGTAAACAGACAATCCCCAAACTTGACCCTCCTCCACCCTCCCTGAACCGCAAGCGGGCCAGCAGGACACTCTCTCCGGGGTCAGAGGTCACGGCCGTGCCCGGGACTGGAGAGTTCACGGACAACGACGCTGCCCCAAGCCGGCTCAGCAGCCTCTCTTTCCCAGACAACACTCCTACCTCCCTGTCCTCCACTGATTTTCACTCCCTTTGCAATGGGGAGAGCAGCTCCTGTTCGGCCAGCGAGGACTCTGGGGTACGCTCCGAGACCAAGTCCCTGCGGTCCGCCCTGCCTAACGAAGACGACATGTTCGTGGACGGCGGGACATTTTTGACTGCATCCAGCAGCTGCAGCAGTCCCCTGGAGGAGCGACGCAAAGCTGCTGCCTCACCCTCCGATTCATACCCCGCCGAACACAGCACCCTCACTTCCGACTCGGGCCCCCGCAAGCACCCACCATCCGTCTCCTCTCCTGTAAATGATACCTGCCTTCACATCAGTTTTTCTGAGGACGAGCTGCTAGAGAGCAGCCAAGGAGACTCAAATGTCCTGGTCAGTTAGGGCAGGCTGACATTCCCCTGAATACCTTCAATGCAGAATTTCTGCCAGACCCTGTTATGTTTGCACTTGGCTCCATTTCAGGAACTTTAACTATTATGTCCACTCATAACGTAGTACAGACATAGAATTGGCAGTAATTAAAAAAACAATTGTATAAATTGAATTAGCCATGAGATAGATTAATTATTTTTGTAATGAAATTATCTTATTTACTTTTTAGTGACTAGAATGTTGAGCAGAAAATATAGCCATCCTTGCACTGTTAGACACACATTTAACATAAGTCAACAAGGGAACACATTTTACACATTCACGATTGTTGGTACAGTCAGCATTAAAACCTAATTTGTATGATGCTGCGCACTGGTGCAAAATGTTGTGGAAATGAATGTTTCTGCAGATTTCACCATGATAGTATGAGGATCATGTAATTGATGGTGATGTTGGGAAGAGCCTCGTCTTTAGATGATAGGTGGAAAGAAAAGAACAAGGAAGTCGGTAAAGGGTCAAGAGCTGGCGAGAAGAGAGCAAATCTGTTCTAGTTTTGTTTTATTTACATCCACTTGTGGCTGTGTAGTAGGATTCTGTTTTATATTTAAAGGGTTATGGCATGTTTTGCGCTTCTTGTAAGATGGGTTTGTCAGATATCAGTAAAATGTTGCAGAATAGCCAAAGGGATTTTTTTGTCTGTACTGCATAGATGCTGTATGTGGCATGACTGCACTCCTTCAAAACAAATGGATTTCTGTGATCAATGAAAAAGGATTTTAGTTTTGAGAAACACCAAAAGAGAAAGCAAATCCTCAGATAGCTAAAGCTTTAAATTGCACCTCAGAGTGGAGAGTCTGTTATAAATAGAACCCCCGGGCTCAATGGGGAGATAATAAGGAATGGCAAAGGGCTTTGGAGAAAGACAGACTGACCGATGGTTTCTTTCTTTTCAGCCTTTGTGAAATCTGGAATGACAAGAAAACCTGTTGCATTAAGAGCTCTCAGGAAAATTCCCTTCCTTGTTGCCGCTCATGGAATATATCGGGGTTTTTTTATACTTGTTACTTAGTCAAAATTTTGGGAGCACCTTTTTAGTGGAAACTTAGTATTAACTCACAATATCTATTTTTGGTAATCACTTAATTGCAGTAACTGTTAAGCAAAAATATCAAACATTTGTAGGTTGAGGATGTGCTTTTTATTTGCTGGGGTTTTGGACTGGTAATATCAGGAAGGAGTCTGGAAAAATGTAATTTTTTTTTTCCACTATGCACGGACAATTTCTAGACCAAATCATTTGTTAATTAGTATGATAATTGGCAGATTAATAGATAATTAGAATATTCATTACATGTAGCCCTGTATAACTATATTGTTTATGCAAATATAACTACTAAACTATCATTGGATGAATATAGCTGAAATAATTAGCAACATTCAGTTTGTCAGCTCATCTCAAATGTTTCATATTGAGAAAACAAAATATGTTAAGGTTCTTCAACTTTTAATTTCATAGATCAAATGATAAATCCATGGAGTAAATGATCAAGAAAATTATCCGGTGATTAATCACAATGAAAGTAATAATTACATTTTATTCTTAAGCTTGCAGCTATTCAAATTACATTCAGTTACTGTTGTAACTATAACAGGTAAGAGTGACGATTAGTGAAAGAGAGAGGAAAAGATGTGTGAGAAGAGCAGGGGTGTAAATGTGCAGGTGGGAAATTCCTACAGACACACCCTTTTATGCCCAGAGACAAAGGTTTTGCGACATCATATGTGACATGGAGCTAACACAGCAATAATATGAAAGCAAAAAATAATAACGCAATAAAAGAGTTGTTGTTGAACTTAAGCATTTATCTGTTTTTCCTAATCCAGATATTACCTGAATACATTATCCAAATTGTCTTTCCCTTTTTAAAGTTGAAATGACTCGTCACCGCATGTTCTTGACTTGCTGGCTCCTATGCTGGTACATTTCTTTTGTGTAATTCATCCCATCACATCAGCACAGCAAACGAAATTTTATGCACTGGCTGCTCCGAACCTATTGTAGGACGATTAGGCTTCAAACTGTTAGGTGCTCACATACAGTATTCAAAATAATACAGCAGAGGACATTTGAAGCACAGCCATAGGCATTTAAAAAAAGAGAGATGCTGTTCTTTTCTTGTCTATGGGTGGATAAGGAATAGTCTCTTCTTGAACTCGGCATAAATGATTTGTTTTTGCATTCACGTTTGTTAAAAATGCATGTCTTTCTAACTTTACCAGATGCGTGACACACATTCTTGGAGTTCTGCACCCAAGGAGGCTGACAAAGGGGATCTGTTTTTTTTATATTTTCCTTAAGTATACATAGTTTGCCTCTGCAGTCTACACAGTTGCTGCGACGCAGGACCTGGTGACTGTGAGGTTCAATGTGCTCAGCTCTCATGAGAATGAATCTCAAATCCTTCATTTCTTGGGTTATTTCCCCAGTTCCCGTTATTTCCGGAGTGCAAACATCACCTTTGGTACAGGCAAACTAAGAAGCTCATTTCTCCCCGTCTTCCCTCATGCCCTCACTTCAACTTGGAAGGATGTCGTTGGGTTCAGAAAGGCAGAAGGAACCCCTGTCTTCATTCTCTCCAGAGATGCGGCCTCCGTCTGAGTAATCCCCCCCCTCTGAATCTGGCCTCTAAAAGTTTAAAACAAGGCCACTGGTGTGTCAAACGGGAGCTCAGTTGAGCCACATTTGTCACATGCTGCAGGAGAGTCGTTAGTCTTTGCACAGACAGGAGCAAACCTGCCAGTGATTAAAGCTTTTTATGTGAAGCATGTGATTGGACACCAGACCCCTACTGACTATGTACAATGGTGCCGTTCTTTCCGTTCATGCCAGCAGATGTTTCACTCACTGACAATCGTCAAAGTTTTCTTCCATTGCATGGAGACATTATTTAATCTACCCCAGTAAGAACAAAATGTTTTCCAGGCAACCGACTGGTGCCATCGGGAAACCGAGAAATAAAGAGTCTTTGTTATAATCTCATTTATTTGAGATATGTAAAGACTGGCATGAGACAGGCCGATGGATCTGGGAATTTGAGGACACAGAGGAGGGACTGTGAAGGTCAGCGAGAGCCCGGCTCTCTGAGCTGCTATGGCTTTTCATTTATGACAATGAATGGCCTCTTACAATTAGTTTCTGCTGACATTTATCCTGTTTCCTTAAATGATAAGATGTACTGGATTAGAACGTTGCATGCAATATTATCACAAACCTGTCTAGCTAATTTAGTGTGTCAAAGTAATACAGCCTGTGAGGCACCTCTGAGTGAGGAGTGTCACGTTAAGCTGCTCTTCTACTGGCTCCTTTAACGATAACTATTACAAGTGGTACTTGTATAAATGCATTTTGCTTGCAAGGATGGAGGCGAGGCTTTCAGAATTGGAAGCTAGGCTTCACCATGGAAACGAAACACACAAGAATTGTTGGTCTCCCCCCAGCAGGTTGTTGGGGGCAGTCACCCAGCAACAAGCATACTCCAAAACAGAAGCCCCCAGTTCCCTCCGAGACCCCTACTGACTATGTACAATGGTGCAGAATAGAAAAATGACAACGGCATCTGTGCCAGATGTAAGATGGGATGGACTCAAAATCCATTTATTTGCATTAAAATAGTTACCATTTTCAGAGAATGTTATAATGCTGACAGGAAATGTCCTAATTTAGACAGTCATGCAATTTCACAGCAACCATTTAGGTTGTGTAACTTGCTAGTTTTTTCTTAAATACACAATTTCTCAGCCACACCCATGGACTCAAAATGACCCCAATCCGTGAAGACAGTTTCAGCACGGTTTCACTTCCTTTTTACATTGACGTTACTCCAAGGTATCATCCAGTTTGTGTTAACTGTACCCTAAGACATTAAAATACTCACTGCAAATGACATTACTATTATTAAAGCACTTTTGAATGAAAGGCTTAAGTTGTGTGGTGTTTTACTTTAACTCAAGTTTCAACTCAATGTCAAAAGCTATTATAAGTTCTTCCTGCCTTTGATATTGATACAGAACTCTCCAAAAGTCATCACTGAAATCATTATGTTTATATTTCTGTTTTGCATCACACATTTCTCATACCATTTATAGCTAGAAGGGGCCATACAGGAATGTGCGGTCACGGGGAGGCAAGGCCTCTCCTGTCGTCATGAAAAGTAAAAATACAAATAACATTAAAATAGATATTAATATTTGTCCCCTGCTCTGTGCTATAAATGTATTGTGTATGATTCCAATAATTTTGATCATTAATAGAGTCAACATCGATTAAATAGCTTTTTTTCTGTCCTTATAAGGTGAGCGATGCAAGCTGAGGCAACGACTAGCTGTGCCTCACCACGAATTGCGCAATCCCTCGCAAATTAGGTTGAGCTCAGACAGTACTCTGCCTCACTGAAGGGGGCATACGTATCAGAGATACGTGTAACTTATCTGTTTTCCATTTGCATATCTTCCCATAAGCTTGTTTAAGGACACGAGTGAACAGTTGATTCAAGGGGAACCAGAAGCTACTTTGCATGACTTGACTTTTATGGCGCCCAGTTGAAGACCTGTGTTTTAGGGTGTTTTAACAGGAATTAAACAGGAATTTTAAAGACAGGTACTAGCTCCTCTGTATCAAGGTAAGGGGGAATTGCATCTAGGATCTGAGGTATGATAGTTTAAGTTTGCATGAGACCTGGCTCTTGTGCCAGAGTGAGGTTCAATTAGTAGTAAATTTGTCAAATAGTCATGAAAATGTATCTGTTAATTGGTGTATCAAGATGGCCCCACGGATGCCCTCATCTATGCAGCCAATCACAGGCAGAGGGGCTCAGCTGCCAACCTGGACTCCTTAATCCGTATTAATAATACCCGAGATCACTGCTACACCACGGTAAGTAACGCCTTTCATGCCATCACCCACGCTGCACTGGGACATTTCGACCATGACATGGGCCACCTGATTCCTGCTAACAGACAGAAGCTAAAACTTTCCAGGCCTGCAATATTCCATGCCTCGAAAAGTTTTTCCTTGTTACTTGTGTGACAAGTAACCTTATTACATTAACCCCCCTTATGGGTTTTATTACTTCCCCTTTGATTTAATTAAAACATTTTTTTTTTTGTTTGGAAAGCTGAAGGCACTAGACTACCTCACCTGCCTCCCCTGACCGCACATCCCTGCTTCTATTTAGATTTCACAAATACGTTTTACCAGCTCAAACATGACCTTTAAATGTCAAAAATCACCCACAGTGAAAATAACATTTTCTCTAGTGATGCTTTGTGCTTTATCGATAATGCACGCGCAAGCATCTGAGATCACTACACTGTTATTTCACTGCCCATTGTCTGTCCTCTCCTTAGACATTAGAGTCAGATGAAATGTCATCAACCCCTTAACCAATTAGAGATTTACTTTGTGATTGTACTTTGAACTTTTGAACTTTTGTAGTGCCACACATTAAGATAGATAGATAGATAGATAGATATATAGATAGACACAAAAGAGTAAAATGACATACACAAGTCAACCTCATCAAATGAGCCTATTACAGCTCAGCTATTTAAAGGTATCTCTCTAACCAAAGGGAGATGTGGCAAACATAAGTACTGTTGAATCACAGTGAGTCAGAATCTATGAGCAACAAAAAAAACCTCTTCAGATCACACAAATATTGTTGAGTAAAGATGTGAGTCATCTTGAGAGAGTCCCTCATCCAAACAGTGGGTTGAAATTCTTGACAGAGTGAGTGAGTGTAAGCATTTGTACATAGGTGGCGCTAGTTCACAGCTTACAGCTTTGCAGCTTACTTTTCATTTTATTGGATGGGAATGTGAAACTTACAACCTACAACAACCACAAGAATGTACTTGTCAGTGTGGGAACTATGGGATATTGGAATATAATATTCAGCATTATGTTTGTATAGGTGTGTAATCACCTGAAAACAACCATGATTCTGTTTTATTTACCTTAATAAGCCATTTGTAATTAAATAGGGAGCTGGTCAATGTCTATCTGTTTACCATGTTGCACCAACATTAAATGTGGTATTGTTCAGGGTCCCTTACGATTAAAATGTATTTTTTAAGATAATAATTACAGAAATTGAACAGCATGGAATTATTGGTTTGATATGCAACATTCACTCTGATGAGATAAGATCAGATATTCCTTTATTGTCCCAAAGAGGGGAAATTCACGGCATTGAAAAAAAATTACAAAACATATACAGTCCTGATAAGAAGAGTATATGCAATGGCTACAGTGTGTTCAGTTGAACAATTACACAATTACACAGGGTTATAAGGAAAATGATAATGACGTTGAAAATATGTGACAGAGAAATGACATAAACAACAGTGAATGCGACAGTATGCTATATCAAATTTACAGTGTGATATAGAAAAAGTTTATTTCCCCTTTCCACCCACAGAGTTACTCAACACTGCTCTCTCTCTCTCTCTCTCTCTCTCTCTCTCTCTCTCTCTCGCTCTCTCAGTGTCCGGCCGACAGTGGGCTCCACAGCTCGGGATAACAGGACCTAAGACGGCGGAGACCCCCTCGGCTCACGCTGCTGCTCAATGGAGATACCACCATCCCCGGAAACATGCCCTTCTGAGACCGTCAACATCCCGCCTTTTGTTTAGCCCGGAGCAAGGGGTACTAGTCAGCCGGGCCACCTTCCCTGTTCCGCTGAGGTGAGCCGAGCCCAATATTATTTTTCCCTCCCTTCTTTCTCGGCCAGCCTTGCCTCCTCTTCTCTTCCGCCTCTCTCCGCCCGCTGCTCGATTTTTATTTTGACTTTTTTTTTCTCCGCCCCCCCCGCCCCCCACACACACACACACAACGGAAGCTCCGCGGTCCCTCCGAGCCTACCTGCCCGTCTTGCACTCATGAATTCGGATAAAAATGTGTACCTCGGCAGGGACAAAGGAATCATGAGAAAAAGAGCGCTGCTCCTCCGGAAAGGTTGCAGCTTCGAGATTACAAGGTAGGTCCTCTCTTCTCTTTCGTTGATGGTGCACAGTTGGTCCGGAAATGGCCAGACTGTCCCACATACATGCACTCTGTATGCTTCACATAGGGCCATGCATGGCCATGCATTTTTGCCCTTTTTGTCTTGGTTAATAAATCAAGTTGCTGATTGCATGTACATCAATCTGGGTGCAACCTCAGATTTAACATCCTGATGTATTTTGTTGATTAACCATTTTCTTCTCCACGCTGTATTTTCATCTCCTGTCGGATTGGGGTTAGGGGGATGTCGTCTGCGCCCGATGTTGACTGTGCTGCTTAGTGGGCATGATGCCAATCATCATTTTAAGGAGCCAAAAAAATCAGGTGTTGGATTGGGCAGTCAACCTCGGTGCACCAACCCTGCACCACTCAAGGCCGAGAGCATATGCACATTTTAATCCCCCCCCTGTCAATAGATTACAGGAGAGGTTTTGAAAGGATCAAATCAAACAGCTGCAGCCTGTGTTACAGCTGTACAGTTGCGACGTACACATGAAGACAGGGGCTCATTTTGAACAGACCGACAACTAACTGTGCAGCTTTGATGACTTCTCTGCATGGTGCAGCTGGTTTTTGGTTGTTTGTGATCTGTGGCTTCATGTGGCCATCTCCAGCAGGACGATGCTGTGTGGTCCATTCCCAGACTCATCCATTAGACGTTTGTGAACCTCTAAATATTTGGTTTCACTTTGACTGATTTTCCACCAGATCCATCATCATCACCCAGTGTCCACAACACTTCCTATAGCAAACATTTGCCAAGAACTTGTGATTGCAATTTCTTTTGGTATGTATTATTCAATGTATTATTGTCTATACATTTCTAAAGAAAAATGATTTGGGCACATTTCTGTATCACATGAGGGATACATTGCTTTTATAATCAGATTACATTTTAACAGGACAATAACGTCATTTGAGACACATTTGATAAATCATCAAATGTTTGGCAATTTGTTTGAAGTTATTCTGTGACCAAATATCATCATCATTATTTCAGCTCCAGTTTTCGCTGTATTATTTAAATCACTCCCACTAATTCCACCTCCACTCTAATTTCCTATTTAAGACAGTCTGTGGGTGTGTGCACATTTTTTCATGAACCTTGCTTCATTGCTCTATCTGATATCTGTGAAGACTGTGAGGTCTCCCTTTTCCGAATAGCAGCGTTACTATATCAGAGTGGATGGTGCATAATGCAGGGTCGAGATTTGAGTTTAATCTCAAATTGCATGTCCCTTTTAATAAGCTTGATTTTTTTCTGCGTGGCGGAGGAGGTCACTCCCTCTCTGTATGCTGTGGGTCCAGTCACATTGTAAAACTTCCTGTCAGCCTGTTTCTCAGACACCAGCAGTTTATCAGACAATCAATCACAGCTGGGCCTGAAGTGCTACTGCATGGGCAAATAGATTCCTCGCTATAAGTAAAGGGCTGCTGCTGACAACTATTTGTATAATTCATTATGCTGCAGCGATGCACATCCATATAGACATAACACACACAGAACAGCCTCATAAGGACACTGCACACAGTACGTTAGAAATCTGTTTTTACATGCACATTCATATGTTCCCAGCTCAGACACGTGCACACTCACAGGTGTTGCATATGTTTGCCTGTAGACATTTTTCAAGAGGTAGTTTTATGGAGACATCGATCTGCCCTCTTTTCTTCTCCAGGTCACAGACATAGACTCAGTCTAAGGGACATCTTGCAGTGCAGGAGAGAAGTGTTTAGGACTGTAGCTGAATGTTTTGTTATCTATTGATGTGATGATTTCTGTCTCTTCATTTGTAGCTTATGTCATCTATGTGTATCTACATATCTACAATGCATATGTAGTTGTGATTATGTGTGTATGTTAGCCTGCTCCTTATATGTACTTGAGGGTACATTAGCCACTTTTAGCATAACAATCTTCAATTGAGCTGTTGGTGGTCAAGTTGCATTGTGGGTAGAGAAGGTGCCCAGAATAAAAAAAAAAGTATTTCTTTCTTAATCAAATTGCAGTTTATTATGCCATGACATAAGCAAGCATAGACAACTTTTGGACAGGTCTTGGCCTCTGAGCAAAGGAAGGTCTGGATGTTCCACAGGAATAACAAATCTTTTGTTTGTTTTCAATAGCGATCACGTCATGGGATTTTGTCAACTCTGCCTGTCAATGAGCTCTCAAAGCACTATTAGTCAGTCCTACATAGTTATGTGTTAATTACATGTGATGACACAGTGAAACACAGAAAACACTGGATCACACAGTGCCACAGACATTACTACTAGGGTGTATATTCTAAACCAGCAGACATCCAATCTGTGACCACAGAAGTACTTTTTTTCAGATAAAGCCAGCATAGAACATCCCAAAATGTGTCAACAGCATGCTTTCTATGAAACCAGCATCAGCAGATTCTGCCGCCCCTGGAAACTAACCTCTATTTGTCTAATCTTTTGCTCGCTCGTCAAGCCACAACACAGCTTTTGCAGTTAATTTAAGGAAAGGCATGCCTTGGCAGGGAACATCACTGTCACTGAATGAAAAGCCTATTTATCATCAAGCTAAAACAGGGAGATGTTTGATTAGAGCATCTGACTATGGCGTGGCTTTGGAAGACAGGATAAAAAAAAGACCTTAAGTTTACGGGCCTATTTACAATGTAGGACGGAACGATTAAGGTTTGACCGTTTGGCATGATTAGTTTTGAAATGTGTGCTGTTCATTAATCAGCCCGCTCAGTTTGGCCTTTGTCTTTCAGACCCGCCCTGCTTTTTCCACCCTTGTATGACTCGTTCACCCACTGCACACAAACATATTCAGTGAAAACTTCCCCTTGCAACCTCAGCCACAGTGTGGGAGCAAAAGTAGATCCTTGATGCATCACTTGCTGGCCCTCTCCTGTGTCTTCATTATTCTTTCCAACTGCCAATTCCATATTGTTTTTTAGTCACTACATTTGTCATTTTAGCCTGCTGCTTGTTAGGATTGGCCCAAGACTGGTTCCAGATGAAGTGCACCACACTCTGAGCTCTGTAAAGCTGAGTGTGTGGAGGTTTTGCACATGCCTCTCAAGAAAAAATAAGAGAAGGAAATATGCATTAGGGTGTGTCATTGTGGTTTCCTGGTGAAGCTTTTGCAGTAGAGTTGAAAGTGGTATGTGAATTAAAAGCATATGTTTTAGATGTCACCACATGTTTTTCATGTTTTTAGATTTAAGAATGCAGACCGCACATGGATGGGACCATATTGACAAACAGGGTGAAAGAGGTTGTGATAGGCTGTGGGGGTCTCCCTCTGTTATATAGTCTGTCATATTGGTTTTGGACAGAAAATAAAATATATTTTAAATGGTGGTGCTTCAGAACAAGAAGAACATCTTGGTCGTTTTGTCCGAGGTGGTGGCTCTACTGCTCACCAGTCCTCATCCTCCCACATTCAACATAGTGTACAGTCTTATCTTATTCTTTGTCGGTATTTGGCTGTGTCTGACTTCTTAGCAGCCTGTTAGTTCAACACCCTTAGTTTGACAATCTGCCCTGTCTTCAATACCATCCAGCCACACTTATCTAATCCGTAATGACTATGTGCCTATTCATTTAAGGTTCTGTGCTGTGCAGAGGCAGATTATTGGCTAGTAGTTGGATGGAATTGCACCATTCTGAGGATCCTTCATCATCAGGACCGTCTGCCCTTAAGTTAAACAATCTGGGTGGGCCCAATACATCAGTACTCGGTTCATTTTAGTTGCCCGTCTTTTTGGAGTGCAGTTAATTCCTATTGCCAGTAGGTTTGTGGATGTTGTTCTGGGATTTTGCTACTCACTGGGAGTACACTGGGGTTGGTTTGGTGGAGAACCTCCCATTTATTGTTCTGGCTTATGCTTCTTCAGGCTGGAAGTCAGAGCTGCAGGCCTTTTGCCTGGCTCCAGTGCCTCAGGTATAGACGCAACCTATTTTGCAACTTTCTGTTGCTCTGAGAGTTCTCTCCGTGTTGCCTTGATCTTGTCCTCCAGCCTCCTTCTATATGGGGGGTCATGCTTATTGTGGCCTATGGTGTTTGTCTTGTAGCAAAGCAAGAGGGAGAGGTGGCCTAGTGGTGAGGGAGACAGGCATCGGACCAGTGGGTTGCTGGCTCGAGGCCCAGTCGAGGCGGTCTCAATCTGGAAGGATGCACGAACCCCCGCCACTAACAAAAGAGTCACCACCTCTAATGCCCTTGAGCAAGGCACTAACCCATCTGCTCCCCGGACGCTCTCAGCTGTCCACTGCTCTGTGGCCTTGCATGCGCCACAGATGGGTTAAATGCAGAGGTCAAATTTCCCCCGACTTGTGTGTCTGCATGTGCATGTTTGTGTGGGACCATGCACAATTCTAATTCTAATTCAAATTCTAAAAACACTGTTGGTGTAGGATACATCAGCGTTATGATCCTAGTAGGGATAGTTCACAGATACTGTATATCTGCATGTATGAGTATGTTTTCAAACTGTTTATTACCAGCCACTTACACCACAAGTGGCATTTCTTATTGACCAAAATTCATTCTTTTAACAGGATTTCTTCCAACAAAGATTTTTACAATTGGCATCCCCCTATCAAAATCATGATTATCTAGTAGTACCAAGTTAGCTGTTTGAACAGTTTATCAAATGGCCTCAGGTTGAGAAAGATGCTTCTTTTGAGGAGTTATGATTGCTTGCACATTGTGGGTGCAATACTTCCTCACTTGTTCTTGACTTCCCTAGAAGGTTGTAGCTGGGAAACTGAAATAATGTGCATAAGGCTTGGTTCTGCTCTGCTCAGCTGTACAGCCAGTCTTCAGTTAGGTCTGATAAACACTGGACTGTAATCACTCCCATATGTGGCTGCATAGCTCACACAAACCGGCACAGTTCAGCCATGCGCACAATGCAGTGCACCAGGCTCATTTAAACAGGAAAATAGAATCAAATTACAAAAAGAAAAAAAGAAAATAAATACCTCGCTTGATTACAGCCCTATGCAAACTCTTCCTCTTTGACCGGAGCATCTGCTTCCATTTAGGGCTTTAGGACACATACCTACACATTCAAATGCACTGTGCACTGCTACAGGAAAATGTGGACGCTGGAAAAATGTTCCCCATTATAGTTGGCTGGAATAAAGCCAGTGTACTTCACTGGGTATCGGCTGAGATGAGTCCAGCTCGAGCCCAGCCAAAAGCCACATGCATACAAAACTTGTGTTAGGAAAGTGAAAGTTGGTGTTGGCTGAAGTGCCAGAAGGAGTATGAAAACTTAAAGAAAGTTTGTGACGTATGGGCACGCTCTGTGTGCCCAGACAGAATTGTGCTGCGAGTTGCTTCAAATCAGCCCCGCTGCCCCCGTCATAACCTCAAGTAGGGATCCAGGAGAGACAGAGGAGGAAGGGGAGCCTTTGAGGGGTTACTGTTGTACTACTTTACCCCGTGGTTTTGAAGAGCCAAAACCTCATCTTGGTTGGAGAGAGTGAACAACAGAAGCAAATTGTGAAAGAATGAAAGAGATGGAATTGGAGTTGGAAAGTAACTGTAGATGTATACAAGCCATGAATGTTTTCAATTGAAATGAGTCGTAGAGGGATTATGTCATTCTTCTGCATTTCCATTTTTTGTTTGCAAATACAATGTATGTGGTGGAGATCTTGCATTCCCACAAACGTAAAAAATATTAGAGACACTCTCCACTTTGTGGCTCTCAGGCACCACATAGTCACTTTGATTCGCCACTTCTCCATTTATAAATATGTTAACTTTTCTAAATGGTATGGCTTGTCCCTGATTAATCAAATAAAGAACCAAAGTATTATGTTTCAGTGTGGGAACAACCTTCTGGACATGAGGCAGTGTTCCAGAAAAGTACAAGATAAATAAAAAATTAGAATGACTTTTTACATCAACTTAACTTGTTAGAAAAACGAGACTTTGAGTCATGGCCATACTGTGAAGTTGTGGTACACTGGTGGCTTTTCATTTACTGAGGCACCTTGGAAATTTCTCCCAAAAAGTTTTTTTCATTTTATGCTGCTAAATCAATTATACGTTACTTTTTGCTTGATTTGAAGGCCTTTTGAGGCTCCAAACTTGTCCATGTCAGCAGTGTTTTGCAACTTTAATGTAACTCAGTTGATTTAGAAATAAATCATTGTTAACTGTTTGTTAACAATAGTAACTTTGTTAATGCACTTGCCCAAGATAGGGCAGTTGTCAGGACAGGTATTTAGGCTTTGGCAAATGCTGTAGTTATGGCATTTTAAGCAGTTCATATCAACATTTTAAATTTAACTCCCATCTCTGTTTCATGAGCAAAAGTACCAGCTCCCCAAGGTTCCTGTTTAGTATGAACCTTTTTGATTTCTTTCAGATTTAATTGTGATAGAATATTTTTCCACAAGAGGGCCCTATCTCCCTGTATAAACACTGAGCTTTTGTAGTGCTTTTCATGTGCCACAAGGACCGAAGTAATGAGTTGACTAAATATGAAGCAGCACACTGATGACATGCCTGGTCTATTAGTCTAACATACTTGTCCACTGGGAGTAGTAAGTGTTTTAAGAATCAAGGATTCATATTGCAAGGTGAAGGACTCAGCTCTTAAAACATGTTTCATTACAACACAGACAACAGGAACACTTTGTTTTATGTGTGCCAACACATATATTTTCAGCAGTATCCTGGACTAAAGGGCATTGTTCAAAACACTGTTTAGAAGCAAAAGAATGTAGTCAAAGGGCAAAAGGCAGAGTGGTGTCCAGAGTGGCACTGGTCACTGCAGACAAAAGGTTAATTCAATTGATCACATTTAAAGAGAATCCCATTGTATTTTAATTGCAGCCTGACATAGTGACATTTCACAGAGGACATATTGTGACCCACTGGCATTTGGAGCATGTTAGAAAAAAAGGGGCCCAGCTCTAATGATCTGTGTGTATGTTTGTGTATTTGTCTCTGTGTGTATTTGTGTGTGTTTGCTGTAATGTAATTTTGAATCATTTGCTCATGTCCACCTAATAGCAACATGCTTTGTTTGTCAGACCAACACTGTTAAATTCAAATAATAATATCTAGTCAATATGTGACATTTTTGCTTGAATAAAAAAATAGTACTTGTGTTATGTTACTGGTACGTATATACTGTAAATACAGTAATTGGGATAATGTAATTTGTTACTTTCCACCACTGCCAAAAAGTGCCATAGTTTTATATAGGGATGTAATGAGATGTCATTATATGAGATTTTGAATTTGGGAATATCACCTCTTTATGATTTTCACATTTATTAATCAGGATATTACTGTGTGTGTGTGTGTGTGTGTGTGTGTGTGTGTGTGTCTGTGTGTGTGTGTGTGTCTGTGTGTATACAAATATAAATTATACTGATCAAACAAGGAAACACTCCCCAGGGGAAAATCCTCATCACAACATTAAACAAATGTGCATCTACCGGTACTTCTTTCACAGGAAACATATTATCTGCCAACCAAACATCATCAAAGAAAAGGGACATCATGTTAGATCTGTAGATTTGCACGTTGCACGAGGAAGTGTGTGATGGATAAACCCCCATTGTCTTAAAACTTGTAGCTGTAGGTCATACATTTTACATTACATTATTCATACTGTAAACATGATTGCTCAATTGCCTACATCTCTATTTATAGAACAAACTTCCATCCTACCCAGTGTGTCTGTAACTGCACGAACAATCCCATAGTACACTTTCACACACACAGAAACAGAGGCCTTGTTTGTCCTACACGTGGGAAAGTTACTGTTGTGAGACATGGCTTACTCAGTGAGACTAAAGAGCTGCAGCGGCAGCCGACCAGAGAAAAGGTGGCGTAGCTCTGAGGGATTAGCACATTATTGACCCGAGTGCTCCTGATGCACATCATACAGCTTCACGGGCCTCAGCTGCTGACGATAGTCCTGCGAGTGCTCATGCATGCACGCATTTTGTTTACCTGTGCACGATAACCGTACCACACTATACCAAACATGTTTACATTCATTGGAAACATACACACCACAATGCTTACAGCTACATCCGTATCCTGTGTTTTGACGTTGTATTGGTCTGGGGATTGCAGAGCCTGCGATGGTCAGTCTCTGTGAGGTAACCTAATGGTGTATGACAAAATCAACCAATTTCCAGCTCTCACTATGCTTTTTCTTTGAACCCCCTATTTGCCACCATCCATTGACCCTATCCTTAATAAAGCAGTTTGAAATGTAACATGCACAAAAAGACATTCAAAAAACGTAAAATGTGGAGATATAATGTGTGGAATGTAGTGACAAGGCAAGCTTTTTGAAATCCCATGACATCTCATTAATCTTACAGTATGAGAACCACCACTTAGCAACTTGGTGCAAAATACATAAATGGTGGTTGGTAACAGTGAGTAATAGACATAGTGTTGGGGTCCAAACAGACCCTATAGCACAATATGTAAACTTGTAGCTTAATAAACACAATAAAATAATTTGTTCCCCATAAAGCTGTTCCTACTCTGTTTATGTCCATGTTTGACACCAACTGTTGATGGGTGATTGATCTTGATAAGTGAAACTACTATTGTAGACCTACTATAACACCTTTTCAGGCCTACTATAAAACCTAGAGCAGAAAGACTAAGAGATGTTTGTGCATTTGTGGAAGCTTGTTTGGTTTTTCATTGTGAGGAATTTGTAGATTATTTTCATCACCTGGAGCATTATTATTGACTATTGTCACTAGTTCTTTCAACGAACGGGAAGGCTTCCCTGTTAAGAGGTTTCTCGTTAAAACATGACTTTAATGGTGACCGCCTGAAAAGGTCTGCCAATGGGAGGTGTGTTAAAACACTGTGTGTGTGTTTGCATGTGTGCGTGTGTGTTTGTGGTGTTAAGCAGGTTGGTTGTTCGTAACTCGATCCTGACAAGGGGAAAAAAGCAAACAAGCCTTTGTTTTGGGATCTTCGGAAAAATCCTTTATTTTCCCACTTCATGCTGTTGCAGATTATTGCTGCGTTTCAACTTGAGCTATTTTTACAGGTAGTCATATTCTGAGCGAATAGGAGAAAAATTGCCATGTGTTTTAACAGCCTTAGGTGTTTTCCTGTGCTACAGAGAGGGGTTTCTACTGATTAAAAATTGATGAGCAACTGAGTGTCTTGTAGCCTGAGCTGAGCATTCCTCTTCTCTTTCGTGTGTGTGTGTGGGGGGGGGGCTCATCTTTCACCAGCTATTCTGTTGTATGTGAGCCTGCAGACTGCTCACACACAATTATTAAAAACACATTCATTTCATTCATTTCACTTAACTATATTCTTATATTTGGTAATTAATCAGATCATTATATGGTGTAATGAGCATATGGCTAAAACTGGGTTTTTTTAAGCTGACAGGGGATTTTAAATATGTAATATCAATGCATATGCCGAAAACATTTGAAACTTAAATGAAAATCCTGTCCATTGCCTGCTCTCAGCCACAGGCTCCTGTAACTGTAGTGAGGATATTCATGTAACTGATGGCGATGTAATAGCAACACCCGAAATAAGAAAAAAACGTTATGCAATCTGCTGTGAATGGTGCATTAAGCTCCACAGAGCCTCTAGCAAAAAAAAATAAAAATACGTGCGCGTGTCAGTTTACGTTTGTGTGCGTGTCTGGTGGGGGTAGTAGAGGGGACTAGAGAGAGAGAGAGAGACAGGGAGAGGGGGGGGAGGGAGGTGAGAGAGAGAGAGATCACACAGTAAACACACAGCTCATGTGGATGAGCCGCTCCGCTTCACCAGCATGCTGTGACCAGGGACCGGAGCCAAGACGCGTCTGACCGCCAACCGGTCTCTATCAGCTGCTGTCGGAGTTTGCGCCTCGGTGATGCACCTCCGCTCTTAGCGACATAGAGGAGCAGGACCGGGGAGGGGCGAGAAGAGAGAAAAAAGACACCGGTGTGTTGTTGTCTTCTTGTCCGCTGGATTATCATTGCGCGAGGGACATGAAGAGTGTGGATCAGCCATCAACCAAACTGTTGACTTTCAATCAGCGGTAAACAAAAAAACAAAACAAAAAACAACAACAACAAAACTAAACTGTGTAACCTGTGTTCAAGCATGCTACCCCTCATCTGTTGAATGCATCTCTCTCTCTCTCTCGCTCTCTCTCTCTCTTTCTCTGTGCGTCGTCGCTTTGTCATTTCACTGCAGCATATTGTGTGCATCCCAGAGCACATTAGACAACGCTGTGAGCACCTGCCCCGTTTTTGCACAGCATTCGCCGGTGTGTAAAGTGCACCGCTTCCCTCTTGGTTCGGCTAATAATGTGTGTTCTAATTGTTTGTGTTGAGTGTCATACTCACTCGAGATATGCATCGACTGCATGATTTATTGATTTTCCTCTTTACTGTGGCCGCAGTAGGAACTGCAGTAGACAACAATACAGTGACATTTAAAATGTTTAAACTGTCAAATGCAATTACCAGTTTTGGATGTATGTTTGGGGTAGAGAAGTGAGATAACCTGTAGGTTTGTGCTAGTTGATGGGCTTTTTTATGCTTATGCTGGGCATTGATCATGACCAGTAGTCTTGTGGTTGTGTTGCTTTTACACCTGTTGGTATTTGAGTGTTTTGCTCTGTTTGATACAGTCTGATAAAAAAAACAAAAAAACACTATAGAGCGATCTAAAAGTTTGAGCTGATAAAGAATTGGCATTTATCTTTATCTCTTTTGTCTCGTATGATGAGTGACATTAAGATCTACTGTGTGCTTCACATTTCAGTGTATGGAGTCAATGTGCACAGCCTTGTGATAGAAAGCAACATTTGTAACCTTACTGAATATCATTTTTACCTTCTTCAGGCTTTCCAAAATGTTCCTGTGGCTATCATACATTATTCTGCTCAAAAGTAGATATCTCATCATGAGTTAGTCAGGGGTACTCTTTTTTTTAAGGTCCACTAGTGAAGGTCAATGGTCCGGAAGAATTTTGGCGGGGGTTGCGCTGCTCCCATCTGTGTCAATGGGGGCTATGCCCAGGTACGCAAAGATGAAAAATACATTAATTTAAAATGTATGTGACATGGTCTTGTCCGGATTGTTTTGCAGTTCGCTCCAGTTCTGGACCGTGGTCCGGAGTTTGAGAAGCCCTGGTCTAGAATAAAACCAGACTAACTTGAATAACCAAAAAACCTGTAGAGCTGTATTATTTGGAATGATTCGAAACGTAGGCCTTTGTTTGGTTACAGTGAATATAACATGAATTCGTAAGAGGACAAAAACCAATCTCACACAGACGAGGATCATTTTTTTGCTTTGATTCTTTGTACATACTGTACTTGAAATTTTAATATATCATCGTCACTGTGTTGCAGTGCCAGACCTCTGTTGACAGGTACATTTTTTTCCTGACTAGAGGTACTGTATTCCCTTGGCTCCTCTCACCCTTTTAATGGGTGTTAGCAAAGCTTGAATGATGCCTCTCTGTTTGTTCTGATAGAGACACACAAATCTCTAAATGATTTGTATTTGAGTGAAAAAGCTAAAATGGCACAATGAACATTTTACAGTTTAATCAAAGAAACATTATAATTCATGCAATAACACATTTCCTGTAAACATCAGCCAAGTGTTCCGGGTTAGTTCTGTAGTCAACCATAAAAAAATTGTATTAACTCAAATCCTCATCAATTGAATTATTGCTGGTATTATACTTGTGTACATTTGAACATCACCAAAAGCCCAAGACTCATTAAACCTTTCCAAAAGTAGATGAACGTCTCTCGGTGATTAAGTGGTTTCAGTTGGAGGAGATGAGTAAGGTTGTGCCATTTAATTATCCCCCTCAAATATACAATCGCTTTCATGACCTCCTGTCAAAGGAAAGGTGAAAGGCAGGAGAGATAGTGAAGCAAACAATATGGTTTGCTTTAAAGGTAGAAGACATGAAATGTCCTTTAACACTGAGTGCACTTTAACGCTGAAGGCACATTATGAATTAACAGCCCTACTCTGCCTTTGTCTCCTCCTCCCACTGAGACAAAGCATGCCAGAGAGGGAAGAGTTAGGGGTATAGAATGGAGGAGTGCGGGATTTGGTCCAGAGAGACAGAGGTAGCAAAAAGCATGCAGGTTATGTCACCAATCAGACAATCAAACAGTGTCCTATATACATACATATAACAAACTACACGCATATATAAAATACCCCCCTGACACACACACACCACACAATTGATATTTCAGCAAACAGCATGTTTATCTGAATGCGAGGTCCCATCCAAGGTAACTATATGATTAGAGAAGTTTGTCTAAGTATAAGTCTGAGGTGTTTCGGGTCAAGAACAACAATGTTAGTCCCGTCTGAATTTGGAGGTTGAAGTTCAGGTTGTTGATGCCTTCATGTCTTTAAGACACACCTGGAGTTTGTCTGTCTGATTAATTTAATCTGGTACCATAAATAGGTATAAGAACTTGGTGTCTTCAGTATACCTGTTGGAATTTATATGGCGCCTCCTGATGATATTGCCTAAAGCAAGCATATATTGGGAACATTGTATTGTTCTCAGCATAGAGCCCGAATTGGAATGTGTCTGATAAATATATTAAAACCAGCCAAGTGTGATTTATTCAATCCCAATAACATGTTCCATTACATGTTTCTTTTATAAAATGTTGAGATCAATACTGTCAAAAACAGGCACTAAGATGTAGAAGGATTAGTACTGTCCATTATCAGAGGCAAGGGAAAATCATTTGTACCTTTCGAAACCACTGTTTCTGAGCTATTATTATTCTTTGTTTATTTTAAATCCGGATTGAAAACCTTCAAACAAATTCCTTCTATGCAAATAATCACAAAATTGGTTTGTAACAGTGTTTTCCAAGATTTTAGAAACAAAGGGGAGGTGGGATATTTGTTTATGATTGGCTTAGACATCTGGGTCAAGATCTATTTATGTTGTGGATTTATGACTGTGGTACTTAACCTGACAATAAAGATAAGTGTATCATGTGTAATATAGATGTGCTAAATAAAGGTAAAACATCTTCAAACAGCCTTAATGGAATAGGGTCTAGAACAACAGTTCTCAACATTTTTGTGCCATGGACCGGTTTAATATAATACAATATTTTCTCGGACCGGTCATAAAGTTGTTGCATATAAATACGACGAAATAAAATCATAAAAATAAATATGTGACACGTCTGTGAAGAGGCAAAGACGGATGTAATTGGGAGAGAATACGGCAATTTTTCAATATAAAATATCTTTCAATCTCTGATAATCAGTCAGATGAAAACAATATGCTCTGCGTCGGTGCAGTCTCCCTCCGCGCAGTCTTTGGGGGTCATCCGATCAGGCGTTCGGCTCCCGCCTCTGGGGCTCGACACACTCTCCGAACAAACAACCCAGCACGGATGTGGCGGTCTCGCTCTGTCTGTGGCTCTGCAGAGAGCGATACGATGCTCTAATTACATTGAAAAGTCTAGACCCCGGATATAAGACGACCCCTCTTTTTCAGTTATTTTTTGAGGAAAATAAAATGAATTAAATTAAGGTCAATACGGTACAATAGGGGGCCCCTGCTCTAGAAGACAAGCTGACGGATTGAAGACTGAAGATGTCTTAGAGAGATCTTTGGGAAAGAAGGAGTATAGATTACTGTTGAGATTGAGGGCTGCTGTTCTGGACTAATACGTCAGTGCTGATTTTGGTAAGAAGGTGACATATTTCGTCTCTAATAGTTACACGTTTATTATGAAAAGAAGCTCATGCAATCACTACTGACCTAATGTCGTACGTAGAACGCTTTAAACAAGATTATCGTCATGTGCGTTATACTATTTAACCAGCAGTCAGCTCTCCCAGCCAATGTCATCTATCAAATGGGTTTAATTCAATCAGGACCCACATCTCGACGAGAACCGGGTTGGCCGCCACTCTCAGCCATTCACCATGCCGCTGCTGTCCCCAGCAAACCGTGACACAGACAGTAGGAGGGGAAAGAAAACGGGTAGAAAGGTAGAAAGAAAGAGAGAACACAGTGTGAATTAAGTGGCCATGAACAAGAAGACAAAGTGGGATAGCTACACTTGAGAAAAGCAGATGCTGCCCCTCTTGTAAGAGTGATGTCACTGTTTATATATGTGCCCTGTGCTGTGATGGAGGACAAATTGGCCATATGTTTGTTTTACAGCTCTGCCTCGGAGGACCTGGGCTGCAGACGCGGAGACTTCAGCAGGAAACACTATGGGTCGGTCGAGCTGGTGAGTCCCACCCAGAGTTTAATCATCTCTCTGGTTATCCTTCAGCATCCGTCTCTCCTTCCCCAACTGACCCCTCTTCCTATCCCTCTCACTCTCCTTGCCCTATCATCTCTCCTGTGGGTTTGAGTGTTCACCATTGGGGCACTGGTGAGTCGTGACGTACTGGGTGTGGTCCAGGGAAGTGCCGTGCCATAGTTGTTGCCTGTCCAGCCTTCAAAGTGAATTTGTTTCGATGCTGCTGATGCAAACCTTATGCATAATGCGGGAATGGTGGGTTTCTAAGCTGTCAAATCATTGTTTTTTTAGAGTAGCGTGTGTGTGAGTGTAAGCCCATCCTCTGTGAGCTCAATCTGTAGATCCCGATAGCCGAGAGGCCAAGGAAGTCCTGAAGATTTGCATTGTGATCATACTTCCTACCAGAGACATATTATGGCCTTGTCCATGAGTGCAGCATGTGTGCAACAGATTAATGTTGAGGAGAAACCACATGCTGCCTATCAGCACCAGCAGACTGACACTCCACACAGCGCTGCTCTGTGTGTGTTTAGGGTGGGGGTGTATGATAGGAAAAGAGCTATAGTAGTGTTGATACATTGTGGTGGCTGTGAGCTGGGATGAGATCATGGAGTGAGCTGGTTGTTCCTCTTTTGCACTTCACGTCTTGTTACATCTGGTCAGTAATGTGTTCTCATCATCTGATCATGTCTTGACATTTATGCTGTAAAAACTACATGTAAGAAGTATGACATGTATCAATGATGGATGGAGTTGAGATAAGATTAGCTAAGATAAGATAATGTGAACTTATAATAACATAGCACAGCTGTAGTACTGGTGATAAGTACTGGTCCAGTTGAAATTATTGCCATGGAGTACAACTAGTAACTATTTTTACTTAATTACTGACTTATGAATGTTCATCTAAAAAATGATGCATAATAGTGGAAGATGCCCCTAACAATTAAACTGAGAATTTACAGTGTCAGTCAAAAGCTGTGAATCATATCAGTTGACAAGCTGGAATCAGCAAATGTTACATTTTGAACAATAACTTATTTAAGTTATGGCTATTACGATTCATTTATGGCAGTAATTGTCATACATTTTTTGTCATATGGATAATCGTAGCTGTGGTGGACACCATTTGTTACGTCCTTACATGAAAAGCAGCCAAATTCATAATAGGCCACTTAAAGTAGTTACCCAAAAGCCATGTACAGGATCTGTACTTGATAATGACTCTTGATGCCATGGGAATTGTGATGGTCTTTCCTCAAGTACAAAGTGATTGTAGAACCACAAAATCCTATTTGCAGTTGCTTGGGGTGGATGGATGCACCCACATAATCTGAACTGGGCCTGAACAATATTCTTTAATTAAACAAACATGTTAAGCTCACTCTATTTTGGTTCCAGCCACATTTGCATGGTTATCAATTTGGCATGAAATTTGGGTAATGCCCAAAATGTCAAGCAGTTCCTTCAAGACATATAACTATCTTAAAAACTTGCTGATCCTTGACTAAGTGTATATTATTGCTAAACCCTGCATTGTTATTACGAATAAATTTAGCTTTTTGTTGTTGACTTGTTTTCCAGTTAATCCCAAATATATATTTAAATGTCTCAATACAAGTGGGAGATACTGATTCAAACAAGGCCTCCCTTATAACAAAGACCAGCATCCATGACTCCTCCTGTCTGTTTGTTTTGATGGTAGCAGCTAACAATAATGGCAGGTAACTCCACTACGAAGATTTGATTCACTTTAGACAGCCATACTCATATATCATCGACTTTTGACCTATAAAACCCAGTTACATTTGAATCTATTAATGTTTAGATGCCATAGATTCACTGCAGATACACTATTTACCATGTTACCTATCACATTTCTCTAAGATGTAAAAAATTAGCAACTACAACATTTCACACCGAGAAGGTTTGACTGAGTGACTGATGGCAGGAGCGGTATTGTTGTGATTTAATTTAGTAATAACAAGCCTCTTCTCGCTTGTAAGGGTTTAGTAACTCTCTGGGGCTTTTTTTTTAATCAAAAAAGCCTTCCTGGGCTTCCTGTAAGGCAGTGTTTCTTAAATTGTGGTCTGCGGACCACTGGTGGTGGCGATTTGTGCGAAACTGCTTGGGTAATGCAAGAGAAAAGTCATAACACTTCATTCCCAATCATTCTGGACATTTTGATGTGCTATTTATGCATTTCTGATGTACACTGCAGAAGAAGTAGCACGCCAAATATGGGGCAAAAGAAGAATAAGAATATAAAGAAAAAAAGAAGCCCACAGAATAATATAGTTATAAAGGTAGAAATTACATTCATTTTGCACATGTGCAAAAAGCAATGCCGAATTGCCGGTAAAATAACCGAATGGGGACTCTGCTAAATTGGGAAAAGAGATTTACACTAATTTAATAATTACATTTTAAAATTCTGATCATGTAGGTGTTTCCCACCACCTTAGGAGAACACTTTTATTCCTCCCCACATGCACATGCAAACACATAAACACCTAAAACCCCATACTATATTCTAAACTCAGTATTACATTTTCTACTAATCTACTGATTTGATAAAACATGTAGCACAGAAAAAAAATTGCATCGATACTTCACTGAGACACAGTATGTGAAGAGAAATTAAAGATGTTCTTTTATTTCAGATATATTTCTGTCTGTGTATATCGTGAAAGAACCAGGTAATATTTGATTACCAAAACATTTATTACAAAGCATAATTACCGGCAAATGAAGTACACATTGTTATGATTGTGATTATGTTATCATTGTAGGACAAATATCATTTAATCATAAAAACGGGTTATGTTATGGCAGTCGGTCTCTGCTTGCTGCGGCTCTGTGCAGATGTGAATTGACTAGCGAGAGGGAGTACTAACAAAAAATTGGTTTTAGCAAAATCGAACTTAGGGGGGTTTATGTCAAGCAAGTACACAACAAGGACAAACTTGTGTTTTTAAGTGAAGGAATACTGCAGATATCACTGTAAAATACATTGACAATACGTCAATACAGTAGAACGTATTACCAGGGTCTAGACTTCTCCAACGTAGACGGACACAGCGAAGGGACGTCATCACATAACTGGGGATTCTGGGTATTGTAGTGCCTTCAGCGACAGGCGCTCATAGTGAATTAACGGGGCTCTGTGCAGATATGAATTGACTTGCGAGAGCGAGTACATTGGACTCGATTGAACGCTCTGTGTGTCTGAATAAAATGCTAAGGGAGACGTTGGCGTACATTTTCTGTTAGATTTTAAGCTCCGTGTGTACAAATGAAGGGAAAAACATCACAGTGTGTGTGCACGCAGGTTCAGACAGCTCCAAATTATGTATTCTGTACAGTCTAGCTGATTGATCCGTTTTTTCATTTCAGTGTAAAGCACAGTATCTAGAGGCACACACAGTAACCCTAACCCTTGGCTGGGGTTAGGTTAAGGTGCTTAGAAACCTCGATATGAAACCCACAGGAAGTCAGATCAATTGCAGATGAATATTGTTCAAAATAAATATAAGGACAATGTAGAAAACCACAGATTAAACTGTGTGTGCGCGCATGCTGGAATAACGTGTTTGCAGAACAATTAACTTTCCCCATTGAAATACATTGTTTTAATATGTGGCCAGCAGCCCAATTTTTGAGAGATAATCGTTACGGTGGCCACGAATCAATAGATTACTTTTTGTGGCAGTCCCACGATTATTTTTGAGACTAGGTTGGGTCCACTTTTAGGAGCTAAATTGTGTATTGCGCACTACAGCTGAAGTCAACAATATTGAATTGTGGATGCCCACAGATGAAGGCAGTGATGGATAGGCAGGAGGTGGGCGCTGGTTGTCTACAATGCAGTGTGTTGTACCAAACAGGAAAATGAAATTAATTATTTTGTTGATGTGTGTGTGTTTGTGTGGCTGTCACTGCCTCCAAGGCTTTGGACTGCAGTGTCACACTGATGTTATTCCCACTCCCAGCATGGGTTTCCTCCTGTGTGTCACTACGTCTTTGTGTTTATTTCTATCATTTCTATCGATTGGTGTGTTTATTGAGGAACAAATAGAATTTTGTGACACATTTATTGCTATGCTAATGATGACAAGGGTATCAGTAAACTAACAACATGTAACGTATTGTAACTTATTTCCATCTTCTTGATATATATCTATGGCTTTTCTCTAAAGATGTTTAAATGCTGTCAGGAGTAAAACAATCTTGCCTAAGAAAACTAGACTTGGTTTGAATTAATCTACAATGATTATCGGTATCAATATTGGATGTTATTTAGTATTTAATATTGTGCTCAATGGCTTGTGTTCTTTTAAGGCAGGGTATGCATGATGCTCTGCTTTTGGATCCCAGGCTTCACTGCAGAATTTTCCCAGTCTTGAGCATCTACTCTTTCTAGTTATCATCAGATTTTGCATCGGCAGTGTTGCTGTAGTACTAATAAGGAGGTTGATTTGATGCCATTGTTGGCAACCTTAATGCTAATCACATACACTCAAAGGCTGCATCAGCTACGTTACAAATGTTGTTTGTCTCTAATTTACGTTTTTCACCCCTGATTTTCCTCTTGACAACTGGTTGTTAGTTCAAGTCTCTGACGAAATCAGGCATTATCCATTGTTATTTGCGTTTCAGACAATTTCCACTACATTGGTTGTCAAATGAAATCAAATTTTATTTGTGTAACGTACTTTGCCTAATAGGGCTTAACGATATGTACAGTATGTTTTCGGTTTATGTATTCGTACCAAACCGTCACGGTACGAACGTCACTGTTCAGTGCATGCAGTTATACGAGGAATACAACAATAAAAAATGTCGGTCCCTCGTGGCAGAATTCATCATACTGCGTGGCCCTTTGTTTACACACACAAAAGCGCAGGCCCCCGTAAACACATGGGAGCAACGCTCCCTCGATGGCCGGGGGTGCACATCGCTCCAGCAGGTAACTTTTGCTCGCGATTTGATGCCAAAGGAAAATGGGGGTCCTGAGGCTAGTCCAGTTGAGAACCACTGAGCTAAAAGACCTACCTGCTACTTTCAAATCTGCTGTGTAGGAACATTTCGGATTCTATGTAGACCAGGGGTGTCCAAAATATGGCCAGCCGGCTGTGCAGTTTGAACCGAGAATTATGCAATTGGGCCTTTTTGTTGCTTTTTCCTGTTGTACCGAACTCGTACCAAACAGTGACCCAGAAACCAAGGTACGATCTGGACCAGAACGTCTGTGTACAGTTACACCCCTAGTTGAAAGGTAATATTTTATTATGAAATTATAAAAAAATATATATATATATTTCTCTTACTCTTCCAAATGGTTATACTGTAGCTGATAAGACTACATTTGAACTCACACGTAATCTATTCTCACTGTGTCCTAGACTAGCAAAAATTCCCTTGTTATTATTGTCATACATGTGCAGTTAACCACAGAATTTACCATTCAAAATCATTATGTCTTGAAACACTGGGGCTTCGATTTCATATAAAAAAATTCATTTCCAAACAAACACAGGATCTCATCTCTCTTGTGAAGGAGTTATGCACAATTATCGACTGAATATACCAAATAGTGACACAATTGAAGACAAATTCCACAAAGAAAACTAATTTCGAAACAGCAAATCTCTACAGGCTTTAATGACTAGACTCTCTTCTGAAAGCAGACATAGTAATTCAAGATATGTTTGAAAAAGCGAATTGGCTGCAATTGAGTCCTGTCTCGTGCCCAGGGTTACCACCCGCTCCAATGGTTTAAAGGCTTAGCATCAACCTTGGTTGATTACTAGCAAGCGAACATGTTATAAATACATACGTTTCTGACTTAAATTCACCATCCACCAAGTGATTTTGATGAATATCAAACATATCAGGGTGATTTCACAAGGGAGAACAATTCAGAGCTATACATCTCTTGATGCTTCTCCAGCACTTTCATATAAAATGTGTTTTTATAGCCCTCTGTTTAATCTGCTGCTATATCTTAATATCTTCCCTATGACTTTGCAGCTGCCTCTATTCACTCCCTTGTACTTATTACTTCCCTCCCTACCCTCTGCCACTTCCTCTCATGCTCTGCAGTTTCCTGCCTCCTGGCAGGGTTGAGTGTGCATTGACAGTCCCACTGATGAGATCAATTATCTATCAGTGCTCACAAAAGTATTGATTTATTAGCCCAACATGCAATTGTACGAACACAAGCGCACACTCTCTCTGCACTGTGCTGCAATCTCCTTTGTCCTATAAGCCTTGGGGAAAGTGGACGCTGTGCGGTTGGCTCGATTGTGTTTGTGAAATGCTGGAGTCATGTCCTAAAATGGGAGCTGTTTAAGTGTAGTGACTGTGTGTGTGTGTGTGTGTGTGTGTGTGTGTGTGTGTGTGGGTGTGTGTAGGTGTGTGTGTGTGTGTGTGTGTGTGCTCAGTCTGTAAAACTAACCCCTCTTGGGCTTATACAACGTGGAGGTGGCTACCTCCACTCCCCATTGGCCTCATCCGTCATCCTTTCTTTCTCTATACATTTGATGCCCTGTCTTATTTTTCTCTGCGCCATTCCTCCCCGGCAGTGCTGAGACACTTTATGACTTGTTTGTTGAAGTGTAGAAGAATAACAGGCCCCCTTCTCCTCGGTTTCCTCTCCTCTTCCTCCCCGCGGCCCACAGGGAATCGTTGGAGTGCAGCTTTCTCTCCTTTGCACCTCTTCTGTTGCATGATTTAGAAGCAGTGGCTGTGTGATGCATGCATGTGTGTACGCATAGACACACACGTGCCCCCGCTTTCAGACTACCCAGAGCATTTAATCCTCTCTTATTTCCCACCAAAAAACGATAAAGCCTATTCACAGACAGCAGCACAAACACTATCCTAAACATGCATGTAATTCCAAAGGACATCAGTATATTTCTATCTTTCCCTCACATGCAGACATACACATACATTAAAGAGGCGGTGAGTCCCTCTCTCTGAACACTGCATTGGTTTCCTCTCCAATATCCTGCAATTGGACGGTTAATGTTGCAGGAAGAGAGGAAAGGAGGGAGATATAGGCTACCAGCTTTAAACTTAACTTTCCATTTTAAGTAAGTGTAAGTGTGCCGGACACTTTCACTTAAACGAAAACACATGTAAATACCACCACATCAGGATTTCTTTTTGCTGCATTTCATATGCATATGAAAGTAGAAGTCACAGCATTTCCTTTCTCTCCTTTCTATGACAGCACAAAAACCCTGTCGTTTATCAAAACAGCACACCTGCAGTAAACCCCATCCCTTGCTCTCAACGTTTGAATTGCGTTAGCTCATTATATATATTTGTGTGCATATTTGAGCTGGGTAAAATAAATGTGACTTTAGTATTGTATAGTCAACTGCTCTTCATCTGTCAGATTCTCTCTTTCTCGCTCTCACTCACATGCTTGATTTTTTCTCCTCCACTTCTTGCCTTCCTCTTTTTTCTCATCCCCTCTCCCTTTTATCTCCCATTTATCTCCTTTCAACCCAACCGGTGGCCCACTCTTGAGTCTGATTCTGCTGGAGGTTTCTTCCCCTTAAAAGGGAGTTTCTGCTCTCCACTGTCGTCAAGTGCTCCTCATTGTGGGATCTGTTTGTATTTCTCTATAAATTACATACGGTCTCAGCCTTAAAGGAAAGTACCATGAGATAATGTATACAATGACTTGACTCTACACTTAATAGCATGAAACTCCATCAGTGACGGAAGCAAAATAAGGCACAACAGTGTAGTTGTGCCATATCCAGGTCCATTACCGCTGTCCATCAAATAAAATGTAGGCAAAAAGTCTGCCCTGATTTTAATTTGGATTATTATTCTATTTGTATTATTATGATTATTGTTCTTAGTGTTTATTATTTATATTACAAATGAATTATACAAATGTTGTGTTTAAATTCTTATATTATCTACTTATAATAAGCCTGCAATATTATGGTATGATAAAGACTTGTCTGCTTTCTCTGGGTGAATTTTGTTAAGGTTCTCATGGGGACGTGAGGGTTTCATGTCCTCATTTGAGAACACTTTTTCAGACTGCACATTAGAAGTTGTGCATTGCATGGGGGAAGCCAAAAATCCCAAATTGGTGTGTGTGCTTGTGTCTGATGCTTTCAGGGGAATTCCGTCAGCGGAACACCCCTAATGTAAATCTGTACCCAGGTCAATAACATTGCATTCATGGTGTATCCCAAAGTACGGCAGAGATTTGTACGTGGTAGGAATAAAAAAAAAAAGGGAAAGTAAGACCTCATTACAGTGGATACAGTGCTAGATGAAAAAGAAGAAGAAGGCAACCTTTATTAATCCTAGAGTCATGCACATGCAGCGTGGAAGGAAACACACAACACACACACACAATTAGGAAATTGGTACTTGGCATTTAACCCATCTGGGCCAGGACAAAATGTCCACAGAGAGTGTGAAGGCTCCAGAGCAGTGGGCTTCCGTAGACACCCAGGGAGCTGATGTTGGGGGTGGGATAAAGGTGCCTTGCCCAGGGGCACAAGGCGTAGTGTTTTGAGGGGACTGCTGGATAGGATTCCGGCCTTCGTTCCAGATTGTTTTTTTGGATTGGGGTTGTGGGGGCCTCGAACCAGCGACCCACTGGTCTGTAGCCTGTCTCCTTAGAGTGTAGGTCCACCACCTCCCCATGAAGAGTGAAAGTATAATTTAAGGTACCACGAAGTCAACCAAATCTATCCAATATATCTATCCAATATGAATCCAAGAAACAGATAATTGGAGCAATAAGTAATGGGTGGCAGATGTGGAAAAAAAATCCATAAAAAGGCATCATCACGACAAAGACGTGATGATTAAAGAATTGTAGAGCAATGATGATGCACAAAATGGAAAACTACTTATGTTTGCAGAGAGCACTACATGCCGCTGTTGTCACTTAGAGGTGATTTGTCTGCCATGGTTCCTCTTTTATCCCTGATGATAGCCATTGTTGATGTATATATGACCTGCTTATTACAGTCTGCCACAAGTCATAAATTGTCATCATTTTAAAACATGTCTCTGCCTCTGTGTCTTTCTTTGTTTCCGCCTCAGCTGATTTCCAGTGACGCAGATGGGGCTATTCAGAGGGCAGGACGCTTCAGGGTGGAGAATGGATCATCAGATGAGGTACACAATATACTGTAGCATAATACACTTTTATGCACACGTGCACATAATTCACAATTCACAATTTTATCTTGCTCTATCTCATTAAATGTGGGTAATAAATGATGCATTAGGGTTTTTTGTGATTAAAAGAAAATGTTTAACAAACACAAATGTTTTTTTTTATCAATTTCAGTAAAAGGAAAACAATAAATATTTTTTTTTTCTCATTTTTGAGGAGTTGAGCGGCATGCTTTTAAAGTGTTATTACCATATTTTACAGAATATGTAATGAGTGCCATATTTGTTTTACATTATGATTGCATATAAAACTGAATGAATATGGAATTTATGCAAGTTACTACCCAGAGTAGAATCTAGGAGTAACTCATTGGAATATAATCTGGCTGACCTTTTATTTTCCACTGCATTATGTATCTCTTATTTTAATTTGCTTTTTTTCTTGCATCTTGGTATATCATAAAAAAATGACAAAAGGATCTCCCATAAAAGTTCTCCAGGATTATTATGTTAACAGTAAAAAGACCATAGTTTGCTATAACAGTGCTCTGTCTTTAAGTGAGTTCTTGTGCTTCATTGTGCAACTTCATACCAAAGAGAGACTGTTGCAACTGAAGATGTGTTTTTGTGTGCCCAACGAACAGACTTCAGACCACACTCCAGGAATGTGGAGAAGAACCGATGTCCATCTGGAGAATCCAGAGTACCACACCAGATGGTTCTTTAAATACTTTCTGGGAAAAGGTTAAAGCTGCCTTACTCTGCAGACTAAAAGAACTGAATTAGTGTGAGATGGAGAAGGACATTTAATTGCTGAGGATGAGCATATAAACTGGCGGTCAGATGCAGAAAAAATTAAATGGGCTAAGAATTTATTCCTGTGGTCCACAGGATACTTCTTATCTTATGAAGTCAGCCTTGTCTGCATACTGCACAGCTACTCATTCAAGGCCAAAACTAGTAAGCATCCAGTCTCGACTACATTCTTATCCCTTACACCACCATGGGAGGAAGTTTGTGGAGGACACACAGCCTCACCAGATAGAGCAAAGGCTTTGTTCTCACATATAACCCATTCAATGTCAGACAATGAAGCTTGTAAAATGAGCCTGTGTAACACATGAGTGGCTGCTATTATCAGAAGCCATGTTTGAAAAAAATACACAAGAATTGGTCATCTTATTAGAATTGCACATCATCCCACACAACATGCACATGCAAACCGGGGAAATGTGTCTTCTGCATTTAACCCATCTGTGGCTCAAGCAAGGCCACAGAGTAATGGACAGCTGAGAGCGTCCAGGCAGCAGATAGGGGCATTGCTCAAGGGCATTAGAGGTGGACTCTCTTTTGTTGGTGGCAGGGGTTCGTACATCCTTCCAGAGGGAGACCGCCTCGACTGGGCCTCGAACCAGCAACCTCCACCACCTCTCCCCCCTTTCAGACCCTCATGACTCAAACTTGGGAAGAATGCCTTCATATAAAACGCTAAGATAAAGGACTGAGTCTTAGATGGATGGAGATCATTGCGAAGAAATGTTTTCCAGCCAAAAGTCAGCTCAAGCTAAAAAAAAACTATGTTTTTTCTCCTACAACCAGAGTCACGATCTAATCACACATGGACAGTTTGAAGAAAGCTGTGTCTCCACAAATTTGGCTCAACCTGTTTGGACTACCACAGAGCCATCTGTGTCTCACAGCCTGAGCAGAGCTGACTGTATTACACAGCACACATTATGCATAGAGATGGCCGCAGTCACAGTCAGACTGTGCTTTCTACTCATACATACACAAAAAAGCCAGCTTAACAAATACATTTAGAAATGCAGCCCAACCTTGCAATGTCTTTGCTTTCCTGAACCATAAAAGCAGCAAATCAAGAATAAACAGAGCTGTGTGTATGGAAGTAAAAATCTGGAGTAAAAAAAAACACAACAGAACAAATGGGCTGAGAGAAGAATAGTATTGCAAGTTCCTGACGCTAATTAGGTTGGTGAGTCTGTTTCACCATTGTTTCTGATGTTGCCCTGTCAACTAAGGAAACAGAAGCATGAATGTGTGACTCTGGTGTGGTGTTGTCAGGAGATGCACTGTGCAATTGTCACACACAGAGAGAACAGGCAATACAAGAAAATAATAAAAAAGAGTAGTGATGGGGGCAGAAAAAAAAACAAGGTGAAGACAGCGAGGGATTCACAGAGGGTGTTTAATAAGAGGGAACGCATATCATCTGTTAATTAGGAGAAAACATAAACATGAAAAGACACATTGTGAGCAATGTAAACAAAAGTTCACTCTTTTGAGATTAAACATGTGAATATCACATTTGAAATGTCGGTGTATATGTATAATTTCATAGGATAATAATGAATTTTGTATTATTCTGTTGCCTTCCAGTGCACCAGAATTACGTGGGTACTGATGCAGAGAAGAATCCCTTTTACCTGTCCGTCGTCCTCTCAGACCAAAACAACCAGCGGGTTCCTCAGTATAGAGCCATCCTCTGGAGAAAGATGGTGAGTTCACCCTCTGTGCACGTTGTGCTCAGTACGTACCTTGTTTGTCAGTAAGATAATGGATTGTTTTACCAATTGATGCTTCAAACTGTTATTTAAATGAAACCACCAAGGAGTTTAAATGGAAAATATCTCTGGTGGAGCTACTGACAACTTGTGCACATCTTAAAGATGAAAAACGGGCCCGAAGTAGATAACGCTTCGTGTCTAAAGTAGGTAAAAAGTGGGTAAATGTACTAGGTACTTATTTTATAGGACTGCCTCCCATGATTTTCTCTCAACAAGATGGGAAGGTGATGAGCTTTTCGTACAATAGGCCACAGATTAACCTAGAACTTGTAGTATGTTTTTTATGCTCTAAATATAAGAAGGCACAAAAGGGTATCTTGAGGGACTATGCTACTCCAATTATTGAGTCACTGTGTGATGGTGTGTGCATGAGAGATGCATGTTCATTATTTTGTCTTAGTAGGGTGACTCAGCTTGGTTCTGTTTTCTGCCACCAGACTAATCTTGAACCTGATTAGGGTTGTGCACCTCCGATGCCTGATTGCCATGATTATCTTGTTTATGTCAGATTATCTAGTACAGGAGGTTGTTTTTCTTAGAACTGAACAACGTTGTTTGGCTTGAACTTCTGTGGTTTACTCTGGTTCTCTGTAATTATTTAAATTGTGCAGCTAAGAGTTATATGATTGCCTTCAATAGCCTTGCAAATAATTACTGGAACTCACGCACAAAAATCATGTTTTGATCTCATCACTCCTCAAAGAAATAGCAATTTGAGCCCACAGTGTAAACATAATGTAATCCTTGATCTATCATTCTCATTCACTCAGGGCACTCTGAAGATCAGCCTACCATACAGCCCAACCAAAACGCTATCAGTTAAGTCCATCCTCAGGTGAGAAGCGCAGGCTGGAGCTCTAAACCCACACAGTTAATTTGCTCTTTACAGTGCATGTGATAAATGTGGTGGCAAAAAATGCAGTCCAACATCCAAATCCCCCCAAAAAACACAAAAACACAGGAAAAAAATACAGGACCTCAAGAGGGAACATAGATATCAGACCAACTGGTGACCACAGAGACTATGTAAACAAAAGAGTCAATAAAGTTACCCAGGTGTGGCTAAAAGGCATAGGTGAAACTAATAAGGACAGGAGGGAAACCAAACAATGGAAAAAAGCATTTTGAAGAAACCTTCGAATGCAGTCAACGTATGTGTCCTTCCAAACAAGAGCAACGATGAATTCTTATCTACCCAACATATCGAATGATTCATTGCACGCCTAGGAAAACGTTTTAACATTTGATAATGGCGGCCAACAGACAAAATGTCCAAAGAATACACTTTTGTCAGTTAAAGAAGTTACAAGTCTTAATTAAACCTATATGCCACAATGATCTATACAATTTATATTTAAATCAAATTGAAATATGACATTTCCAAAGCAATCAATACCTAGGGCCTTTCTAGCAAAGATGAGAAGAGAAAAACTCCATGTTCTTACAGTGACATGCTGAACTGATGTCACCGGCGGGTAGCATGCGCTTTGGGAAAGTTGAGTGATACAAATAGCTTTCACTACCCTCCTGCGTATTTAAATATCCCAGAACTCTGTGTGTATCGCAACGATGTGTAGAAGTAGGACTGACAAAAACGTATTTAAATGTTGTTATGGTAACAGTTATTGACAAATCATGTTTATCTTATTATAATATAAAGTTTTAGTTTAGTTTTTAGTTTTAAAGTTTTTACATTTGTGAGATTTCAAATAAAGGGCCTGTAGAAGATCTTTATTTTCAGACATTTACGTACGGTTTGTAAATCCGTTCATTCCAATACCATTCACACATATTTACCTCATTACCCTTCTCATCATTATTTTATAGCTATTCTGTTTATGCATTATAGGAACTTAGTTCGATAGTTAGTTAGATAATTAGATAGATAGATATATACTGGAGATCCACGGTGTCACTGCTCAAACAGCACGAGGATAAATGGAACAAGCAACATGAGAAATCCCCTGTATCTGGTATGATCTATTTTGTGTGGCCCTTTTGGGCTATTTGTTTTTCAATAATCCCAAAACAAACCTTTTCGTCACTACTTTACCCTTTCCTCCCAGTGGAATGAACATGGATAGGTTTGAGAAAGGCCCCAGGGAGATCCTCAACCCAGATATTCAGAAGGTGAGAGTAACACCAGAGCAATCAGCCAACTCCCAGTGAAATGTTAACACTGGTCCATTTCATGCCGTGCCTGCTCAGCAGCACATTCACACACGTCATTCCATCCTCAGGCTGTGTCATCTCTACCTGGTTTTCTAATAATACTAATATAATCTTTCCTCAGGATCTGCTGGTGTTGGAAGAACAGGAGGTATGGGATGACACTGCCTTCATGGGTTAGGTCATTCATTTAGAGTCAATGTCTTTATGCCCATTTGATAGGTTTGTATGTGCAGTCTTCCAGTCAGCTTTACACAAATCATCGTAACAGATACCCACACTGCTGTGTCTTTGCTTTTGACAAAAATCTTGCATTTGCAGGAATTACAGTTGCACTGCACAGTTGCATATTACGCCATCTATATTCATATTATTCATGTAATTGCACAATAAGTGTGTGTAATAAAAAAAAATAAAGTGTGTCATCAACAATGTATAATATTTAAATCATTCATAAATTGTGAATTACTTCATGGCTTTAACCAATCAACTTGTTTTTAGGGTTCTGTCAACTTTAAATTTGGTGTCCTGTATGCCAAAGACGGACAGCTCACAGATGACGAGATGTTTAGCAATGGTAAATTTCTCTACACTTAAACTTTTTAAAATAAAGGAATAGCTAAACATTCTGGGAAATTGGCTTGTTTACTTTCTTGGAAAAAAGAAACGATTTAAATGAGAAAATTATACTACTCATGTCTGTCGTTTTAACATGGAGCCACAGACGGCAGATGGTTATTGTCAGCTTAGCGTAACGGGGGAATATAAACTTAAAATGTTCACAGATTTAAATGTGCAGAAAAAAGGGAAATAACTGTGTTTTTAAACCTCAAATTAACCCTTCAACAAAACAGCAACACAACAGACGTTATGTGTGCAGTCAAACGACTCCTATGTGTTTCAGAGATGGGGAGCGAGAGCTTTGATAAATTTCTACATCTGCTGGGTGACGCCATTACACTGCAGGGATGGGCGGGATACCGTGGAGGGCTAGACACGAAGAGTAAGCGTTTGCATATTTGCTTTATCACACGATTCATAAAAATGCTTTTGAAAATGTGAATATGTGTGTGTTTTCTTTTCAACTTCCTCCGTTTCTTTTATTTTTACCCACAGATGACACTACAGGAATAAAGTCCATCTACACAGTGTATCAGGGCCATGAGCTCATGTTCCATGTGTCCACAATGTTGCCGTACTCCAAAGAGAACAAACAGCAAGTGGGTGGCTGTGTATCTGTAATTATTTTTTCTCAGTTGGTGCACTATTTTCTGCTGTAATTATTGCAAATTAGCAAATATTATCATGTTGAACACACTTAACGATAGAACTTAAGATGACAAACTTTTGAAATTGAACAAACATTATTTGCAGGTAGCAAAATCAAGTGAATGGCAGCAAATGTTATTGCTGAAGAAGGACAAATGATAAGTGAGGGATTATTGCTGCAGAGCTCTGTTTGGTTATGTCAATATTACTGAGTATGATTTAACAGGGCTGGTGCTTTCCAGATCCGACATGTACTGTAGGTGGACTTCTTCAGATAAAAAAAAAATCAGCTATCAGATGAAATAATAGTAATAATATAATATAATGCAGAAGAGTCTGTGCTTGTTTCCCCATCCCCTTAGGTGACATGAACTGTCACTTATGAGATCACACTGTCCTGTGAGGGAGTAAAGCCATATTTCACAGCTTAGCATAGTTTTGAGGCAGCAACACTTGTGACGCAAGTTGAAGACAAGTTTCTAATCTGAATACAATTGTCCTGTGGTGAACACATTAGAATACTTATCATGGCACTCTGACTAGTAGTTGGGAAGATGTCATTCTCTTGGGGGGGGAAAAAGAACATTGAATTGGCACACCAGCCATCAAACATAATCATCACAAGACAACATTTCAACAAAGAAAAGAGAAAAGACCAAGAAAAATGTAAATATAAAAAAAAAGACAATATAATGAAATAGCCAAAAAGAGATGGTAAGACATAGATAGATGTGCATGACATTGCTGCCCATGAAGTTTAAATAAATTAGTTAAAATGGATCACAGATGCTCTCTTCCAACCTTTTAATGACTTTCAACTCACCGCTAGGATGGTGTCAGTTTCAGATACTACAGGCCGTAGTTTTTAGTAAAAGTGCCCAGTTAAACAATTAGCTATAGCACCTGTAGCAGTGGCTGTTATACACAGCTTATGGAGTTCATTGCAACACTTATAAACCACTTTGTGCCCCTGATGGCCACAATATGCAGAAAACATTGTACCCCTGTGTAACTGCAGGTATAGGATTTATCAGGACGACAGCATTCATTTCCAGTAAGACGTTTTATGAGGTGACAATATAATAATGTTGGGTTGTGTCATTAAGTGACTATAAGGAACGTGAATTTGTAAGGTGTAAGGGTGTAATTCCTGTCTCACATGAAATAGTTGATTACTGAGTCGCAGTGATTTCCCCCTCATCTTTGGTCTGTCCTCTCTGGCAGGTGGAAAGAAAGAGGCACATTGGAAATGACATTGTTACCATAGTATTCCAGGAAGGGGATGACACATTGTCATCCTTCAAACCATCAATGATCCGCTCGCACTTCACCCGTATCCTTCACCATTCACACAATGACTATCAGAGGAACGAAGTGGTAAACAACACAGCTATAGGCAGATACCTCATCGTAACTGCAAGACTGAAGACATAAGGGGCGACTATTGGCTGTGAGCTGTTACGTACCGTGTCTCTTCACAGTGTTTCCTTTAATTTTGCTCCCAGATATTTTTGCATTAGTCAGGTATAATAGCCAGAATGACAGTTACAGGTGAGTGGCTTTGATTACTGCATTTCTTTATTGATTGGTTCTGTGATATTAAAAAAAAGAAAGGCTTTGCCGGACTTTACCACACTGTTGTCATTTTCCTCCACTGTGAATGTGAAAGAGATGCTTTTTTCCTACAGGTTGAAGATTTTCTCAGAGGAGAGTGTTCCGCTGTTTGGGCCCCCTCTGCCGTCCCCACCTGTATTTACTGATCACCAAGAATTCAGGGACTTTTTATTAGTCAAATGTAAGGGAAAACACACTGCATCATAGTACGTTAATGCAACATCATCCGTGTCTTATCTCTAATCCTTCTTAATCTCTCCCAGTAATCAATGGAGAGAAAGCCACACTTGAGACGCCAACCTTTGCCCAGAAGCGTCAGCGGACCCTTGATATGTTGATCCGCTCGCTCTACCAAGACCTCATGCCTGACCTGCACAAGGTACACCTTGATATCTGCACCCCAGTCAGTTCTTGCCTGTTCTTGGGTTGATCTTTTTTTGACTATATAAAAGTTTGTAGTACACTGCACACTGCGTTTCTCCTCGACCTTGTCCCTTCACTTACTGGCAACGATTGTAGCCACTGCTGAGCCGACTTGTGCTGTATCCCTCTGCAGCCCTTTGCATACTGCACCACACGGACTGGATACTACTGCATTGCTGACTTTTTCATTAGGGCTCCCTCTCCTCACCCTTATCCTAATGTTTTTCCTCCTTCCACTGTTGCTCTGAATACAACATAATTCTCTCCTGCTGTTTTTACCTTCTGTAAGCTTTTAAGAACCCTTTCTGCTTTCTTTTTCCCTCCGTGCGTGTGTGTGTGTGTGTGTGTGTGCATGCATGCGCTTCAATTTTGGCTGTCCACATTCCATGTTTAGGTTCCTTTTTCTCCACAGAACATGTTAAACAGGCGATCTTTCAGTGACGTGCTGCCTGAGTCTCCGAAATCAGCGCGTAAGAAGGAGGAAGCACGGCAAGCAGAATTTGTCAGAATAGGGCAGGTAATTTATTTGAACTCAAATTAAGCACACACACACACTCACGCAAGCCCATGGTCACCAGTCAGAGCTCTGTAGTAAACAACAATAAAAACACTAACAAGAACAGGAGGCATTGGCACAGCTTAGTTAAAATAATTGTATCTTAAATGTATATTATACATATACATAATACTTTTTCTATATTTAATTGATAGATACTTCCTTGCCTGAAATGTTATTGTACCATTTTATTTTTGACAGATTAGTATAACTTTCCACCACAACATTGGTTAATGTAGACATTAACAAAAATCATTTATTTCCTGTCCTGTGTGTAATAAAAAAAATATGTATATGTAATCGATCAAAGGCCTAAAACTAAGCAATGTTTCAGGTCTGAGTCAGCCATAACTATAAGCTTTATCAGAAAAGAAATAATGCAGGGTCTAAGATGGGAAAGCCTTGTCAAACAATATTATATTACATTACTTATTTTAAGAAGATTAATTGGGTGTATTTATAACATGCTTGTCGTCTGAAGTTGCACATGATATGCAAGCAGCAGGAGAAAGGAAGAGCAATTCCTCAAGCAGTTTGTTTAAATACAGTTTTAAGGTACTTGCACAACAACAGAAGCCTAGATATCCATTTCATATTTATGTCTATATTTTACATTTCAAAGGGAACTATTCAACATCTTACTACACTGTATTAACCTGGTAGCAGTATTTATTAACAATAAAATATATGCTCAATTTAACGAACATAGAGCATTGTTCAAGCTTAAACCACATGATTTTTGCCTTGTAACCTCTTAAAGAAAAAAACATGATTATATGGTGCCTGTAAGATGTCTATAAGTTGTTAATAGTTCTTGTAAATTTAATAAATCTTGTTAAGTAGAATAAAAGCTTGACAGTACGATTTTGCCAAACTTCATTAAACAGGAAAATTACAAATAACACAACATTTCAGATTATATAAAGGCTAGAACCAGACTTCTGAAAAGTCTCTCTGTTTGGAACTTTGCTCTTCCTTTTAAATATGTGTAAAAAGTATGAATATTATCAATAAGGTTAACATTAGATAGAAGTCTTATTTGTTTCGCAGTATAGACATTATTTTTCTTTTTTTCTTACATATTAATCAAATCATGACTTGACCTGACTTATTACTGGCTGTACATGAAGGATATAAACAAACTCCATCCTAACCAGCTGAAGCAATGATGCATCAGTATTTACAGTCTTATTATTATATTATACATGTTGATATAGTCTATGAGATACAAGGTTGGCACTTTTTATTTTGAGACTGTACTGGTTGGATTTGACTGCAGGGCCTTTATTTGGAATTCATTATTTCTGGACTTTTATTAAATTGAATGATGCAAATGCAGTGCCAAACATACAGAACTGACACATGTCACACCTGCTGCAATTTCTGTGTGTCATACCTGATGCCATTTCCTCTCCAGGCTCTGAAACTCAAGACCATAGTGAGAGGAGATGCCCCAACTAGTCTTGTTACCACAGGCCTGTGTAGAAAAGAGGTGAGGTATTGGGACACTTTTTCAGACATTTCAGTGTAATGTAATGTTTCTTCCTCACATGTCACTTAATTAATATCTTAGTGAATTCAGAAAGGGTATTTTTATGTTAGACATTTTCTAACATATTTTCTTACACTTAAATGTAATACTGTTGTGGAATAAAGTTAGGCCTATTGACCAAGAGATCTCGCCTGTATATTTTACATTAAAAATAAGCACGTGTGACACACAAGCATGTAGAGTTTCGACTACACTCAGTCTCTATGCATGTGTTGCCACCCTTGTTAAATACTGTACAAGCAGCCAGATGATATTTGTAACATCAATGGCTCTGTGTTCACCTACATGTGTCTCTATGTGTGTGTATGCTGCAGCCATGGGAGTCCCAGTCCTTCTGCAGCACATTCCCTTATGAGATTGTGTGTGCTGATTCCTGGGCTCAGTCTCTGCTGGCTGCCACCGACACAGCGGGGGTCATGCTGCTGGATGGTGAGGTCATCCTAATCAATATTGCCCAATGTCCTCTAAAACAAAGTCACCCATCCATATCCGATCAATACTGTGCTGACAGAATGCCAAAGCCAACAGCTTACATGATGATGATAATGGTGTTGTCCGTGTTTCAGGCCCTGATCCGGCTTTATCCAACACCGGTGAGTGTGCAATCCATATTCATGCTTCTTGTTCTTGCTGTATTTTTTTATTTTTCATTTTTTTTACAAAAGATTTGACCTCATGTATGACATACTTTTCAGATTTTACCCCTATTTTTATTCTGATATAAGCCTTTTGTGTTTTAGAAATGCAGGCTCTGCCTCCGGCGCAGGTGTTTGACAAAACCATGGTGGTAAAGCAGATGCACGTTCTTGAGCCTCAGGACCTGCTTATCACCAGGGCAGACAAAGGTGGGCGTAGACCATGTGCGACAGCACATATTTACAGCACATTTTCTCTATCATGATTCCTGATATTCTCTCTTCTGTGTTCTTGAGTACCTACTTACTCTTTCGACCCCCTTCGGTCCAGTGAACACATTGATCGCTTGCTGTGATCTAACCAATCCCTTTCAAGTTTATGTCGGGGCTTGACTGTGAGAGTGGAGTGGTCTTTAAAGGAATGAAATGCAGACCAACAGAGAGACTACGTGAATCATGCAGAAACAGGCATACAAAATCAAAAATAGTGTTAACGAGAAGAAGCTCTGTAATAACAGCTGTACATTTAGTCTCATGTTTGTATATTAATAATAATGTACACTTAATAATTAATGTATATTAACAAACAGGATTGACTTGGCTAGGATCATGATTATGTGATGAAAGCAGAAACATTTGCCAGAAATGTGTGTGGGCTTTCTGTTTCTGGGAGTGAAAACCCCAAAGAAGCTTTCTTAATAATCCTTTCGTAATCCTCCGGCAGTACAACACTATTGTCTGGCAGTGGGAGGATGCTAAAAAAAAAAGTGATGGTGATGAATTAAAAGTCACGATGATGCAATACAAAAGTGGCTTTCTGTTGTTATTCTAGGAAAGGATGCTCGGATCTATGTTTTCAGACTGAGCACGCTCAAGAGAGGCCTGGAGGAGAGGCAGCTTGTCAAAAGCAAGTGTGACAGTCGGGAAAATAAACTGGAGAAAACCAAAGGTACAACGCAAGACATGCAACAGTGTACACAATGTTGCAAAGCCTGCAAATTAAATCAACGCAACAAATTAGCAAAATGATGGCTAGGGTTATAACATTTATTTACTTTCAGCATATTCTCATTTTGACTTTGAAAATGTGGTTATACTGGCCATTGCATCGTGTTTATAACGGAAATTATGAGAGACAAGATCCACGGTCTAGACATTCTCTAGTTTGCTAGCTCTCTGAAGTTGAGGTTAATCAGATCAAGGGGTCATCTTCAAGCCATTTGATTTGGGTATTATTAGAAAATGAACAGAGGAAAATTGTCAGTTGCTTAGCACAGAAAATGATGCAATGAAAAATTGTTATCTATTTATTTATGTTGGTTTGGCTTGATAAATTTAGGTTTCTCAGAAAAAACAATTGTGACATCTATTGTATCGACCAAACCACCCATATGTCAGACACATTTCTGACCGCTCTGTCAGAAATTTGGCTAAGAAATAATTACTTTATCTAACAATCCCCTTGGATACAGGTAAAATAATTAAATTAAAATGGTGGGAGATGGACCATATACATTATATTTGATAAAGAAAGGATTCACTGGGCCTTAATAAAAGTTATTTTAAAAGCACAAATATGCCTACACCTACAGCAGAGCACATGTTCAATGTACTTCCTGTACCCTCCCCCTCCTCCTCTCTGTCGCAGGCTGTCATTTGTACTCCATCAACACCCACCACGGCTCAGAGCTGAGGATTGTGGCAGCCATCAGGAACAAACTCCTCCTCATCACCAGGAAACAGCCACGTTTCGAAGGCTTCAGTGCGGTCTCCACAGGAACAGACTCACCGATGGAGGAGTTTCAATACATACGGGTAGATCAGGCTGCACATAGCTGAAAAAAGAAGTAACAGTGAACTTCAGACTCAATATTCAGAAAATGTTTACCTGTAAGACAAAGGAATGTAATGTATAATGATAATGGTAATGAATATTAAGACTGGAAAACGGAACAATTATTGTGATACACTATAACGTTTGAACTGTGTTTATGTGTTTTTGTCTTTGTTTGGCCTACACTTTGAAGACACCTGTAATCAAACTTATGAGTATGTACGTAAGTGCTATCGGGTAATTGTGTGTCATACCCCATTAGGAGATCTGTCTGTGTGACCCTCCGCTGGTGATGGCCCTGGTGGACGGGCCTACAGGGGAAAATGACAATATGATCTGTGTGGCCTACAAACATCAGTTTGACCTGATCAATGAGAGCACTGGAGATGCCTTCCGGCTTCATCACGTAGAAGCCAACAGGGTGAGACACATGTGCATACGCACACATGTTTTCTTTTTTTTTTTTATCTTTATTTTCCTTTAATTTGCGTTCATGTGATGTTTGCCAATGCTGAGCAGACCTGACACCTTCGGACGACCTTTTTAGCTGCCTTATTTACCTCTCTGATTACCAGGCTGCTTTGGTGAATCAACACTTTGTCATGTACAGCAACCAGCTGTGGAGGAGAGTGAGAAGGATGAGAAATAAACCAGCTGTTTTAACAAAACAATTTTATTCTGCTTAACCATTCCACCCATGGCATAACTATTGGCGGCGTATGGTGACGTGGACCCAAATGCACGAGACTCAGAGCAACTGATGTTCAAAAATATAACTAAACAGGAGGTGTCAAGACATGAACTAAACTAAACATACACAGCTTAACATAACACACAATTCATGACAGTAACTACAATGAGTAACAAACTCCAGCAGAAGTATACTCTCATCAGCCACAACATGGCCATAGCTATACTGCTTTCCATTTTGTGGCAGATGTCTTGCTATTGGAACATAAAGGTACACAATTATTTTAAAATAGCATCCCCAATGTTTCTGTGTATATCCATGGCTCATCTGATTGGTTATTCTTTTTAATACTACCTCAGTAGTTTCCCAGTACTTTAAAGACATGTGACCTGACATAATATGTTAAAGAGTCTCTAATACCGAAACTTTGAAATTTTGTTGAAATGATTCCACTAAACTGACTTGTGTCTGCCCTCAGGTAAATTTTGTTGCAGCCATTGATGTATATGAAGACGGGGAAGCAGGGCTGCTGTTGTGTTACAACTGTAAGTCGTCCTTTGACTCCTAACATTTCAAATGATATTTAATACAGGGCATGATCTCTTTGTCAAAGCTAAGCGTTAAGGTTTTTTTCCTCTTCCACTCAAATATAGTTTATAATAACATTTTGTATCTATAATATGAGATCATATCAATTTTACCATAGGCTCCAGAATATTAACTTGAATAGAGATCTTGAAAAAGTAAACAACGTCTTTGAAGAAGACCGAAATGTTGAATTTGAGTCTGTCTTTTACAGATATTTGTTACTATAAGAAAGTTTGTCCTTTTAATGGTTCCACACCGATGATCCAGTCCAACACCTCTGACTTCCACTTCAGCTGGAATCAGATGCCCAATGCTATTGGTAGGTTATACAACAACAACATTTGAAACCCCACCCTGCCCATGCTGCTGGCCTGGCCGCAGCTTGCTGTTTTCATGGAGACATCATTTGTAGCCACAAGCATCCAATCGGCCTCTGTGATTATGTGTGTGTGCTTGTGGTTTTTGTGTGTCTGTGTGTGCACGCTATTATTAATTCAGAGGATGAATAAAACACAATACACCCCATACACGCACACAAACACCAAAAAAGAACTGTAATAAAACAAGTGGAAAATGATTAGTAACTTTCATAAGCAATTTGTAAAGCTGCTCTAATCGATATTTTCAGATTAACTATGAACCAAATATCTGTATTATGAAAGTGATCATCCAAACAAATATCAGTAATTAGTTGTTGTGTCCACACATTCACACCTCATTTATGTCAAGGTTGCTTGTTTTCTAATTTGTATCTTGTGTTGTCTGTTGCAGTTTGTGCATTTCCTTACATCCTGGCCTTCACAACGGACTCTATTGAGATCCGACTGGTGGTCAATGGCAACCTTGTATACACAGCAGTAGTCCCAGAGCTACAGTTGGCAGCTTCTCGGGTCAGTAAGATGCCACAAGAACACAACATCATGTCTATGCTTGTGTGTACTCATGTGTGCACAAATATAAACTCTTAAAGTGTATACCCTAGTATACTACTCTCAAATGTCCAACTCTGGGAGATATTAGGTGACTGGTAGTAGAAATGCATTATGTGCGTAACCACACATACAAGTCACTGGTGTTCACTAAAGCACAGAACCCTTCTAGGTTGTGAGGGTGTTAAGTGTTTTCAGGCCACACTGCATTGGAAATATGAAGGCAATATGCATGGGTACAAAGCAATAATCCACTCATAAGTGATATAAATGTATACCTAAAAACAAGTGGTTTATTTATTTAGCATCTGGCATCAAATAAATACTTTTTCTTCACTGTATTATTACAGGGAATATATTTTATTATTATTATTATTATAGTTGTTGTTATTATTGTTGTTGTTATTATTATTATTATTATTATTATTATTATTATTATTATTATTATTATTTGATCTCTTTGCCATTTCTTGTATCATTTTCATTATTTCACCATCTTGCCCTATTATTTCTATCCCTTTCTCTTCACTATTTCCTTAAAGGATCTCATTTTCTCTCTCTTTTTCTTTCTGTTTTTCCGCCCATAGTCGGACATCTATTTTGTGTCGTCAGCTCCGTTCAGCTCAGCCTCCAACTGCAGTTCAAGAGATACCAGCTCTCAGAGTTCCCCACAAACACCCACTGGCTACGAGATGCCAGTGTTCCCTTCACCACTTGGAGATGGTAAGCTCTGCAAAAAGCAACAGTACAAGAGGATAACAATGATGATGCTTGGATATTGAAGGTTTTTAAAAGTTGCCTGCAGACTTTGATTTTGCTCATTTGTTCTTGCAAAAATGTAGAACACGTAACATTAAATGGAAGGGTTACTTTTTTTAAATGTTGCCTGCTGGTGAATCACAGCCCCATTGACATCTGTTGCTGAAACAAGACTAAATAGTTCTCTTTGACAGTTTTCTCTCGTATATGTGTTGGATTACCTCCAGCAATGGGCCATGTAACAAAGGACAAGTGTATTAGCATGACCTTCTGATGTGTTTTTCATGGTTTATAACTGAGAATTATGAAATAGAATTGGTCTACACAGATAGTAATCGTATCAGTTAACAGCTGTTTTGTAGATGTGTAGACAATAAGAAAAGGAAATACTATCTGCAGACTTTATTGTCCTCATACTAACCACTTTATTACCTTGCTTGACATCAACAATATGTCCAATGTGAATGTATAAACTATGCCGTTTTAAACAAAGTTATTATCTAATGATAAAATGGAGGCCTATTGTTGCGACAAAGGTGGGAATAAATATATGGAAAGTGGTTGGCAGTTAGGTAAATGTGATTCGTAGATCCCCCCACTCTTAACCCCCCTAAAAGAAAAAACACAGTCTGTGATGAGTCTGTGTCCGTGATGCATAGCTGTTGTTAATGTTGTCAGTGACTCACAGGTTTGACAGAGTGAGCCAGAAGAGTGACGGCCGATGGCAAGTTTAATTCATATGTCCATTAGACCCTCTAGCTTTGAAAAAGGACACAAAGTCATCGGCAGATGCATCGAAGTCTTTATCCTGAGGGGATCGGGACTTTACAGGCGCCATCACAGCTAACAGCTCTAACAGGGAGATTGTTCTGACTGTCACTGCTGCAATTAGCTGAGGATTGGCTTTATGCTTTAAGGCTGGTTCAGTAATCTTTTCTGTCAAAGGGGCTCGGTCTGTCTTTCCTGTTTTATTTGGTTATTTGCATCACAGATACTCGATCACCCGAAACAGAAACTGCTATTTGTGTCAAGCTAAATGTATGTACTGTGTGTGTTTGTGTGTGTGTGTGTGTGTTTGTGCGTTTGTGCGTGTGCGTGTGTGTGTATGTGTTCAGTTTGTGTAACCCTCTTCTTCATCCCTGGTTCAGATTCTATACGGATCCCCTACGGTACCAAGCTTTCCCTGTACATGTCTAAGGATGCAGAAGGTACAGCAGGATTCTCCTGCAACCCGTCATCAGTTTATAACGCACATAATGCTGCCCATTCACATGCACGTGTTCTGCAAAGGTTCTCCCCCCTGTCTGTTCTAAGGTTGCATGTTGACTTAAACGTTGGTTGAATGTTAAGTGAACCTTCCATCTTCCCCACCCCCCATCCCCCCTGCTGTCTCTAATGAAAGCATTAGTGCGAGGAGAGAATGAGAGGAGGAAGAGGTGATGGAGTGCAAAGTAAAAAAACAAAAAGGTGAGACACTGGAGATAGGTGATCAAGGTAGAAAATGTTATTCAATTACAAGAAGGAAAAAGGAAGAGATGCAGAAAAGGTATGCCCGAGTATGAGAGAAAAGGGACGGGTTGTGTACAAGAGCAGGAGGTTGGTTGGGAAGGAGGGGAAATAGGGAAAACGGGAAGGATAGGACGCGTCTGCTGCAGCATGATTTACAGATTGCACTGTCGCCATGGAGACTTTTGTCAGCCCTGTCTTCAATCCAAAGTGGCTGTCCAAACAGCAGTCACAGTCTGAGGGTTTGGATAGGTGGGGGTGGGGCAGGGGCTGGCTGAAGAACGGAGGGAGGTTGAAGGTGTGCTGACAAACATCCCATCCACACTAACTGCCTGTGCACCTGCTGTATCTGCTCCTCGGGGAGGGTTTCAAATGATATAATCGCATCAGTTACACAAACAAGTCCTTGTTACTGCCGGCTGCCACCTCCTTACACTGGCTTAAACGCAAACCAAAGACGTGCAGCCGAATAGTTTGCTGCTAATAAGAATTCTAATTCAGTTAGTGAAACACTCATGGTATTAATGTTGTTTCATTTGCCAGTGTGATGGAGCATGACACTACCCTTGGTCCAGAAACCAATGTGGAATATATTGATCTCTGTGATTATATATTCTAAATAAATGCATGCTTTCCCCCCACATGTTTTGGCTTTACTGCCATGTCTGCTGTTTGCCAACACATGTACAGGAGACTAGGATGTGCAACAACACTTACACAGTGTCCCTGTCAATCATCAGCTGTGCTCCATGCTCACCTATTACCCGCTGACATTTCAGATGAGACATCCTCTTTGTGCAGCGCAGACTCCACATTGATTCAGTCTCATCCATATTGCTATCAGCCTGCTTCAGTGGAGCAGTGTGTGATTGCAAAACTGCAATGCTGCACCTGGGAGGCACTCTTTGGGCACTGCAGGTTGGCATGCTGCAGCTTTGTAAGCTGAGTGCATTTGTAAAATATCCAATTTTAAATGTCTCCCTATCAATTTATCATAAACCAGATTTCAGGCTTTTGTTGTATCTGCCGAAGAGATAGCCTGAAAAGTAAGGTTGATTAATTTTAAGATCACATGCTATTTGAGTGAATGGGATTATTAATCACTAGAGAGTCATTTCAATGTGGGGATTTGTGTGTGTGTGTGTGTGTGTGAGTGAGTAAGTGAGAGAGAGAGATTTTAATATAGAGTCAGAAAAAAGTATTTTTTCCTTTCACATATACCATATATATATATATATATATCATATATATTTTCAACATTTTAGGCACCATGTCTGCTTGCTTTAAATCAGCCAAATGTCACAGGGTCCTTTAATGCAACAATGCGAGGAATTGTTTAATATAATGGGAAATTAGCTTATTCACTTTATATCTGAGAGTTAAATGATATGACTGATACCACCTCTTGCATGGCCATTGCTACATGTAAAAATAGAGGAAGTAGTTGGCCATTAATGGTATTGTTGTTTGCTTTATATAAATACTTAAGTGTTCCAACAACTACCAGTAATTTTGTGAAATCTTAAAGGTCCCATATTTTACACTTTCCCGGTATTTTTAATGGTGTTGATATTCGTAAGAATATCCTTTTTACATTTATATATAGATTTTAAGCACCAAAAAGCAAGTGTCTCGGAATCTTCTCCTCTGATTGGCTTTTCTGAGTGAAGCACAGTCAGACCTACCTACGTCTTTATGGCATCCAGCCTTTCCTTAACATTTTTCTAGCTTGCCATCTAACGTCTTGTTTGTATTCTTAGTAAAGTTAAAACAACTACATTCAAGTGGGGTGGCGACTGACAGTTGTGACTGTAAAATTGCTCTGTTGATTGAGCTTGATACTTGCATACTTGTTCTAATATTTATATAGCACCCAGACCTGCTTTATTTTCAAAGTTGCATGGCAAATTCTTTCTACAACAATATGGGACTTGTATGCTTTGTTATTGAACGAATCAAACGTATTAATGAATGATCTTGAGAATCATCAGTCGGTGGACATCAGACCCTTGGCTAGAACCAGGCCAGCTGGTATTAGCTTTTTCTTTAGCATACAGTTATGAGTTTAATATTGATATATTCTTCAATTCTCAGCAAAAGGTCAGCTAAGAATATTCTCCAAAAAACCCTAAAACTGTTTTTCTAATTGGCATTGCTCCTAACTACATAACTATTCATTTACAATTTTTACCAAAAAAAAAAAAATCAAACATACATTTGTCATTCATGGCTATGTCTCCCTTTTTGTTTTTCTCTTCTCCTTAATCTAGTCTCATTGTTGCTCTTGTTATTTCTTGTTTTGTGTCCACCCTTATCAAATTCCTTGTACCTTCTCCTTTATTTACCTTCCCTGTTTTCTCCCTTTTCTCCCTCCACCTCCGATCTCTTCTTCCCAGGTGAAGCCTCATGTAAGCACATCTTCAAGATCCCTCTGTGTAACTTGGTGGGCCGCAGCATCGAAAGACCCCTCAAGTCTCCTCTGGTCAACAAGGTGCTGACGGCGCCGGCCCCCACCATGGTGGCCACAACGCCCCTCATCTCTGCAACACACTCGCTTTCCCTGTCGCGCATGGAAATCAAGGAGATAGCCACCCGCACGCGGAAGGAGCTGCTGGGTAAACTGAAAAGCTGTTATTCATCTTATAATTCATTTATTCTATGTTAGTATCAGGAAAGTGTTACAGCTATGCATCTGTAGGCTAACAAGGGGGGCACACCCAGCAATTAGTTTGGCATAGCTTAGCTTAGCAAAAACAATTGGAGTTTGCTAGCCTTGCACCTACGTAGGTTGCCAATTAGCTGAGGCAATCCTTAAACAGGAGGCAGAAAAGACTCCAGGAGGTCACTGGTTCAGGTATAAATACAAACATACATGAAAACAAATAGGGTTGTCTTTGTTTCCTTTGTGTCTGGCTCTCTCCACCATTCACCTGCAGCCGGCGAACTAACCACACCCCACTGTCACAGTGTCCTAATGCCAGCCTAACAATATCGGCTGTAGTTTTGAAGGTATAGAGAGGTTTTGTTCATATCAGTTAAGAAAATAATCTATGGAATGTTAAAATACTCCTTGACGCCATTTGAGTTTCACGTTCGCTCATGTCCACAAAGGTTTGTCAGAGGAACCTAGTGGGAAGTCGGATAGTGGAACAGTCAAACAGAGGAAGATGAGTAAGAAGAACACAGAGGATGAGCCCAAAGCGCGAGCACTGACATCAACCAACAGTGACAGGTGACGGTGGCAGATTGGACAAAAGCTATGCCTTTGACAGTTGTGTGACGTTTTCTGAGCTTGAGGTTTTCATCCCTGTGTGTGCTACAGGTTAGTATCAGATTCATCGGAAGCTGACCTGGACCTCCAGTTGCACTGTTCCTCTGGTTCAGATTCGATGCTGCGGCCAGAGAGCCCGCCTCTCGCCAGCGCGTTTGCCCTCTCTACATCCTTCGAAGAAGATGTCCTCGACCTTAAGTGACGACAATCGTGCACTTCTCTGCCCACCCATGATGTACTGTCACCATCACTTTGTTGTTTTGGTTTGTTTGTTTTCAAGTTGGGTTTGCTGTATTTTTGTTTCTCTTGCTGTATCTTGGGTCTCTCCAGACATCGGGAAATTGGAAGCCCCTGTCTGTGTGTGTTTTATTTTTTTCTGTTGCTTGTGTTGCCCCGCAGCAAATGACCCAGCGAGGTGATGAGGCTGTGTGAAAGGCCGTGTTTTTGTTCTGAGCTCTCCAACTGTTCCAAGCTAAAGTCAAAGGTTTAATCCCAAACCACAATCTGAATGTAAATCTCCACACCAAGACACAGCAAAGTCTCTGCACTCATTATGCCCTCTGAAGTTGCTTGAGCTTTATATGTGTTGTATATTATGTTGTATGATATGCATATGTGTACATGTGTTTATACATGAACATGCATACACAGAGGCAGGCATGTCTGCTTGTCATTTTTGTGATGCATATTTATAGATATTATAAACTTTAAATTTTATTCCAATATTTAGTAAAAGTATAATATTTTATGCTCTCTGCACATATTATTACTTGTTCCTGTTATTCTTATTCACAGCACAGAGATAAACAGGGCAGGAGGCAAAGTCTCCCACAAGTGCCATTTCCCAGCATCCTTCAGTGAACTACACCTTTAACTACACCTGGTGTCTGACAGTAGCAGCATTGTTTATAGTAAATTCAATTTCTATATTGACAACTCCTATAATATAAGATAAAGTCACTTACTGAGGAATGGCTCATAAAAGCCACATGTGCTCGGTTGACCACACTAGAATTAGACAACAATATATCTGCATGACCCCCTTTGCTACAAGTGTTGTGTATTCTTCACCAAAACGTTTCATCTTTGCAGCATCCTATAAACAACATTAAGCAAACACTAGCCTCGAACAACAAAAGTGTGGGTGTTAAAAAATACTTTTTTTACTAGACATTTTTGTTATTTCACGTAAAAACTATAAACAAAACCTGGCGTTTTAGGCAAAAGGTAATATAGTATAACATCATTCACTGAAATGGTAAAATCAGATTCAGTCAAAAATAAAATGTAGTTAATACTATGATGACTACTCCAAAACACTAAAATAAACAAATTTATTTTTAAATAATTTGTAAGTTCTTGTCTCATCCTATATGTGGCTTCCTGCACCTGCCACATACTTTGTAAGTCGTCCTATTTGTGAAGGCATAATTACAGAAATAAAAAACTGAATATTGTATAAACTAAATAAAAAAACATTTAAAATACATACAGAAACATTTGATTTAGGTAGCTGTACCTTCACTGTCACACGGTTACAATAGCATTAGCTTATTGATGAAAACATATGAAACATTTAAATAGCCAACCACAACTGAAATGTATTAGTTCTGTTGTTTTCTTTTCAGGTGTCCAGGTCAATACAGTGGAATTTGCTTACATGAAATTCTTCATTTATCCCCATAAAAAAACATTAAATTGATCACTTCAATCAATAATCAAACATGTCTAGTTGGTTAGTAGAAGGTACTAGAATGCATGCTGCTATCACACATTGTTGGCCCACTGGGAAAAGTAGGAAGAACACCCAATATTCTGAATAAGAAATGGTCACAATTTTGATTCACAAATGAATCAAGGGGTTATTTTATTTTTGCTTATGTTAAGTTGTAGCCTTTATTACTTTTGTTGTCCTATATATTTGTAGCAGGTTGTAACCAAGTGAAACTAGATGTGAAACAGTGTATCGATCCAATCACATAATTGTGGATTTTATTTTTGTCATGTCTTTGCTTCATATCAACAAGTCACTGAGACGTCATCTGTGTCGGATTGTCGTCACCTCTTGCTGACGTGGCCATTTTCTCCATTAGACTGCTCCTGATTGCAGTTAAAAAAGTTGATGTCAATGCAGCCCAAGTCTGACATGACCATTTGCCCTTTATAAAGGTTGTTTTTTTTGACAACCCACTGAAACCATCAAAAACGTTGACATCATACAACTTATTATCACAGGCGGAGTAGCACTTATGAAGTAACCAGTAAACCAGTAGAGTGCCCATTCAATGTGCATGGGCATTTTAAAATATAAATTACGGGATTTCTAAATGTTTGTTCAGGCTCTTTAGAGACAGTCCTTCTTTTGAGGCTCTGTTTTTGATCACGTGTGATCAAATACCTGTGATTACCTGAGTAGCCTGTGGTGAGCTTATGAAGTGGCAGAGGCTCTTGAAATGTTTGGTCTGAAACACAGTAGCCCTTTTTCAACTCAAAAATGTAAATGCAAACCGAGAGCTCCTCTATGTGGTGGTTTCACAACACAACAGCCTTAAGATCTTGCATGAGCCGCCTTGTCCCCCCTCATGCTGTTTCCAATGTTGGCCTCCTGCCTTTCTCTATGTGAACCTCTTCAACACTAAAACTAAAAACTCAGAAAACTAAAAAGGGAAAGGGAAGGGGGGAGGGGTTATTATTATTCTGAATGAGTATGGATGACTCGCAATTTTCTTTTCTTCCGCAATTCTGTCAAGTACTCTTTGTTTCTAACTCCCCTTGGTATTTTTACTATTTGTTTGTTTGTCTTCGTTGGTTTATTTTTTGAACCTATATTTACTATTTGGAGTGAATCTCTGTGATATCAAATGAAATAAAATGAACAAAAAAACACCAAGTGTCTTAAAATATTGTATTGCCATCGTTTTTAATGCCAAGTACTACTTGTAAATGTTTGATGTTTGATAACATGTGGCCTCAAATGAAACTGAACTATATTATTATTATTATTATTTTATTTTTTTTATTTTTTTTATTATTATTTTTTTGAGCAGTTATCTTTAAACAAGTGCTGTAGACCACTCCTGTGAAGGTAGTTGATTCTGTTCATTGATATGTAATAAATATTTATGACATTTTAACTGTTTGTTTGTTTGTTTTGTAATTTCTGCAAATTTTACATTGAAGGTTTTGATACAGAGTTGGGCTCTAAGTCTTAAATTCCTTTCAGAATACAAGGCAAGATCCTGTTGATTCGTTTTGAGCAGCTCACACAGGTCTATGTTTTGAAGAGCAGGGGAGAACAGGGGAGAGGTGGCTAATGGTGTAGGAGATGCACATCCAACCAGAAGGTCACTGGTTCAAAACTAACTCAAGGCAAAACTGGATTGAAGGCAAACACTACATGCAAACATAATTCTGTAATGCACAACCAAGAGCTGCATGGACAAGAGCTAATGCAACAAAATGCCACTATAGAAGGGGTTAGATTGCCCAATGCAGCACTATGCAGTACTGTAGATGTCAAATGGCAGAATAAGCATGCCACAGGTCTGTGGCATCTGACAAACAAGGGGTGATAATCTGGACCATGGTGGTGGACAATCCATGGTGTCATCTTACTACATCTATCTGCCACAATGTAATTCTATTAAAAAGTATAGTTATATTTAACAAGCAACTGATGATGACCAATAACCATTTATTTAGGTGTTTGCACTTAAAAACACCTAAATCAAACACATTTGAATTCGAATGTTTAAGTGACTGCCTTTTTAATATCTTGATCATCATTACCTGATGAGTTCTGTATGTTTAACATGATTATTATTTTATCTTTTTCGTTTTCTTTTACTATTTTCGTTAATCGCTTCAAACTGACAGCTTCAGGTGAAACCCTTTCTATGGCTGAGAGTTTCATTGATTATAATGTCACATGAGACATGACCGGGGGATTTCACATTTCTTATTTTGTACAGATCTTTAACCCTGGTTCAGGTTTGGTAATGCTGCATCTTTTTCTGTCAGAGGCTAAAAACAAGTGGTTTCTGTGTGTGGCATGGTATGTGTGGTTTTTTTTTCTCCCTTAATTCATTGCTTGTCAGACCTCCACTGCTCACATCTCATGCTCCTTATTGAAGGAGACAGATACGCTGAGAAACAGACCATCCAATACAACATAAAAGTATAATTTTTTAAAGTGTTTTAAAGTGTTGGCCTGAGTATGAATCAGTTCCTGTGAAATCATAGTCCAAAGAGGGAAAGGCATATAAAAGGGAAGTAATGAAATATAGGAAGGAGGACGTGAGCCTTGTTTTCTTATACCCTGGAGGTATAGGCAGGTTGAGGCGACCACACCAATCATGCATACGCAGGATACAGACACACCCCTGTTACCACCATGTTATTAGCTTTATTTTTCAGATCATACGTATGTTCAATACAAATAATTCATTTGAAGAAATGGTTCTCTCCTGTTCCCTCAATGTGTTTCATAAAAAGCAAGGGATAAACTTGGAATTTCATTGCACCATTTGTGTAATTATCATAATTCTCTAACGTTTAAAACAGTTTCGAAATGTTATAACAGAAAAATTACTATACATCACAACATTGTTTCTGTCTCTTATACACATCTAGATGTGTATAAGAGACAGATATATGAGAATATATGATATTTCTCGTTTGGTTCAGTTGTGGTTGGCTTTTTAAATGTTTTCATCAATAAGCTAATGCTATTGTAACAGTGTATAAGTGAAGGTACAGCTATCTAAATCCAATGTTTGTTTTCTGTAGGTATTTTAAATGTTTTTTTTATTTAATTTATACAATATGCTGTTTTTAATTTCTGTTATTATGCCTTCATAAATAGGACTAATTAATTACACAACTGGTGTAATGAAATCCCAAGTTTATTCGTGAATAGAGGTAAAATAGACTGGAAATCACCAGATATCAATAGGTCTCATCTTGAAAAATTGCCCCTGGGGGCCTAATACAAGTGAAAATATTTTTGCTCATTACACCATTTGAGCTTGTTGAGACTGACCAAAAGTACTGTGACTATGTTCCGATGAATGCATGACTGACCCCCTACCCTCTGTACGTCCATATGGTTTCCCAGTACCGGCCAGCCCCTCGGGATATAACTGAGAACACAGCACAGTTGAAAGATCTTACATAATAGGTGGAAGAATGCTGGAACGCAGACTTCCGGATTGTCTCACTCAGACACAAACACTCACACATGCACACATTGGGGCCACGTCCTCCAACAGAACACGCTGCAAGATCAGGCATAATTAACAGGGATCCCACAACTAAATTACTCCCTTCAATGAAATTGAAATAAAAGTATTGCCTACTTTACTGGATAATAATTATTAATAATACAACACGTTTAAAACAGTTTCGAAATGTTATAACAGAAAAATTACTATACATCACAACATTGTTTTTACTACATGTTTTTTTCTGCTGGATGTGTTCAGATTAACATCTCTGTTGTTTTACCTTTCTCTTCCCTTAGAAGACACTTAAAAAAATCATCAACTTGCACTGAGTTGTGTAAAAAAAATCTTTCCACACATCCTTGTTCATCATGCCATGATTCAGTATGCTTTTCTGGAGGATAGCAATGCAAACAAATGTTAACACAACAGATGGAATATCCACACAGGAAACAGATGAAGCCGCTGCAGTGGAGAGAGCAACGCATGAATGGTGGTCTGTGATGTGTGTGTAAACACAAAAGGGGGAAGGGATCAACACACTGTGAAGTGCTTGAAAATATTACCAAGACTTCCATCATCATTTCAACATCACCTGGTCTCTAAATAAAATCTCACCCAGAAAACAAGACAAGCAACAACCTTCATTTGCATTTTAAATAGAGTACACAACTTCTTCTTCAATAGACGTTAAGGACATTCCTACATTTGTAAATAAGACAACATAAATACTGACAAAACCTTACAACAGCCAATTCTGGTGTGTTCACTCACCCTGCACCCTTGCTGACATTCTTGTATTTTACCTCCCTCTCAGAATCTGCTACTTACGGCAAAAGGCCCAAAATGGTTGTCTCTGGATATTCAGGCGTATGCCACAACTGCCATAAGAATTTGAAGAGCCATAGAGACACAGGGTATCTGTGCGAGGGTGTAAGCCGCAGAGCGGGTCGGAGCTGGTAGGGCGCACAGGTATGCAATGCTGTGCAGCACGCGGCACAGGAAGAAGACGAGGAAGTGAAGGCGGGCTGCAACCAGGGACGGTCCAGTCAGGGAGTAAATGGCACCAAGGAACAGGAAGGGGAGGATGTTCTCCATGTCGTTAACATGAGCTCTGTAGGAGAGAAGGGATTGAGTCACACCCATTGTATGTGTTTTTAATAACATACTTTAAATGAGTCCTTTACTGTTTCAGTTAGGACATTTTGGATTCTCTTCGCGGTTGTCCTGGTGAAAGAGGGAAAGGTCTTTCTTTAAACTCTCATCAATTGAACTCAAACTGGGAAAGACTTGCTCTTCTCACTTACTCCAAGTCCGTGGCTCTCGTTTTTGCCAAATGCCCCCATCGGCCACTGTTTTCTTGCTTCCTTTCCTAACCACAAGGTTCAACTTGGTCCTACTATTTTGAAAGGAAAGGTGCTACGTCAACAATTCTTGGTTTAAGAGTACATTACAACTGAAGGTTTCATAACCAAACAGCCAAAAATCGGAATTTCTAAATGCCTGCCAATGCATAGTTGTTTCCCAACCACATGTTCATGGATAGTCCAGCAGAGACAGACCAGAAAAAGAGAAGAACATATTTTGTTAGTAGAAAAACATCTGCTTTTCCTCACTAGCGTCATGAATCATGACAAGTTCAAACAACGCCAAACAAAACGAATACAAGCTGCCAAATCTAGACCTAAATCAGAGGAGGAAAACGTGTTTAAGCTTCGACACTTAAATGGAAAAATGTTATCGGTCGTATTAAAAGAAAATCCTAACAGAATTATAGGGAGGAGAGTAAAAAAGTACAGTGATATTTCTTCTTGTTTTTTACTGTTTTTGTGTTTCTTTTTTTTTTATCATTTGACATATTCAAGCTAGAAAAATCCCCCACACTGCATTGACCATTTAACATTACATCATAAGGCATTCCTCATTACATATCAAATACCAAATGATGTTTAATTCTGGAGAGGTTGGGATTTATGATGCTCTCAGTGGTAAAACTGCACATTCTTATAACTCAAGAGTTGATGTGCACGAGAATAACGTGTACTTTCCTTTGGTATTTTCGTTCGATGCCGATTTGTGCTTACAAGAGTAATTAGCTCGTGATTATATTTTTAAGCAAAGAGAAATGATTTGAGGTCAGTGTAACTTTCTCACCTACGGCATCTCTCCACGTAGGGATCCTCTCTGTGATACTGCAAACCTCCATGTCTCAGCGCGTCCTCGGGGTTGGCAAATGCCTTTTTTGGGGGGGAAAAAAAAAACAAAACAACATCAACAACAAAAACGTCATCAGCGTGGAGATTAAACTTGCGATATGAGCTTCCACTGCTGATATCCTATATGTCTAAATCAGGGACTCACCTTTTTGCGTAGCCTCATTTGCCCTGTGATTACCGCTATGACGTACATTTTTATTACCAGAAGCACTCCGTAGAACACAAAACAAGAGAAAATCTCGCTTTTAATCATGAGCGCCATCGCTGCTGTTGCGAAAGGAGCCTCTGAAGCTGTGGTACGTGCATAAAGCCGCAGAAAGTGAGAGTGAGTCGGAGGGAAGGCTTTTCAGTGCTGTCGGTAACGTCTCCACCCACTCGATGATGATGAAGATAATGGCAGGTCAATCGGAAGAGTGGAAATGTGTCACTCACGACTATTCAGCACTGAACATTACACGGTGAAGCAAAGAAAATGATTCTGTTTCCCCAACAGCAGTCTTCTACAGTTACACTTCAATACTTTCCCAAGTGACGACTGGAAAAGAATGACTATACTCACGGTGCAACAACACGTGTCGGTGAAATTGCTATTCCCGATGTGTGTGAGAAGCATTTTTACTGTCATGGATCAATGTAGTGGAGGAAAAAAATGGCTTTCAGACTAACCTGACCCAAGGAGACACAGAACAACGTCAAGAGAGACACAAAAGTGTGTCTGTTTACAGGGAATACATTTTACATAATTTGTACATATCTTCAGACTATTTGGATGTACTAACAGAAGCTACTTATTGATATTATTTCACATGTATTAAACTAAATACGTGGAAACGATTTAAATATAGTCCATGTTGTCAAGAAGTATAGCTTTTAATATGTTAACATGCCACACCTTATACTCCTTTTTAGGTTGAGCGGTTTAGAATGAATGTGGAAAATCTTTTGACGGCATAAGTCCTGGCATAATGTCTTTGTGTGACGACATTTTCTGAGTCAACTTCTGCACCTTGTCTTTTGTCATGCGTGGTGGTGGTCATACTGGGAAATGTATTACATTTGTATAACTACTGGCACAACATAAGCTGTGGAGTTTGTTGCAAAACACAGGAAATGTCCAGGTCAAGACTAGATTCTACAGGTGCCATGACGGTGCACCATAGGTGCTCAACACCGCAATTTGTCATCATTTTCTGCAGAACAGTATTGTGAAAATATTTCGTAAATAGGGGTAGTGGTGTGATGTAATAAATTAGAAGAACGGTATTCAATGAAAAGGTTTTTGAACATATACTCCACAATTTTTCACAGCCAAATAAAAAGATTAGAAAATGTATATATATATTTTTTTGAAAACTTGATAATACGAATCTGTATATGAATTGAATAGTTTAGTATTGGATGTATAAGGCCCAGATCAATATTAAACACATATTAAACGCAGATCTTCTTCCTGCTGATGAAAAGTGATAAAAGTATTGTCAGATAATGGTGCCTAAAGCATCACAAGTCTATTTACTTGCGCAATGGCATAATGACATTTCGTCTGATTTTGGATTTTTGGTTCGGCAGGATTTTAATATTTGGTTTCAGTAGCAGTTTATACATAATAAACAGATTTTATGGAGCTTTTAATGCAACATCTCTATCTACAGAATGATCAGGTTAGGCATGTGTTAAATGTTCATAAGGACTGATAGGGAGTTCTCCATTTCTCAGAGCTGTCAGAGAAGGCATGCAAATATTTATGGAGTATGCTGTTATAATAAACCAGAGGGTGAGCTCACTGAGAGAGGAGCTGAGCCACTGAGCCACAGTCTTCCCAAAACATATTTCAGAACAGGAGATAACCTGTTATATCTGGTGAGTTGCCTCTCTGACAATACGAAGCACTTAAATTCAACTTTAGGTGCACAATCACATTACTTCAAGTGGTTAATTATTGACGCTCTCTCAAGCTTGATGAACATGAAAAATAGATGTCTTTAGCCCATGGAAAAAAAAAAATTAAGTTGGTAACTTGGTACAAAGTCAGCTCACCCAATATTGTTCTATTTGATCAATCAGTCAATACATTGTACATTATATGTTTTAGAGGGTTTATTTTTTATAATGATAGAAAACATATATTTTAAGACATGAATCCAGTAAATTAAATAAAATTAATAATGGCCATTAAACCTAGCCATGTTTAAAGACATCTTTTTGAGTTTCTAGATCCGCAAACCACCCAGCAGGCTGTTGCAAGGCCATGAAGTATTTAAATTCAGGGAAAAAAAAAAAAAATACAAAACAGACATACAGAAATTATAAGCATAATATTACAGGTGAAAACTGGTAATATTATGGTACATTCTCCAAAAATGTTTCTAAACATGGCACACATATGCAGCATTATTATTGTCTCTTGTTTACACATGTGAAAAGAGTTTAGTCAAAAACTGTTAAGACAGACAGATACATCAGTGTTAATAAAATTAAAATGTATGAATCTTCCAATCTAAACAGCTTTATTTGAAAAAGAGTTTTGTTCACGGACGGTTTGCTCTGCACATAAGGGAAAATGTTGTTCATAATGCCATCTTAAAAAAAATATATATATATATATATTTGCAAACTGCAGCAGCTGTCTTACGTAGTTGCTCTGGTTGTAGGGCCCTGATAAGTGTTTTAATTAAACTGACAGTTAAATGTTTTATAGTATCTGATGTCGGTGTAAATCATACTTGTGGTTTTTTGCAAAGACAAGTCAAAATATCTACAGGAAAAGACTTGGGCATTCTGTCTGCATACTTTCTTATTGCCACAGGGAATTCAAATCTGCTTGTTTGATAACTATCTGCTGAGCTTTTGGAAACTGTTGGATTGTCAATTAAACTGTTTGATAAGTTTTCTTTACCCCAGATTATGTATTTATATGGGGATGAGAGGTTTATCTTACTTTTTTAATTTCACATTGCTCTTTTGACATTAAATTTCACTTTTGTTTATTTTTAAATGGGCACATTTAATTCCCCTCATGACCATTTATCCTGTTAAAATGTTGATGTAAAATGGGAGATTTAGTGGCACACAGTGACACAGACTGTTCCCATAGAACTGAATGGCAATCAAAAAAAACATTTTGTTGACCTTATCTTGTAGTTATGGCTTCATAATTACTACTAAAGCCCTCATGCCTATGATATGCAGAACTCGGATATTACTATCCAATTACTTTGATATTAGAGAAATCCTCAAACCTTGATGATTAACTAACTGTTTTGTAAAGTCACATTATGAAGCCTTAGAATTACTGTACCATTATTATTTTGTACGTGAGATTGTTTACTCAAAATTATGATATCAGGATATCGTTATAATACATTTCACATTATTTTGTGAATCCAATACACCGCTTAATTTGAAGTGGATAGGGGTTTAGTACCTGCGCACCCACACAGTTGTCTTCATTTGTAAATGTGGCAGACTCATGCCCAGGTTGAAGTTGAGCAGCACTAAACTTGGATTAATATTAGCCCACCAACACCTGTTCAGGTACGCTGTGGGTGTGTAAGGGCTTGAGGGCACTGTATTCCAGAGAAGGATGACGTATCACATATCATCAGTTTTTACATTATCATAATCTTAACCTCTCAGGTTCTAACTTGCAACAGTATTCACAAGCAAACGGTAAGAACTGATGTACATAATGTATATAATGCATGGCAGCTAAAGACGTCACAGTCCAATCTTCATTCTCAGTCATTTTGTTTTGGAATCTATAGGCTCTTGCCATAATTCTCGTTTCTTATCTGTTCACAAGTGGGCTTTGAGATGTGCCATTGTAATAGCTGAATAGCAGTTTAATACAAGTAAAAGTATAATTGGTACCTTTAGATTTAAAGAGGGTCAATAGTACGTTTGGTAATAAAGCACATGGGATTTTACAACTAAATAGTTTTTGTTTTAAATGAATACTGTCTTTAATTTGATAAACATAAACATACATTTAGGAATATTTGAATATAAATGGAACAATATGTATAAATGCAACAATAATTCGGTTAAATTAAATATGGAATGTGGAAAAGCAATGTCATACCCTACTTTATTATTGTTAGCTTTTCTGGGGGGGTTCCATGGGTTACTCATTTTAAAACAACAAATGTCGCAACAAACAGTGTGGGAAGGCAAGCCTGTGATGTGTACCTTGGAGTAAACCCCAGCCATTTCTTCTGAGATTTTACATCTGCACATCCCTAATGTGAGCTGGTTGAATTGTCTCCAATAACGTAAAATTGCACACACTTCTTCCACTTTAGATAAGTGCAATACTTGAATCAAGGTTTCTCAGAACAGATCACTGTGATTACGGGCATATATATATATATATACTGTATATAGATATATATATATATAATGTCTTAATATTAATTAATATTTCTGATGAATGGAAACCACAATGGAAACATGCACAAATAAGAAAAACATATTTAATTGATAAATTAAACATAAAAGCTGTAACAAGTCTGATTGTGATCCTGTTGTGCAAATATTTTTTTTTTGTTAAATTGATACATAGTGAGATCATTCAAATCATTCTGGATTTGTATCTTCCTAGAACTGATAATGAGGTTATTAACACTGTTATGCCTGAAATAGTTACAGATGTCCTATGTAAACCACTATCAGAAAGGACCTTTTCTAAAAGTTTCTCTTATTAGTACTCGGAAAATTGATCGTTAATGCACCTGATAAAAAATTGTCTTTGCGCTTTGCTCCTGCACTCTTGCAACCATAAATTGGTTTGGTTTTCCATAAATAATCCATTTAGGCTTGTTTTCTGGATATTACTGACTGATGAATTGTCTGACCTACACTGCCATAGAGAGCTCCTTACTGGTCCAAAAAGAGAACTTGTAGTTACATGCATTCTAAAGGTGTTTCAAAATTTAAGCATTTTTGTAATTAGATAAACCTACTGTAATGTTTTTTTCAAATTTAAAAAGATGTTTTGGATCTCACTAATTCACTTGCTTACACAAACTTAAGTTCTTCCATTCCTGAGGTTTCAGTGTATGCGTAGTTTATGTTGGAGCTGCAAGAGTCTGACTTACGCAACACCACTCTCTCGCTGTCTGAACTTGTTCCCTGTATAACTTGGAGTAAACAACAGAGAATTTGTTGATGACCATTGGTTGTTGCTTTAAATAAAGAAGAGAAGTCATGAAACAACACAAATCAGTTCTGTTCTCAGAATTCTGGTTTGTGACGCCAGCAGCTCCCAGAATGCAGCAGCCAGCATAGTAGTATATGACACCTATAGTCACTATACAGCAGCCTCTACAACACCACAGCTACCAAAGACAGCCAGGGATACTGACATGTTATTTCAACTTTACATTATAGAGGATCGGAGTTGTCCAATAAATAAACTATGTGATAGTTAAGTGCCAATTCGACTCCCTGCATCACACAATGAGGCTTCTTCACCAAGGTGCAAATTCCTCAGCTTCTTGTGAGGGCAGGACTAAAGATGGAATCCGACTGAAGACCTGGGGATCATAAAAGTGGAGAAACAAGTTGAGAGCAAAATAGACCTTTAATGAGGCCTCAATTCAAACGTTTCTAATTGAATTTACAGCTGTTTATCATTCCCATATGCCTCCTCTATTATTCTTGGGGACATTTTCTGCAGATAGCTCACTCTTATGAGCTCATGGTGCTGACGCAAGCACAGTGGGCATCAATCGAAGTTCCAGACCAGCTCCAAGTTCCAACACCGTGGCTTCCAGTAAATTGTTACCAAGAATGTGACTAATATACAAGCACTGAGTGCAGTATTTCCCAAAGAGAAAAGATTCCAACCTTCAATCTCAAAGTGCTCTGGTCTCAGCCTCAATTTTCCTCTCCCCGTGAAGGCTGTCTGTGTCAACTGGGGCAACGGTCTGTCTCACTGCAATCTCAGGGCCACCTCCATAAATACTCAACAAGTACTGCCACGTCTCCTCTGAGATCTGACCATAATCTGCGCCTGAGGATAGAAACATGCATCAAAACACCTTTCAGGACCAGGTCCATCTTTGCAGGCTTCTCAACCAGTAATGTTTACCTTGCTTGAGTTGTACGTGACCTCCTTTCATGATACCGATTTTACTGTTGTCGATGGGACCAGGTGGCTCTGAGAAAACAAATGACAACGAAACAATTGTGTCACACTGAACAGCTTAAATGCGCTGCTGTGTTTGTCCAACTGCAGATTCATACCATGGTCTTTGCCCTTCACAAAGCTCTCCCACTCTCTGAACCACTGCATACTGATGCACAGGATCACTGTGGGAGCCTCCTCAGTCTGGAACTCTTTGTTCAGCTACAGAGGAGAGAAAAACTGCTCATACAATTCCGAACGCAGAGAACAAAGACATATTTACGCACAAGTAGATCCCTTGTGGAATAAAGGCTTTTACCTTGATGAAGGTGTCGATTTCCATTTTTCTGCGTTTAGCAAGAGCTTCTATCTCCACCTGGCAGATCACACACATGTACAGGTGGTTGACTGCAGGGCCTCCTCCAAAACTGAAGACACAGACACACAGATATTAAAAAGAAATGCACTAAAACATAAAAAGCGGACTCAAATGAAGGACATTTTTACAAATTACATTATTATATTATATTATATGCATTATAGTGATTATTATGATCACAATAAGCCTTCTGCTCTGAATTACATTACTCCAATGTTTTTTTAGTTTGGACTGTACAACTGGGTCACACAGTTTATATCAGAATGGGGATCAGAGACAACAAGAAGACCCCACATCAGCCAACTTTCGTTTGAGATAGGGGTGATTCACTTCCAAAACATCCGAACCAATGGTTTCCAAGTGAGTCAAACTTTTATAAAGCATTATACAAATGCAATCATGTCAAACATGAAACATCTAATACATAAGACCCTGGTTTCATTTTCTTTTTATTATAAATCACAACTTTCACAATTCCTACACTAATTAATGTAATTTAGTAATTTAGTAATATACTAAAATGGCTGCATGTAGCATTATTTACCTCTTGTAAAGGTACTCCCACACATTCTGGGGAACTATCACGACCAGGTCCTCTACGTAATGGTATTTATATGGAGGGATCCCTAGACAGATAAAAAAAAAAGTGTTAAAAGATGACCAGAAAGAACATTAATTAACACATGTTTAATCATTGTATACAAGATCCCCACCATCGACCCTGCTGTCCAATAAAGCCATACAAAGAATGAACATACAAATCCAAAGAAACATCCAGTTAAGGAGTGAAATGGTGTAAAGTGAAGATTTGATTTATAATGTTGTGAAAAACAGACTTGCCATGTGTTTTTTAGCTTGTTAAGAATGATTAATCTTAAAGATAAATGTAACTGTCGTGGACTCAAAGACCCTGAGCTGTTTTAAAATGTACAGTTCATTGCCTGGCAAAATTATTGTTAAGCTATACTGATCAACATAATCAATTTCTCAAGGATATTATGCTTCTATTTTGCTGCGTTCACATTGGAGACTAACAAGCTCCAAAAGTCCTTGAACCAAACATTATCTTTTCATTAAGACCTCAGAACCACCTGGCCTCTAGAGTCATTTGGTACTGGTCATTTATATTATTTCTATAAGATTCATTATCAGTCTGAAAGATGTTTAATTTAGAAAAAAATACCATATTCTCTCCCAATAACATCGATCTGTGTCTCTTGACACGTTTGGACGTGTCACATTTTTGTTTTTATGCAGGCATATTTTATTTAGTCGTATTTATTAGGCACACCTTGAAAATGTTACATTAAACCACTCCTTGGCACAAAAAAGGTTGAGGACTGCTGCATTACAGTCTCCTCTCAAATGGAAAAAGCTCAGTTTGCCTCAGAGGGCCAGAAACCCTCCTTACATTTAAGAAAACCTTTACATTAAACTTTACAAACCTTCCCCTTTGATTATTATGATTAGCCTTGTGTGATCCTGGATCTTTTACATCATGGAGCCAATACACTGGTTTGTGGACCATGTTAAGCTTTTTTAGCAGACAAGTTGTAGAGTGAAGCAGAATGGTCCTGGGAGCACTGCGAGAGGTTTCTTCCTACCTGGAGTTTTTTTTCTTGACTGTCACCAAGTTCCCTCTCATATTACAAACTGTTTCTGGTTTCTTTCAATAATATTGTGAGGTCTGTCTTGAGGTAATGTTTGGTGAAAATATACAAATCAAATGGAACGAAATTATTAAATGTGACTAAGTCATGAATGAAGAAGGGATTGCAATTAAATTATACTACAGTTTCTAATCCTAGTAATACTGTAACCTGGGGATGAAATTGTCACCCGTCGTACTGGGGCTGTGATGCAGGACTGATACCAGTTATTTCTCCAACAGGACTTTTGGCAAAGTGATGGGAAGTGTCGACATATATACAAGTGTTTTAACAGGTGGAAGCCATGACAAACTATTTTTACCTTTATAATTAAATAAAGCCCACAATGTGTTTTTCTCGTTGTGATGAGGCAGGATTTTAATATTTTAGATGCCACTGACCTCCATGATGACAAAGAAATGTGTGGTTGCTGATGGGGCCTGGTTCGGCAAAGGTGTTGAACTTGTTGAGCCATTCTCTGGAGATGTAAAACTGGAGCAGGCTGGGCTCCTTCATATTGGCCAGAGCCACCACCTTCTGCCTCTCTCTCACCGACTCCTCACTGCTTTTCCTGAGCACAAGTCCAAGAAAAGGCCATTGTCTGTCGGAGTAGATTCAGCGTGACTGGTACAGAAGCTACTGGCCCCATGCTCACCTGTAGAACAACACATAGGCCTCTGCATTCTGCACCACCATCTCATGTACCTCTGTGACATACTGATCGTCAAACTCGTACCACTGGCCATTGATCACATTCTGACAGTAAGCTATGTAGTGTCCACCTGTAGCACCGTAGCAAGAGAAAAGGAAGAGAATCCACACAGATAAAACTCAGTAGATAGCAAACAACGAAGGGCCTTTATCAGGAGTTAATGAAGCGATCCATACTTCCTGCCGTGCCATGGTGACAAATGACTGAGAGCAGGTCGTAAGTAGTGACTTGAGATGGACTCTCTTTGGCCAGGAAAGGTCGCATGTCAAGGCCCTCCAACGGGAAGGATACATGACTGTTAATCTTGAAGGAATACATGACCTCATGCCGGAAACGTTTCAGGTGAATGCACAGAATCTACACAAAGAAATGTGCACACAAATAGTTAAGAAACAGTCAAGAAAACTCGGCGGGGTCGACCACAACCCAAACTAAGCACGTTATTTGCAGCGAGACAGATATTTAATGAGATAAAAATATATCATACCTCTGGAAGTCTCAGCACTTTGCAATATTTGACACCATTTCTCAGTCTGTAGAAAACATACAATGAATTTAAAAAAAAAACACTTCTTAAAGGAAAATTACGTTGAGAGAATTTAGTACACATACTCACTTTTTACATCGCTCACAGCTGTACATGTTGTCCCCTGAGAAAACAAGGAAAGGAAATGGAAATTTAAACACTTGAATTAACTACAGTCATTACAATACAAAGTATGTACTATGGTAGAATAGCACGATTATAGAAGCTGCTAACCTTTGAGTTCATCTGCAGCAAAGAAGGCAGCGAGGCAGTCCTCTAATGTTACCATGGGCCCCCAGAACCAACTGGGGATGCACGAGACTACGAATCTGACACAACACAGGTTAAAATCACTTCACTCTGCTCTGTGAAACATACAAATCAGGGCCTGGAGTCTTGTTATAACTCTCTAGTGATTCCATTATTATTAAAAAATTACTGAGGAGTGCTGCTTTAATATCCAGACTATTACAGCACTAAATTACTTTCAGAAAAAAATCACTGTGCGAATGTATGAGCAATGTCTTGATGATGAGGCCTCCAACGGGAGGTAATATATACTATCTCAGACAAAAACAGTAAATGGCTCAATCTACATAATCATTCCAACTAAGCCGTCCCTTGAATGACTCCCACAGGTCCTACGGCCGGCTAATAAGCAATAGGACTGTCCATGTATATTCCAAGGGAGATAAACCATCATTGCTCTGAAAACTTTGCGCTTCCTGTGGGCAGCAAAGCCGTACCGTACAACACAAGTAGTCAGAGACCAGATCAAGTGCAGATCAAATTAGAGCCTGTTTCATTGAAAAAAAAAAGTGTTTTGTTTGCCAAAAATGTGTAGCAAAAAAATAATCAAATACACGTGCAGATTTACAAGCCCTCGCAAGTATGATCTGTGGCAACCTTTTTAGCTTTGAAGTGTGGTTGCGTATCGCATGCAGGCTTATGAGGAGCATATCAAGATAGCACTTGCCCACTTTCTATGTGGGAAGCCTATTCTATCAGTCTTAAAATCAGACTTAGTCAAAGTAGGCTGCTAATCTGAAACACATTGGATTAAATAGCTATTGACATCATGTTCACCATGAATAGATCCAACCAAACAGCTTCACATGTTCCACTCACCGGCGTATGGAGTCCATGATGTAGGTGATCCAGCCCTGCGAGCCGTAAGTGTCCGGACACACGCTCGTCTTAACTGGAAGGTTTTGATGGATGGAGGAGTGGAGTTTGGCCAAGTCCTCTTTGCCAGGGATAGGAAGGGACAAGTCTTGGAAGGTTTCCACCGTATTAGACACCTTTCACACATTCAGACGATTGGTTCAAACAGAGTGTTCAAATAAGAGAAGTACAACTAACTATGATTTGTAACACTGTTGTGAAACAAACCCGGAGCTTGCAGTGGATGAGTGATTAAAACTAAGAAAAGGCATTTGTGAAAGACACTTTCAATCCTTCTTCTCATGTCATCGAATCCTTATAACAACGATATAATATTTCTAATGAATGTCTCATCAGAAATCTTTTGTTATTTAGCAAGTAATATACTGGTGTTTCTGACCAAAGATGCATGAAGCGTATCATGGCATCATAAGAAGTGACGCGCAGCTCACTCTATCGCAGGTTAAACACTGGACCAGACTGAGGATGGAGCCATCGAAGATGTCAGAGATCACACTGCGATAGTGGGACAATTTCTTTTTCCTGGCACCGGACAGAAGCTGAGCTGGGAGACACATAACAGCATGAGGGGCAGTGTTAATGATGTTGACAAGCATGTGACTTCATCCAGCTGATTAGTACTTTAGACAAATGCAATAAACAATTAATAGAGAGCCCTTCAACAGTGTGTCACTATGCAAATGTAGCCATAAGGGAAGTGGTTATGAAGGAAGTTGGGGGCAAAAAAAGGATTACATATTAAACAATTGGTCACCTTTTTTGAGAGAGTACACAAGCCCTGCAGAGCGAAGCGGGCTGGAGCGGGGTGGGTTGTTGGACAGTTTGGTGTGCAGCTCCTGAAGCGTCCGCACAGGACTGCAGGGAGTGGACTGCGACGGGGTCATCGATGCTTCATTATCTGGCTCTCCAAAAAATCATATATATATATATATATACACGTGTCATATGAATATAATGCAGTCATCCAGTATTTATAGTGCATATCTTTGGAAGGTCGCCGCAGGAGGGTGGAGTCAAGCCCAGCTGACACCTGGACAAGTCACCAGCCTATCATAGGCCAACATGCAGAGGAAAACAACCATTCACACTCACACCTACACGCATTCATGTAATACATGATAGGATATTACACAGGCTTTGTGAATTTTTTGAGAGAGAACTTTCTGATCCCACTGGTTTTATACCTGCGGAGATGCTGCCCTGGCCTTGCCCAGTATTAGATGTCTGGTTGTTCTCTTGGTTTTGGACTTCAGTGTGTGGAGTTGGTGTCAGCCCCTCTTCCTCAACCCTCTCGGGAACCTCCTCAGCGGCCGCTGTATCCACATCGGCATCCTCATCCATTTCTTGCAAACCTCCACGGAGGGATGAGCTGGACACTCTTCGTTCCTTCAGTCTCTCCTTCTCTGAGATGACCCCTTTGGGGCAGACACCCGCTGTCCCATCTGCCGGTGACCTGACCCCATCGCACTCATCCTGCATGAGCAGCTCCCCGTCACCCACGCCTCCTCCCTCTCCCCGATCACTGCTGGAGCCGGAGTCGCACGACAAGAATTCGTCCTCCGATGGGGAGCGGTCGCCATCTTGTCGGTCCTCCCCATCAATTCCCTCACCACCCATGGTGCACTCTGTCAGGGGCTCCTTCAGCTCCTCGTGTAACTGGTCCATCAGACAGCGGAGGAATTCCTGAGTGTCCTGCAGCAAGAAAAAAGCACATTAGATTAAGTCAAAGGAGGATGTACAACATGGCTACATACACAGACACAGGAGTTTTACAGAGAAGTGGGATATTTGTAAATGCGTTACAAATATAGGTCGAACGTGACCCATAACAAGAATGAAGGAGAAATATTTTAAATAAATAATACTTTCATATTTAAAGGGATCATTTAGTTTTGGGTTTAACTTTTTATTGTCAGGTCACAGCATTCTGTACGATGCATGATGAATGCATTTTGAAGATATGACATGCTGGTCAGCTTACTGTGTCTTAATTCAAGGACTGGGTGTCAGAAAAGTTTAATTTGGGGAAATAGTCCAGAGTAAAATCAGATAGTTGATAACACTTCTACATCCGTATCTTAACATTGCATAAAGTCTGGAAACAGGAGCAACCAACTAAGCTGGCTTTATTCAAAGGAATAAATATCTACCTACAAGGATCTGGCTGGTGGATTTACCCTACTTCATGTCTTTATGCTGATCTACCTGAGCTAGCTGTTCTTCCGTAAGAACGAGGGAAAGTACGGAACTGAACAACCAGGTTGGGAGATGAAAGGTTTGAAGTTATACATTAGGCCTGATTTCACCAAAATAAGGGGGATAAGAAGTGTGTGGGAACATTTTAGACCCATTATCCCACAATAAGGTGAATAAAAATTATGTTAATCTCAGGTGGATATTTAAAGCCACCTTTTGCTCTAAAATGTAATTTATCCCACCACCAGGGCACTTCATCCAAATCAGGTTCTTCCAGTCAATATAGGCAACATATTTTTCATTGTAAGGTTAGGTGTCTATGATCTCACGAGTGGGCATAGAATAATAAAACCCAATTAGTATTGAGGAATTATTGCTCAATCCATGATAGCGGTTCCACTACCATAGCCATAGGATGAAATATTCACACAGAGGCTGTGTGTTACAATGACCAGTTTTTTGAAGATAAGTTAGCAATTTTGGTTATTTATTTTGTGAAAAGATAAGGAATAGAACAGGCCTCTTTTGCAATAATAAATGTATTTAACACCAACCACCTTGTTCTCACCTCCCCTCCTTTTGGTTAACCTTTTGATTTTACACAAATGACAAAACATGCAAAGTAACATCCTGGCCACTCTTATAACATACGGTACATAGAAAGTGAATTAAGGTATTTTTAATGTTCCCTGGTGATTCTAAAGTATGAATACCATAATTACCAAAGATAATTGATAATATCCATCCTTTCTGAAAGTTCCTCGCCTACTGCTGAGACATAAAAGCATCTATACCTTTGTCTCGTTCTTGAAAAAAAACAACTGTAAAATTTGAAACGTCATTCCTAAATCCAAAACAAGTTAACAACTCCAGTCAAAACCCTTGGTGTTAAGAACAAATGGGCAGCAAAAATGTAAGTCATTTTAATGAATGTATAAAAAAAACAGGCAATATGTTGAGTAATGCCAGGTGTAGTTACCTGCTGGTTGCTTGCCCCTACCTGCTGAGCGTAACCACGAAACATGGGGTTTACAAGTTTGATGCCATGCGACAGACTGGTTGGGACAACATAGCTGGGCCTAAGAGGGTAGCAGCCATGAGACATAATGTTAGAGATAATTTCACATAAACGATTGATTGGCAAATGACAGACTAATTTTATACAAAGTCGATAGCTGTTCTGCCATATAAAGAAGCCTGTCTGTTTGTGTCACCTTTTTTTGTGCCATATTTCTGCAATGAGTTTCTGGTAGCTCTTACAAAGAGCAGGCTTCTTATCGGTCCGGACCAATCCACTGCAGTCCAAAAAGAACTGTGTAAGAGGAGGACTGTTAGGAAAGAGGGGGGGGGGGGTTAGGAAAGGGGGGGGGGGGGGGCATCATCTTCATTAAAAAGAAAACATAGAAACATAGAAACATAGAAAAAGGGGAAAATGGCCAAATGTGATCAGAGGAAGTGATCTCACCAGTTGGACAGGGCTTGAAGGGCTGAATTCATGTAGCAAGAGTTTCCAATATTTTTAATTCCTGTCAAACCTAAAAAATTAAGAACCCGATAAATGGATTATTCACAAACCCAAGTGCCCAAGTGTTCAAACCAAGCAATTTAAACATTAACATCCGATTCTACAAAAGGGGGACAACACCATGGTGTAATTCTCACGTTCAGTTAGGATTGAAGCTATGACGTAATGGTCTAAGCACCAATAAAAGCCCCATGATGATAATAACATGACAGTGGGTCTGGTTTGATAGACTTTGAGTAGGCTGTTGTTTAGAAGAAAAAATGCTGACAACAGACTTTGTGTACCTCTTGGTTTAAGCTCATCCTCCTCTGACTCTGAACCTTCTTCTTCAGCCACTGCAATTGGTACTGCTTTCACTGGGTGACCTGGCTGAGGGGCTGCTTCCTAGAAAAGTGATTAATAGATTCTAAATTTGCAGTCTAAAGGTAACTGAGACAAGGGAAACAAATGTGCATCTCGTAGGAGTTGGAGTTGTACCTGCTCTGGGGATTTACAGGGGTGGGAAGCAGCAGGTACTGGCACCAAGGCCGGCCTGTGCTCCAGAAACACCTCCCGCTCGCACACATAACACCAGATTCTGAACGTTGTCAGATTAACTGTCAGGTTGTGCCGTTTCGCCTAAAGGTAGCAAACACACAATACCTTTCATTTGACTCTTCTGACGTTTTTACCTTGAATAAAGGGACTAAAGCTGCAAGGTGTTTGCGGCGTTATACCTGTGCGTGCAAGGTGCTGTGATCCGAGTAGGATTCTCCACAACCAACATATGGGCAATCATTCTACAGAGGAGAAACATTTTCTTAGGGTGGATCTCATGTTGTTTAAATCCTCACAATGATAGTTGCTAAGTGTAACTGCATAACTATCTGAGTTGGCATCTAAAAATGTATGTTATGCTTATGTGCAAAATATCATCCAAAATATAATATATATATATATGTATATATATATGATAAATCATAAATCATGTTGTTGCATGTATTGTGCATGTGCTTGCTTGTGTGAGTGTGAGAGCAGTGGCATTTATAATTACATTAATGTTCCACGTCATCGATTGTTTAGAACTCAACTGGCTTTCTTATCTTACATGATTTATGGCTGGTGCTGTCGTCATCACATGTGACTAGATGCACATGCAATTAACTTTGACATGACGAACGTTTAAAAAACACTCAGAAAAGGATTTAAATGCTGACTCTACCTGTAGACAGGCCCACAGGTTCGGGCCTCCTGCTCCACATGATTGGCAGGTTCCCTGCAGCAATAGAAGGTGAAAATGAATATGTGTAGCGTATGCACTGTTTTTCCACACACACAAGCCACTCACAAGATGCTTCACATGCTAAACAAAGGCATACAAACATAACATCAAGCTCATATAGTTATTATACCACTCATGAAATAAAGGTTCCTACATGAGTTACATCAGCCAATAGCACATACAGCCTACGACCTGCACTGGGCATCTTTAACATTGTGCAAAATATTAGATTTACAGTAAAATAATTAAAACAAACCTTGGATTTCTGGAGGAGGTCTTCTTTAGTTATCTCCCCTATGCAGTCCAGGTGGGGACAAATGTCTTGTTCAGCCATAGCTATTCAGTTTCTTCAGGGGGATATCTGCAAGATTTGACATGGCAGTAATAACACCAATATATTAATTGTAGTTTGCAGCTAAAGCTAACCAATATGATCTCAGAACTAAACCCTTAGAATTCGCATGCACGTTATCTCCTACTCAAACCTAATTCGGACATATACTTACGACACACTTTTAACAATAAACCCCCAAAATGTACCCACAGAATCTGACAGCACTGCAAAGTTAACGGCCTTCTGTTTACCAATGAGAATTCAGAGATAATCCTACTGCAGCAAATGTCCACGGCTCCTTAGAATGATTCGTGTTTACCAATGGAAGCATTCCCCCAGCTGACAACCCTTTCTGAAATTAGGGCTAGCAAGGTACCGAGGAGCAAAGCCGGGAGATGCGATACCCCGGTCCACCACCCCAAACAACTTCCCCTCCAATCCGCGGCAGCAGCACGGCTCGGAACGGCAGGGCAGGCTGGGGAGGAGGACGCAACAACACAGGAGCCCCACAAAATCAGCAAACTACCATTAAAAGACGAAATCACAGATTGTATACAAAAAGGGCAAACCTCGAGTTTATTTTTATTTTATAACATTCTAATCGTTTGAAACATCTGTCATGAACGATATGCAATATTAAATTAAAAGAATCAGATCGATAGACAGAAAAATAGATTACGGAAGTGACATTTTCCTTCTTCTTCTTCTTCTTCTTCTTCTTCTTCTTCTTCTTCTCCTTCTTCTTCTTGGTGTTTTTTGGCGGCTGGTAAACAGGTTTTGGATGCATTACCACCACCTCCTGGACTGGAGTGTGGATAGCACTGCCAATACTACATCTTATATTATCTTATCCTCACCTGTATTTTTCAAGAATCTTAGTACATCCCTATATCTCCGGTCACCAGAACTCTTCTTCAATATTTCCTTTATGTTGACTTATATCTCTTTGTAGCGCCACTTTGTGTGTCTGTCTATGCTGACTATATACAAAACAATTCATAACTACGTGCTTTGCCGTATCTTGCTGACAGAAGTGACATATAATTGTAGGACGGTTAAAGGGATCCCTTTAGCCACTGGGAGCAGGACTTGGCTGTGTTAATCTGTCAGATATTAAATGCACCAAACAACAGCAACATATACTGTATAGTTGCACTAGATTAAAGATTAAAGGTGGTGGGCTTGTCTGGTCGTTGTGTTAATAATGATCAGACAGTAATGGAAAACTATAGATACAATAAAACCTACATAATGAGAGGAAATCCAACACGGTTTCGTAAAGGGACACAAGGAAATCAGATTTTAGATTTAATTTGGAAATTTGCCACACATGTAATATAGTCAAGTGCTTAATTATGGCACGTTACGGCTACTTTAATAATGTAGTTGACGACTTTTTACCACTAGTATTGTATTATGTTTATATAAAGAATATAAGCTATGTGTTGTGCTTTATAATATGCTCTGTATCAATAGTATTGTTATTTCCTTAAAGGTGGTGAGAATATTTATTTTATTTATTTTATTTTTTACATGGAGTATGGCGTACCAAAGCACAATAAGGCTGTATATGTATATATTTGAGCACTGAACTCGATTAAGTAGCCTTCTTCTTCAAGCTATAAAGCTGGAGCTTTAAGCCTCTGTGGCAAATGATTTCAGATCCGGTGATTGGAAGGCAACGTAATAATGCTGCAAGCCTCGCGGTATTTAGGCTACCCAGAATGCTTCGGTCTTCCTTTCTGCCTGAACCGACATGGTGGGTACATAGTCACATCTTCTGAGGAGCATTCTAATCTACTAAATCTGTTTACATCCTTGTCTGCGTGCTTGTTCCAACGTTGTTAAATGTATTAATGAGTGCCGCGGATCATGTACATGTTTGTATTGCTGATATCGTGCACCGATGATATTTTGTTTTTGGTTTAAAGGATAGCCGTTGCTGTGAGTGTTTGCCGGAAGCTAATGCTAACATTGGTCAATATGCTTAATTTGAGGAGCACTTTTACTTAGCCACTGCGATTTGAACTTTCTTTTTAACAGACGAATGTTTCGCATAGAGTATTTTTATTTGTTAATGCTAGCCTGTGGAAGCAAAACCAGTACCGTTAATATGGGCTGCTAGTGCCTCCGGTGAGTGGGCCTTAAAGCCATGCTCGTTATATTTAGCTATTGTAGCGTCAAATGAATCCACGTTGGGGTACAGCAGCAACCGTAGTATTCCATTTGAGTAGCATACAGATTTTTAACAGCGTCAAGATTTGAATATTTTTACTATCTCGAGTTTTGGTGTTTGTCTTCACCACATGGACAGCGTTGGTCGTGTACGCTCAGTAAACTGAAATGGCTACGTTTTCAAATGGGTTGTAAGCTAACCTTTCTGTGGTGGAATTAATTGTAAAGCCTAGACATGTACATTTTCGATCTATTGTCAATTCTAGTTTAAACTCCTTATTCAGGTCTCTATTGCTTGGGTAATTAGCTTATCACATCTGATGATTCAGGTGTTTAGTTTTATTTATAACATTTAAATGATTTGGAATTTTTTGCAACTCTTTGCAGCCTAAGGGAAAGAAGGCTAAGGGGAAGAAGGTGGCACCTGCCCCTTCTGTGGCCAAGAAGCATGAGGCCAAAAAGGTTGTCAACCCCCTGTTTGAGAAGAGGCCAAAGAACTATGGCATTGGTAAGTAGCACTTAAGTGGCATTATGTACAAACTGTGGCTTGTAACGGTGCAGAGGATGTAACGGAATATTTGCTATCTTAACAACACTGATGACAATTTTCCCACCAAGATCTCTGATGCATTTTCAGTCAGAGAGTAAGCCTGTCTCATTTTGATGTTGGATAATGAACATTTGAATGTTGTCTGTCACCACAGGCCAGGATATTCAGCCCAAGCGAGATTTGACTCGCTTTGTGAAATGGCCCCGGTATATCCGCCTGCAGAGGCAGCGCTCCATCCTCTACAAGCGTCTGAAGGTCCCCCCTGCGATCAACCAGTTTACTCAGGCTCTGGACCGCCAGACTGGTACGTTTTA